>LPNX010999141.1:8935-68611 GCA_001517045.1 Pseudotsuga menziesii
AAACCACGAGCATGTACTGTCCTAGGCTCGTAAAATCCACATGACAGTACCATTTCTTCCACGAAGAATTCCCTCCGCGCCTCTTGGCGCTATGACCAATTCTCTCGGCAGCACCTCCAATCAGGTCGCCTCTGTTCAGAGTATTCTGCAGTTTCCTACCATGTTACCACCGCTTGAGTCTCCCTCAGCCCAGTGAACTGCCCAGATCCCGCAAAGCTATGATCCCTTTACCACCCATCAGTTTCATGTGCTGCCCGGTCATCCCCGCCATCATACTCTGAACAAAGGAAGTTTGAGTCCACCCACTCTACTTGCCCAGTTAGTCCCACCAATTTATCCCCCTTACCATCAGTACTATCACAGTTCGGTTTTGCACCTTGCGCTCCTGTCAAGGAAACATCATTGCCTTGATGGTTGTAGGTCTCCCTCTGTCGACGACAACCCCTCTATTCCAGAGGATAGACCCAGAGGCCCCTGCGCCTTGGACCCATCACCATCTGTGGTGAGTGCCTACGGACTATTTTGAGAGGAGTCATCATTGCCTCTCCGAATGGTTGTTTCTCACATGCTCGACTTCAGTACCTTATTCGCATCGTTGAGAATCGCGCAGGATATATATCACTTCCATTGTTTGTCGAAGACCCCGGATTTCCCCCGACTCTAGCACATTGGTGAGTCACGTCGGAACACCCAGTTATTTGTTCCTGTGGATGTCCGGGCTGCGTTGGCGATTGTATTCGGAAGCCATTCAGTTCTATGCTTCCTTGAGTACCCAGTTTCGTTCCAGATCAGTGTCCCATTACGAGTGTGACCTTTGTCACTCTGATCCAGCGGCGCATCAGTTCCTTCAGAACCACATTTAGTAGCCCTGCTGCCATTCCAGTGTATCAGTTTTTCAGCTCAGACATGGTCAGCTCCGCAGTATGCTCCAGATTTGTGTCCCCTCTGGACCTTCATGATATGCACAGTGATTATTTACTACAGGTCCTCCATGTTGGGCCTCACACAGTTATTGTTATGTATCTTGATACGAGCAGGGGTATGCCCGCCTCGTCCATATATTGAGATTGTTTCCTCATCCAGTATTTGAGGACCATTTTATATTGTTATGTTATATTCTGATACGAGCATGGGGATGCCCGCCTCATCCATATTATCAGATGATCCCTCATCCATTATTGAGGTTATGTACTTTTCAGTCCTTGCAGGTGGTTCGAGATCGGTGTCCCGGACTTCAGTTGCTTCCTTCTCTTCTCCACACCCCAACACAAACCAAATATGACTCATGATGTCCATCGGCCATACGATGAGCTCCTGCCCTCGCACATCAGGGGGCAATCTGTTAACACCCAAAAATGGTTAACTACCTCATCTACCTCGCTACATGGCTCATTTGTCCATTTGCATACCATATTTCCCTGAAAATCCCACTAAAAAGGCTCCAAAAGGCCTAAAATGCCTCTAAAAGGCCACAAAACCATCCAAAAAGCCTCCAAAAGGCCTAAAATGCCTCCAAAAGGCCAAAAAACCCCCTTTTTCCTCCAAAAATAGCCAAAATTCCTCTAAAAATAGCAAAAATGCCCAAAAGGGAAGAAAAGGAATAAAAATAATGAGGAAAAAGGAGGAAAACCCTAAAACAGCAAAAACCCTAAACAAGCTGCCCTAAACCACATGGTTTCCAAAAACCATGGGCAAGCAATCCACCACTAAAAAACTATAAATAAGTGATGGAGACCCCTCATTTCATAACACACAGTCATAGCACCCTTACTCTGCCAAAACGTCTCGTGAAACCCTAGCTTACCATCAAGCTATTTTCACTACTGAGAACCCATCTTTGGCCTATTTTCCACCATCGGAGAAGGAGAAGGAGCAGCTCGGAGCTCGGAGCCACCGACATCGGATCAGCGCAACGGACTCCACCAACCTCTTCATCAGAGGTAACACAAATACAAAAATACTTTTTATACATCTTCTTGTCGTTTTTACTTTCTGTTATTTACTTTTCTGTTTTAGTTTAGTCTGTTTTTACTTACATCAATCGAACTGCTACTAAGGAATCCAGATTCCTTAGTAGGTGCTCATTAGCACAAGCTAGGGTGAAAACCCTAGCTACACCGATAACTTGGAGACAACATGATTCCATCATGGTTGTGGTAGACAGGTTGACTAAGGTAGCGCATTTTATATTGGTTAAGTCTACGCATAAGACTGATGACATTGCAAAGATCTTCATGAAGGAGATATTCAAATTGCATGGGTTGCTGAAGGCAATAGTCTCTGACAGGGATGTCAAGTTTACTTCCAACTTTTGGAAGGGGTTGTTTGCAGATTTGGGTACAAAGCTAAACTTTAGCACTGCATACCATCCTCAGACAGATGGGCAGACAGAGAGATTTAATCAAGTGCTTGAAGACATGCTTCGCATGTACGTAATGGACAAACCAACCAAGTGGGAAGATTACTTACACTTGGTAGAGTTTGCTTATAACAATGGACAGCAGACATCCTTGGGGATGAGTCCGTATGAAGCTTTGTATGGAAGAAGGTGTAGGACACTAGTGACTTGGGATAACCCAGTGAATAGGATTGTGCTTGGACTAGAATTGCTCAGGGAAATGGAGCAAGAGGTTGTAAAGATCAGGCATAATCTGAAAGTAGCACAGGACAGACAGAAAAGCTATGCAGATAAGCATAGGGTGAACAAGGAGTTTAGTGTTGGGGATCATGTTTACCTCAGAGTGAGGGAAAGGAAGAGTTTCTTGAAGCTTGGCAGTTGTGCCAAGTTGTCACCTAGATACTGTCGGCCGTTTGAAGTGCTTAAAAGAATAGGGCTAGTTGCATATAGACTTGCATTGCCTGCTAGCACTAGGGCTCATAATGTTTTTCATGTTCCTTTGCTTAAGAAATATGTACATGATTCTAACCATGTGATAAACTAGGATGTGATTCAGGTGGAACCCAAGGGAGAGTTCTGAATCGATCCAATGCACATCCTCTATAGGAAGGTCACAATGCTCTAGAACCGGGCCATAGGGTAGGTAAAGGTGCAATGGGAGCACTACGGACTTGAATAGGCTACATGGGAGCTGGAGGATGCCATGCGATTGGCACATCCATTTTTGTTCGATTTTGCAGAACACTGAGGCGATACCAGTGTAGCATTTTGTTCAATTTTGTAAAGCACTCAGGATAGTGCTATTGAAGGGGGAGGGGAATGTAACACCCCAGTTTTGACCCTATTGCATTAGATGTATATGATGTATATATATTGTAAATGATCATGGTGTGGAGATAAAGGCCAAGGCCCCACCATTGATTGGTTATATTATGTTTGGAATTTAAATTTGTCACCGATGGTGTATCGGGGCATGCAGCATACATATTGCGTTTTGTCATCATGTAAATATGCATCTTTAATTAAATAACCCGATCAGCTACGATCGCGGAAACTAAGTTGAGAAGGGGCATGATTTTCACAACGATAAAGGTGGGGGAAATTGTCAAACCTTGAGCCATGAGGGAAAAAACCATGTGTCACCACCTTGTCTCACCCAACCACCTCCATTAAGAATTGCTGCTGGTGGTTGAGGAAGTTATTGTTTTGGGAGTGGTGTGGCAGGACTGCCAGTCCTTGCCTACACTCACACTCCACCAGCAACGAACCTCACGATGAATAGAGGGACGAATACACCCTTCATTTTCATTTCTCTCCACTGTGTGTTATCTCCATGGTCTATTTTGTTCCTCACAGTTGTCTGTTCACCCACACGCAGAGGTAGAGCTATTCATCCTCACACAGGGATCGTTGTCTACTCATTATTTTTCACGCATAGAATTTTCCCCTGGGTTTCGACTCGTGCAGCAAGCTGGGAGCCGTGCTCTTTCATCCCTAGTTTTCTGGTGAAGGACCACCCATGTTTACAGTTGTATGATATCCTCACAGACTGGTATGGTCATGTAATATCCTGTCATTTCAATGTTGAGAATGGGACTATTGTTCTTCCTGTGAGTTATGGTTGCCGCCATTCTCCTTGAAGATCTATTGTGTTGATGTGGTCTCCCTTATGTGGTGATTGTTGTGGTCTCCTTTATATATTGGGGACAGGAGTCTACTTGTTTCACGTAAAGGTTGGAAGTCTACATTTTTCTCTTCCTCCGCATGGTCTATGTATCTTTTCCCGGTGGCTTTGTTGCCGAGGACGGGCTGTGGTTTTTCCCCTGTTGTGAGCTGTGTGATACGTTTGGGGGTGTAATTTGTTCCCCAGCGTGGTCTGTTTATGCTTTGAGGCTACTGTGAATGGCTTGGAGTCGTCTTCCCTGTTTAAGCTGTAATAGCTGATTAATTGCATGTATGCAATGGTTGGTCTCAATGGTTGGTCTTCGGACTATGTTGGGAGTAGGGATGGGGGCTTGGTTTGCTTAATAAACCTGGTGGCTGGAAACCACACAGATGGAGCTAGATGGCTGGATTTCTTCTCCACAACCCCTGAATAGCACTAGAAGGGAATGCAAGGCCTGAGGGACTGTGTAGCAGAGAAGGGACTGATTCCTTGTGTTGGGTGTGTGTGGGTGTCTTAGAAGTCAGGCTAGTTCTGGTGTAGGTGTTCCTAGCTCTACAATGGGCTCACCAGCTTAGCATTTAGCATTTCCCAACTCCTAAATGGCCTGATAAACCTAACCATGTTGGCTTAGCTGTCTTGTTGATGTCCTGATAAACCTAATTGTGTTAGCTTGGTTGTGTTTGTATATCCTTGGCTATGTGTAAGCCTGCTTGTTCCCTTATTCCTTGGAGAATCATGCCCAGCTCAGGGGTGGCAGCGTTGCTAAGAGATTAAGGAGCACACTAGCCTATGGTTGGGTGGAACATTGTAGTGACGTAGCTAGTTGTGGAACAAATTCTTCATAAGATAAGTGATCTGCCTCATTTTACTTCTGCAACCACATTTTCTGTTAATGATCATGATGAACATGTTGAATGAATGCTTGTATGAATGTGTGTTGTTTCCACTGCGTATGATAAATATTTGCATCTGTGCATGATAAATGTTCATGTGTGCATGTTCTACTTCAATGTATCTTGTTATCAGCATTTTGTTTCAGCATTTCAGTTAGTTTATAAAATCACATCTTCATGGGGCTCTTAGCCCAGATGGTTAATGCCATGGTCGCGTCCTCTTCGTCAGTCGGAAGGTTGGGGACGTGACACTGTGAATCAAAGAAAATGGTGAGGAGGATGAAAAAACGTGAATGCAGAATGCTAGGAGCTCCAAAAATGTGGGGGAATACAACCCCCCCCCCCCCCCCCCCCCCCTCCAATGCATGAGGGAATGGGCATCATTTTTGGGAAATAACTTGCCCCATAACTCAAAATCATGTTTCCTAAGAACTGATGGCTTCTCCCATTCAAATTTGGACTGCCATACCTTGCCCATCCTATGCAATAACCGACTCAACCAACTTTTGGAAGTAATAAATGATTGGGTGAATAAGAAAAGAAAGGTAGTTGACAATTTGATGGGTTCTCCCTTTGACATTTGTATTTTCCCCACTGGCCCAAAGGTTTGAATATCCCCCCCCCCCCTTATCCTTAGGAAATAATGCCCCCATCTCATTATTTGTTGCATTGAAATAGCTAGTTGTAGTTTTTTAATTAAATTGCATATTTACATGATGTCCAAAATTATAATGTATCGACTAACACAAAATACCATTGGCAACAATTTTTAATCGTTGAAACATAAAACACTAAATCAATGGTGGGTATTTTTCCTTTAGCTCCAAACCATGATTAATTACAATATATACATAATATACATTTAATGCAAACGGGGTCAAAACTGGGGTGTTACATTCCCCTCCCCCTTCAACAACACTATCCTTAGTGCTTTACAAAATTGAACAAAATTCTACACTAGCAAATCCCTCAGTGCTCCGCAGAGTTGAACAAAAATGGATGTTCCAATAACATGGCATCCTCTAGCTCCCACGTAGCCTCTTCAAGACTACAATGCCCCCATTGCACCTTTACCTTCCCTATGGCTTAGTTTTGAAGCATGGTGACCTTCCTGTCAAGGATGTGCATTGACTCGATTTGGAACTCTCCATCGGGTTCCACCCGAATCACGTCCCAATTTATCACATGGTTAGGATCATGTACATATTTGTTAAGTAAAGAAACATGAAAAACATTATGACCTCTAGTGCTAGCAAGAAATGCAAGTCTATATGAAACTGGCCCTATTCTTTCAAGCACTTCAAACAACCCACAATATCTAGGTGAAAGCTTGGCACAAATTCCAAGATTTAGGAAACTCTTATTTTCCCTCACTCTGAGATAAACATGATCCCCAACACTAAATTATATTTTTACCCTATGCTTATCTACATAGATTTTCTGTCTGTCATGGATTTCTTTCAGATTCTTCTTGATCCTTACAACCTCCTGCTCCATCTCCTTAGGAAATTATGTCCTGAGCACAACCTTGTTCACTGGATTATCCCAAGTCATTGGTGTCCTACACCTCCTTCCATACAAAGATTCATATGGAACCATCCCCAAGGATGCTTGTTTCCCATTGTTATAAGAAAACTCTACCGAGTGTAAATAATCTTCCCACTTGGTTGGTTTTTCCGTCACATACATGCGAAGCATGTCTTCAAGCACTTGATTTACTCTCTATGTCTTCCCATCAGTCTAAGGATGGTAGGCAATGCTGAAGTTCAACTTTGTACCAAATCTGCAAACAACCCCTTCCAAAAATTGGAAGTAAACTTGACATCTCTGTCAGAGACTATTGCCTTAGGAAATCCATGCAATTTGAAAATATCCTTCATGAAGATCTTTTCAATCTCATCAGTCTTATACGTAGACTTAACCAATATAAAATGTGCTTCCTTTTTCAACCTGTCCACCACAACCATGATGGAATCATGTTGTCTCCAAGTCATTGGAAATCCTGTGATAATATCCATGGAAATAACTTCCCATTTCCATTTTGGAACTAACAAAGGCTGCAACAAACCTGCTGGGTGTTGATGCTCAACTTTCACATGCTGACATTTCATGCACCTTGAAATATATTTAGCCATGCCCTTTTTCATTCCTGGCCAAAAATATTTATTTCTAGTTGTAGCAATTGTCTTCTGATATCATGGGTGACCAGAATATAGAGCTTGATGGATCTCATCCATAACAACCCTCCTCAAATCTACTGCATTCGGAACATAAATTATGTTCTTATAAGTAAGAAGTCCATCTTCTTCCAATTTATTGTTGGAGACATTTACCACCATACACACTCAATTTGGTCAATTTGGCCTATTTAAACCACTATCCTCAGTTTTATTGACTTAATTGACATCAGAGGAGCACTAGATGACATCATCTAGATCACACCCATGCCTACCTTCAATCAAAGAGGCTAACTTAGCCTTCTCCTACATTCGGGGAGGCTAACTGGAGCACTCCGGGGGTGATATGAGTGTCATTAATGCCCCATATTACTAACTGATGGTTACAATCAGTTAAACAGAGTAGTGAAAGCACCTTCCTTCATTAAATTGATTATTTAAATAACTGGAGTCAACAGGGGCACCTTCAACCACTTCTGATGGTCAGTTACACTTCAATTAACCTCATCGGGGTTCATTGGAGTCATTGATATGATACCACTTGTTGGTTGACTTGCAGTGACATGTGTTTGAGCTACTTTTAGTTAGACTTAGTCATTTATTGCACTCCAATTTAAGTTAGGGCTCAGTTGAGTCAATTAGGGTTTTTATCAGTGGTTAACTTGAGTGTTTACTATGGCTTACATTTAGTTAAGCTAGACTCACTCATTCAAATCGAATGACCTCCTTGGGAATTCAAATTTCTTTGTCATTCATGCTTGCAGCATGATCATTGTATTGTATTACTCATTCTTTGTGTGAATATACAGAGCGGCTACTCATTTTGTAGCACTATTACACCATTTGCATGCCTTATTGTTATTAATCTTTGATGAGACTATGTTTTAGTCCCTAGATTACTGTGGCAGATTAATATGGTATCAAAGCTCATGGTGGGGTGAATCTCAAATCTCCCAAAAATAAGGTTTTTGACAGATCTTGCATGAAAATTGAGCAATAGCTCAAAAATCCAGCACTGCACCAGAAGGCAAGGCTTACCACTTAATACCCCAAGTAATGAACTTGTTGATCAAGCTTGCTTGATTGACTATACTGGGTGTGATGAAATCCTAAAATGTGTAGGATTTCCAACCTTACATTGCCCTTTTTGTTGTGATTTTCAGGTTTTTTAACAAGTGAAAGCATTCGCTCCAGCAGATTCAGATGGCTTATTCTGTAGATCTTTTGACTCCATTCAATTTCCACTCATGGAAAGGAGATATGGAGATCTAGCTATGTTCCAGAGGACTCTATAGGGTCACTATGGACACTAAAGAAGAGCTTGCTTCTGTGACAGACAAAGCTAGATTCTTGAACAAGAAGGATGAAGCATTCAAATTCTTATGCCTCTCTGTTTCCTGGGATATTCTTTTCCATCTTTCGGTATTGAAGACTCAAAAGGAAATTTGGGAAAAAATGGAAACCCTGTATGGAAAGCAGGATGATTTGAGAGTTTACCAGCTCAAAAATGAATTGATGTCTCTCCAATCTTCCAATTTCGAGACCTTGAATGACTTTTCCATAAAGTTCAAGCACATTGTCTTACTGTTGAAGTAATGAAAAGAGGATAAGGAGTATGATCAGCTCATCCTCACCATACTCTCCAAACTTGGAGCTGATTATTCAATTTTTGTCTCTACATTCCATATGGTGAAGCTCACAACCCCTAGATGGAAGATTCCTACACTCAATGCCTTCATTGAGTCCCTAACAAGTGAACATGATAAGCTTGTCCAAATGGGGATCATCAGATCCTCCCATGATCAATTCATCCATTCCTCAGGCCCCAAAGATCTGAAGGGTAAAGGAAAGCAGCAGAAGAACCCAAAAACTAAATTTGAAGCTCCTAAGCCTAAAGTTGAAAACCAGTAGCATGATGAGTCTTCTAGCTCAAAGAAGAACAAAGGAAAAGGGCATCATGGAAAGGAAAAAGTCAAGTGTTCATACTGCAGGAAGGGCTTCCACCCTAAACATGCCTGCATGAAGAAGAATCTTGAGGAAGCTACCTCTCTCCTTCATAGAAATCACATCAATCTTCCAGAAAGCTTTTAGAGGATAGATCAGCAAGATCAAGAACCACAGCATGAGAGAGGTCGTGCCCTCATGGCAAGCACTTCGAAGTCCAAAGCACTCTTGATTGATTTTGGAGCTTCGAACCACATGATGGCTGAAATATACTCCTTCTCATCCTTGGAGACCAGAAAATCCATCCCCATCCACATGGGAGATGACTCCACCATCATTTCAGAAGGACAAGCTAAGGTTGATCTTGAGAAGGGCTATTTTTCAAATGTTTTTTATGTACCATCTATGGCATCAAATCTCCTTAGTGTCTATCAAATTACAACTACAGGAGTGCTTAAGAGAGTATCTTTCATCCCGAATGATGTTGATATAATGGAACTTTCATCCGGGAAACTTGTTGCTAAAGGCCTTGCAAACCATCATGCAAAAGCCTATGATTTTTCCCACTTTGTGGCGGATGCAAATCCCACCGCATTGCTAACTCATGGAAATGAAGTTAGTAGGCTGTGGTATGAGAGGTTTGTCCATCTCAATTTCAAATATTTGCAGCAATTACAGAAAAACTCCATGGTTGAAGGCCTCCCGGTCATCAAGGCAACCACTAGAATTTGCAAGGGTTGTATGGTTGGAAAACACCCTGAGCACACGTTCGATCGGGGGAAGGCAAACCGAGCTACATGAATCTTGGGGATGATACATTCTGATATCAGCACTCCTATGCCTATGAAATCCATGAATGGATCAAGGTATCTTTTGACTTTTATTGATGATTTTTCAAGGTACACATGGGTCTTCTTTCTCAAAAAGAAGTCTGAAGTATGTGAACAATTCACTGAACTGAAGGCCTTGATCGAGAATGCCTCCAAGATTAAGATCAAGATCTTGAGATTTGATAATGGTGGGGATTATGTCAGTAATGATTTGCTGCACATATTCTCCCAAAGTGGTATTCAGGTCCAACATTCAATTCCCTACACTGTCCAGCAGAACGGTGTAGCGGAAAGGAAGAATCGGTCTCTCAAGGAGATGACCACCTGTATGTTGGAATCAAAGAAGTTGGCTGAAAATTTGTGGGATGAAGCCATGCATGCTGTAGTATATATTAAAAACAAATTTCCACACTCATCCATGAAAGGGAATACCCCTTTTGAATCATACTTCAGACACGAGTCGGATGTGTCGAACCTGCGGGTGTTTAGGTCCACTGCATGGGCCCGAATTCCACTTGATAAAAGAAGGGCTTTGCAACCACAAATCATAGAATGTCTGTTTATTGGGTATCTTGATGAATCAAAAGGTTTCAAGTTTATATATATCAAAACAAAATAGATCATCATCGAAAGGAGTGTCAAGTTCGATGAGCCTCTTCAGGAGGTGGAACTAGTGAAGGAGAAAACTGTTGAATTTCCTTCCTATTCTACTGAATATTTGGATGATGAAATTGGGGGTGATGACCCTGATTTTGATCCTATAATTTATGATATCAGTGTACAGCAAACATCATATTCTAAATTGAAACCTGAAGTACAAAATAAACTTCCCACATGGGCCCGACAGACACTCTCCTCTGCAAAAGATAACATTGGAAATCCGGATGATCCAAGGGGAACCCGGTCTGATTTACAAAGAGAAGGTATTGCACTCTCTTGTCCTAATAATTTGATGTCTAAAATTTTTTATTTTATGATTATTTCAGAAACAAAATCCTACTACCATGATCGGAAGGATCCGAGATGGCAAGTTGCCATGGATGAAGAGATGAATTCTCTTTAGAAAAACACTACTTGGGAGCTAGTTTCTCTTCCTCCAGGAAGGAAATTGGTTCAATGCAAGTGGGTGTTTTGGACCAAAGTTGCTACTGATGGAAGAACATAAAAATATAAGGAAATACTAGTGGCAAAAGGTTTCTCTCAGGTCCAATGTGTGGACTACCATGAGACCTTTGCACCGGTTGCAAAAGTGGACTCCATCCGCCTAGTTTTGGGAATTTCAACATTTAAGCACTAGGAAGTGCAGAATATGGATGTTAATTCAACCTTTATACATGGATATATTCATGAGGATATATACATGAATCATCCTAAGGGATACATCTCTGATCCATCTTTGGTTTGCAAGCTAAAGAAGTTACTATACGGGTTCAAACAGGCCCCAAGAGAGTGGTATTCCAAGATGGATGCCTTCCTTCTCTTGCAAAACTTCCAAAGGTGTATATCAGATCCAAATGTGTATATATAGAAGTATGATGGTAATTTTATTATTATAATTGTATATGTTGATGGATTACTGATCACAGGTAGCACAGTTGCTTCTATTTCAGCCATCAAAACTGCTCTCCACAATGCATTTGAAATGAGCGGTTTGGGGCTCTTAAAACAATTTTTGGGGCTCGAAATTGAGAAAACTTATGATGGGATAATGGTCACTCAGTACAAATATATATAATACCTTTTATTAAAGTTTAACATGGATGAATGTAGGCCTACACCATTCCCTTTCCTTTCAGGGATCAGCCTTGAAGAAGGAAAAAGCACACCTCCCATGGACTGCACTATTTATCGACAGCTGATTGGTAGCTTGTTGTACTTGAAACATTCTCAGCCTGATATCTTTTATACCATGAATGCTGTATCAAGATACATGCAGCAGCCCCATGATATTCATTGGAAGGCAGCCAAGATGATCCTCCAGTATATTCAGGGAACTAGGACCTACGGCATTCACTATGTTGCAAACTCCGAGCTAGAGTTGGTTGGATACACAGATTCTGATTGGGTGGGTGATTCTATTGATTGGAAGTATACTTCTAGATATGTATTCATGTTTGGTGGTGGCCCCATTTTCTTGTCTATAAAAAATCAGGCTTCCATAGCATTATCTTCAGCAGAGGCTGAGTATCGAGGAGCGGTGAATGCATGCATCCAAGCAGTTTGGTTGCAAGGCATTATCTCAGAGTTTGATCTTGGTAGTACTTTGTCCACTATCCTATTTTGTGACAATCAAAGTGCTATTAAGATATCCATAGATCTAGTTACCAAGCAGAGGACCAAGCATGAAGAGATACACATGCACTATATCAGGAAGCTAGTGCATGACACGACCATCATTCTGCAATACTGCCCGACTGATGAGTAGATTCCAGACATCTTCATCAAGAAATTTTTGGAAAAGAAGTTCACTTACCTTCGTTCATTGTTGGGGGTGAGTCCATCAGGGTGATCAGACTACTTTCCGTGTTCAGCTTGAGGGGGGGGGGGGGGGGGGGGGGCGAGGTTTCCCATTGGGTTTTCCCTCTTTTCCTCACTTAGTTTTTTTTTTAGCATTGTTTTAGTTTCAACATTGTATAGGGTGACCTATGGCCTTAGTTGTTGGGGCCCTAGCATTTTTACGCATTTTATGTTTTCTACTCCTCCTTAGTATAGCTTAAGGGGGGGTGTTTGAGACATTTACCACCATACACTCTCAATTTGGTCAATTTTTCCTAGTTAAACCACTATCCTAAGTTTTATTGACTTAATTGACATCAGCTAGATCACACCCATGCCTACCTTCAGTCAAGGAGGCTAACTTATCCTTCTCCTACATTCAGGGAGGCTAACTGGAGCACTCTGGGGGTGATCAGAGTCTCATTAATGCCCAATATTGCTAATTGATGGTTAAAATAAGTTAAAAAAAGTAGTGAAGGCACCTTCCTTCATTAAATTGATTATTTATTGATTATTTAATGAACTGGAGTCAACAGGGGTGCCTTCAACCACTTCTGATGGTCAGTTGCACTTCAGTTAACCTCATCGAGGTTCATTGGAGTCATTGATGCACTACAACTTGTTGGTTGGCTTGCAGTGACATGTGTTTGAGCTAATTTTAGTTAGACTTAGTCATTTATTGCACTCTAACTTCAGTTAGGGCTAAGTTGAGTCAATTAGGTTTTTGATCAGTGGTTAACTTCAGTGTTAACTGTGGCTTCCATTTAGTTAAGCTAAACTCACTCATTCAATTCAAATGGCCTCCTTGGGAATTCAAATCGCTTTATCATTAATGCTTGCAGCATGATCATTGTATTTTATTACTCATTCTTTGTGTGAATATACAGAGCAGCTACTCATTTTGTAGCACTATTACACCATTTTCATGCCTTATTGTTATTAATCTTTGATGAGACTATGTTTTAGTCCCTAGATTACTGTGAGAGATTAATATGGTATCAAATTTCATGGCATGACGAAGCTTAGATCTCTCAAAAACAATGGTTTTGACAGATCTTGCATGAAAATTGAGCAATAGCTCAAAAATCCAGCACAGCACCAAAAGGCAAGGCTTACCATTTAATACCCTAAGTAAGGAACTTGTTGATCAAGCTTGCTTGATTGACTATGTTGGGTGTGATGAAATCCTAAAATGTGCAGGATGTTAGACCTTACATTTCCCTTTCTGTTGTGATTTTTAGGTTTTTTAACAGGTGAAAGCATTCACTCCAGCAGATTCAGATGGCTTCTTCTGTAGATATTTTGACTCCGTTCAATTTCCACTCATGGAAAGGAGATATGGAGATCCAACTACATGCCAAAGGACTCTATAGGGTCACTATGGACACTGAATAAGAGCCTAATTCTGTGATAGACAAAGATAGATTCTTGAACAAGAAGGATGAAGCATTCAGATTCTTGTGCCTCTCTATTTCTCGGGATCTTCTTTTCCATCTTTCGGGATTGAAGACTCCAAAGGAAATTTGGGACAAATTGGAAACCCTGTATGGAAATTAGGATGATTTGAGAGTTACCAGCTCGAAAATGAATTGAGGTCTCTCCAGCCTTCCAATTTTGAGACCTTGAATGACTTTTTCACAAAGTTCAAGCACATTGTCTTACTATTGAAGCAATGCAAAGTGGAGAAGGAGGCTGATCAGATCATCCTCACCATACTCTCCAAACTTGGAGCTGATTATTCAGTTTTTTTCTCTACATTCCATGTGGGGAAGCTCACAACCCCTAGATGGAAAATGTCTACACTCAATGCCTTCATTGAGTCTCTAACAAGTGAACATGATAAGCTTGTCTAGGTGGGGATCATCATATCCTCCCATGATCAAGATCTCCATGTCTCGGGGCCCAAATATCTGAAGGTTAAAGGAAAGCAGTAGAGTTGGGGCACGCACCTCAACGGTCCTTAAGATGGGTAACTCCATGATTTTTGACTCAAAATAGTCTTAGGGGTGTCTGGGGTTGAGTCAAAGTCCGCTATTGTAATAAACCTGCGGCTTAAGACTGGGGTTTAGGGTTTTGGGTGCCCATGGTTTGAATCCATGTTTTTGTAAATATTGTGATATAAATAGGCACTTGGGTAAATAAGAGAGGTTAGGATTTTTTATGTAAATAAAGAAAGGTGGAGGTAAGGCTGATTATGTAAGGAAAGGTTAAGTCCCAGCTGTGTGCGTGGACGACCTCTGCAGCTGTGTGCGCAGGGGGTTTTGTTTGTAAGAAGATTAAGGAAAGATCTGCGGCTATGTGTGCAGAGTCCTGTTGCTGTGTGCGTGGCTTTTAAGGACTGAAGGGATCTACAGCTGAGTGCACAGATCAAACTGTGGTTTTGTAGCAAGTTGAATAAAACACAGTTTGTGGACATAACCCCTACACTGGGGGTGAACCACGTTATATCCGATGTTGTGGTGTCTTGTGTTGTTTCTTTTTCTGTTGTCTTTTATGCATTAATAATTGTATACATTTGATAACTTAGATCACTACTAATAACAAGCTTCGCTGTGAATTCCCCGTAGTGGGTTAAGCAAGTCACGGTTGTTTATCTATATGCGAAGTTGTATATGAGTGAATGACAAAGCTGTGTAATTGTTGATTAATAAGTTTATTAAAGGATAAGGTACAGTAATATCCCTCTCTGCTTGTAGAAACCTGATTCTACGGCACCCCATAGCTGTTTCGGGTGAGACTGCAACCTGCGCGCAGGTTGTTGCCGAAAGGGCCAACACTGTGGGTCTTTTCTTGGTGCGACATAAAAGGATTAAACCCGGGTCTGCCCTATTGCCCAACAAATTGGTTCTGTTGCCGATTGAACTCAATATCTGCTCAAGAGGGGTTTACGTCGTACCTCAAGGGCTATGTTCTGGAGGCCCTCTGCGAAGGAAATCGGGGATTGGCTTGCTGAGACTTATCTGAAATTTGCTGAGAAAGAGAATACAAATCTGCGTTGTAGCGCACGTGACTTTTTACAAAGGTATGTTTTTTGTGATGCTTATGAAATTTTCTTTGGTAGTATCCACATAGAGTTGCACCAATGGTTGTCTAGGTTAACAGAGAGAAGGACGATCTTCCAAGCTCATCGGGTTCCCACGTGAACCCCCACAAGGGTCAACCTTGTGCAACACGTGAACAACGAGGTATCCCGCGCTGTTGATTTCTAGACGACGTGAACATTGGAAGCCTTCGTGACAGAGTTTGTCATTGACACAAGTACCTCCTTCAGTGAAGCTGAATGGCAGTTCTTCAAAGGCCCCTGTGGTAAGTTTTTGAATTCATTAAGCTTGAGGATTAAAATACTATTGGCTGAAAAGGGTATATTGTTGTTTGAATCAGACTGCTAGTTTAGTAGTACTAACATATGTTTGCAAGTGATAATACCTTCGATGAGCAAAATGGTTTTCTCCGAAGTGGGAAAAGGTACAAAAGAGATTTTGACTCCTATCCCTTAGGTCAGGCTACCGCGTCTTCCCCTATAAATCCTGAAGAGTCAAACTCTGAAGAAAACCCTTCGGTTGGAAACCCTCCGGTCACCCCGCAGCGAAGCCCTGTTACCCCTGAAATTCCATCGCAGTCTGACAGTCAACCCAGTCCGCATATTCTGGCCATAGGTCAATCTGCCCCTATAAACCCCCCCCCATCGACATCCGGTCCCCCTCCCAACCCTCCTAGAACCCCCATGGCACACCTAGTTGATGACATTAAGCTCCCCATCTTCAAAGGCATGGGATCAGAGGACCCAGAACAGTTCTGGTTTTTATGTGAAGCAGTATGGAATGCGAAGAAAATTACAGACCCAGATGTGAGAGCCGCGCAGCTCATTACTTCTTTCCGGGACTGAGCTTTGACCTGGTTTATGAAATTCTCCAGTACTCAAGGCCCTACGTTAGATGAGATTAAGGCAGCAATAACCAAAGAATTTAAGAAGCCTAAATTAGAATTGCAGAGCATCATTGAGCTCAAAGAGATACAACAGTGGCGTGGCGAATCAGTGTGGGACTTTGACCAGAGATTCAAAGTTCTACTGGACCAAGTCAGCTTTACCATTAGTCCTACACAGCACAAGGAATGGTTTATTGTAGCCTTATTACCACATATCAGAACTCCCCTCATGCAATAGAAGTTTGCTGACCAGCAAGAGGCTCTGGAAATCGCAATGAAGCTAGAGACTGCCCCAGTCGGAAATGATTCTGGTATTGCTCAAATCCAAGCGCAGCTAGCAGCGATGGCCCTAGAACTTTGTGAGATGAAGAAGGGAACACCCGATCGAGAAGCGGTTTGGTGTACACAATGTCGGACCGAGGGTCACGACAAGGAATGGTTCCCTTTGGTAAGTAAGTACCTGCATACAGGTGCGCTGAACCCATTTCCACCACAAGTACTATATTGTGAGCTCTGCAGAATTACAGGTCAGCACCGCCCCGAGAACTGTTACCTGCTGCAAAGGTATGGACAAGGACCTAAGAACCCCTACTATAATTTCTGCAAGTCTGTAGGTCATAATGAGGATGAGTGCCGCACCTATGATGCCTACCGGGTGCACAATGATGGCCCAAGTAATGATAGCTACGGTTACCAGGGGGTGCCTCTGGGAGAGGTTCTTCTGGAGGCCATGGTGGCATGGCCGGAAGAGGCCGAGGCCAGTTGGTGTGTTACAATTGTAACCAAGTTGGGAATTTGGATCGCGACTGTCGGGACCCCACTACGACATGTCGTTACTACCGCGTGGTAGATCATGTGATTGAGTAGTGCCCGCAGCTCATAGCTAAGATTCAGGCACGATAGAGTACCCCTACGCAAAACATCCAGATGATTTCAATTGAACCCAGACCTGCCGCAACCGTCAATGTTATCACACGGAGTGGAGCTACGACACACCCATAGCATATAGAAAACCAGCAGGCCGACGCTTGGGTTTGTAAGGCTCCGGCGAAAATCCCAGCAATAGATATCACACGAGAAAGAGAGACATTTATGGAAGTCAAGAAAGATTTTGCTGGCCCTAGCACATCCGTTGCACTTGCGCAACCACAGCAACTGTCTTCGCGGCCCCAGGAAGCCCCACTAGATAACGTAAGTACCCTATCCTCCTTTTTACAGAGTTGCCTCAAGATTTTAAGAAATCAGGATGCTATGACTGAGTTACAGAAAGTCATTGCTTCCTACAGACCTCAGCAAAATTCTGGTCCGGACAAAACTGTTCATAGAGTCAGCAGAACTGGTAGGGAAATGAGATTGAATGCTCAGATAGGAGCATATGATATGGCTGATGTTATCTTAGACTTAGGGTCTGATGTAAATGTGTTAACTAAACAAACCTGGGAACAAATGGGAAAACCCACCCTCGCCTGGTCCCCTATCCAGCTGAGACTAGCCAACCAACAAAGGATTGTGCCTCTAGGAAGATTCCTGAGTGTCCAAATAGATATTGCCGGGGTCAGCATTGTCATGGACTTTGAAGTAATTGAGATCATTGATGACAGCAATCCCTACCCCGCCTTGTTAGGAATTGAATGGGCAATGGAAAATGCTGCAGTTATTAACCTAAAGAAGCGACAGATGATCTTCGAAGGGAAAGACTTGAGAGTCATCCTACCCCTGGATCCCTCACAAGGGGAATGATACACAGAACCACTCCAACCAGAGGATCAGACTGATGTGGCGCCCATCTACACTCTCACCGCACAGGAAGATGGTTATGAGGATCCTCCTACCGTAGGTTGGGAGTCTTGTAGCTCCTGTATGACGGACTCTGAAGATGACTTAGAGAGCTGGCAGAACCGCTTACATGAGCCCCATGGGTGCAGCCATGCCCGGACTACCAAGTCCCTCAGATGGCTCAATTCACAACCCAACCCTTTCCCTATTTTTGATGGCTTGACTGATCCTGACCCGTTCATCGCACAGGTCTCCGGCTTGATACCTGAGTCACAGAAACTGGCGGCTCTGGACTCCGCATTTTGAGCCATGGCAGCCAGGTGGTGGAAGGCCCATAAGAAACAGATCCTTAGCTGGGAATTTTGTCAGAAGCTCCTATACCTGCGATTTAAGGGCCCGACGGAGGAGCTGCAAAGCAATTTCGATGGAAATTCTAGTCCCCAAGAACATTTGGCAAAATGCTACGAGGCATGGAAGTATGTCCCTCGAAATGAATGGGTACATAGATTTGTGCACACGCTAGAACCAATAGTAAAAAATTGGTACATGGAGGCTGAGCTCCGCCAAGACACTGTAAGTTGGGACTGTCTTGTTCATAGTTTTATGCATACTTTCTCTACTAATGATGTCTGTCCAGCACTAGATGTAGCTATCAGGATAATTCATACTAAGGTATTTGATGACCAAGAAGTACTAGAACATCGACCTGATTGGCCCACACAAGAAGCCCACACAGTCGAATGTTATAACTTCGCAGCTGACGAAGATGACGACCCGCGCAACATCGCTATCCCTGAGTCAGAAGGATGCTGCGACATGCATGGACCAGCAGTCGAAGCCCCGGAAGTAACTCAGCCTCTAAAGACGTGCACAGTTAACAATTGATCCAAAGAGCAGCCTAAGCTTGCTACAATCAGAGACTATTGGGATGATGAAATGGTCAGCAAGGTAACCCAACTTCTCCACGAGTACCACGATCTCTTTCCAACAAAGTTTTTTGAAATGAAGGGTATACTGGGTGATATTGGCGTAATGAAGATCCCTTTGAAACCCGATGCAAAACCTTTGAAACAGCGTCCTTATAGATTGAATCCGAAGTATAAAGAAAAGGTTAAAGTAGAGCTGGGTAAGATGCTCGCCGCAGGAATAATTGAGCTTGTTGAGGAATCTGAGTGGGTTAGTCCTATGGTAGTCCAGGAGAAAAAGACTAAGGGTGAAATCCGAATATGTGTAGACCTACGAAAACTCAATGATGCCTTCCTGCATGATCCTTTTCCCAGCCTCAGAATATCTGCTTTCACCAAGATGGATGACCCAGCCATAATGACAGAGAGACTGAAACAGATATTAGAACTCGAAGAAGATAGATTTCTTGCAGTTTTTCAGCAACAGGTGCAGAAAGCTCGAGAAAAAGCGTGGCATGATAGACACATCAAGAAGAAACAATTCTAGTAGGGTGATCTTGTGCTCCTTTATGACAGCAAATTCATGAAGTTCCCAGGAAAGTTCAAGACACATTGGAAGGGACCATATATAGTACAAAAAGTTACTGATGGGGGCGCAGTACAGCTAGCTAAGTTAAATGGAGAACTTCTCCCTTCTATGATAAATGGGAGTCATCTAAAAAAGTACAGGGACAGGCCAGGTACTCAGAATCAGAGGTAGCACCAAGAAAGAGAAGTCTACGTACCCAGAACAGCTGAAATTGGGGACTGGACCATAAGAGAAGCTGCTCATAACACTAGGGAATGTCGCAGTCTGAAGGATGAAGTATGGAAAGTCGAAGGTTGGTTAGGGATCGCAGGGCCATACTGTGTCGAAGTGGAAGGTGGTCGTTGTGTCGTAGGTCCCAACTGTGCCGCAGTGTAGAATGTGATGGATGGGACAAAATGAAAATGGCGGCAGTGGCACGTGAGCTACTCTCAATACCTGTAATTATGAGATTTTGGGAAAATCTGAGGCCGGGTGTGATGAGATTCTTGGCATTCAAGCAGATTTGGTGTCATTAATACACTATGCTGACAGATTTTGTAACGGAATTCCATAAGTAAGCTACATTGGCTTGTGAAATTTTCCTCAAAGCACTTCTTGGAGTTTGCTCAACTGGAGCCATGTCAAACAATTGTGACGTCCAGGAGCTAGTATGAGAGTTCAGCGAGAGAGGTCTACAGAACCTTTTGAGTAATCCACCAGTACAGTTGTATTCGACTTAGGTACACAGGCAGGCAGAAGTTCGCTCTAAATCAGGCGAAGGCAGGCACAAATTCGCTCTAACATGGAGCAACAAAGTCCATAAGACCTCGCCAGCCGACTCTGGGGAGCCCCGCCCTGAAGTCTTCCGGCATAGCAGAACCGTGACAGCTGTGTGTCTTATGCAGCATGACACGCAATTCCAGGGGACCCCAAGCTGTGGATGGTTAAATGTCGCCAACCCGAGCAAAGGATGTGGTTGTAGATGGATCCGTAGGGCCCTGCTCAGCATAAATGTCAAAAAGGAAATACACAGGCAGCCGACAACCAGTAGGAAGGACTCCAAGAACCAGCGTACAGTGTCTTCGCCAAGCAAATTTTACCACCAGTCGAGCAGATAAGTGCCCCGGGATGGGACACTAGTGATTCTTAGGGGCCTGTTGGGGCGCGCACCTCAACGATCATTAAGATGGGTAACTTCGTGAGTTTTGACTCAAAATAGTCTTAGGGGTGTTGGGGGTTGAGTCAAAGTCCGCTATTGTAATAAACTCGCGGCTTAAGACCAGGGTTTAGGGTTTTGGGTGCCCATGGTTTGAATCCATGTTTTTGTAAATAGTGCGATATAAAGAGGCACTTGGGTAAATAAGAGAGGTTAGTATTTTTTATGTAAAGAAAGAAAGGTGGAGCTAAGGCTGATTATGTAAGGAAAGGTTAAGTCCCAGCTGTGTGCGTGGACGACCTCTGCAGCTGTGTGCACAGGGGGTTTTGTTTGTAAGAAGATTAAGGAAAGATCTGCAACTGTGTGCGCAGAGGCCTGCTGCTGTGTGCTCAGCTTTTAAGGACTGAAGGGATCTGCAGCTGAGTGCACAGATCAAACTGTGGTTTTGTAGCAAGTTGAATAAAACACAGTTTGTGGACGTAACCCCTACACTGGGGGTGAACCACGTTATATCCGGTGTTGTGGTTTCTTGTGTTGTTTCTTTTTCTGTTGTCTTTTATGCATTAATAACTGTATACATTTGATAACTTAGATCACTGCTAATAACAAGCTTCGCTGTGAATTCCCCGTAGTGGGTTAAGCAAGTCACAGTTGTTTATCTATCTGCGAAGTTGCATATGAGTGAATGACAAATCTGTGTAATTGTTGATTAATAAGTTTATTAAAGGCTAAGGTACAGTAATATCCCTCTCTGCTTGCAGAAACCTGATTCTGTGGCACCCCATAGCTGTTTTGGGTGAGACTGCAACCTGCATGCAGGTTGTTGCCAAAAGGGCCAACACTGTGGGTCTTTTGTTGGTGTAAGATAAAAGGATTAAACCTGGGTCTTCCCTATTTCCCAACAAGTAGAAGAAACCAAAAACTAAATTCAAAGCTCCTAAGCCTAAAGTTGAAAACTAGCAACATGATGAGTCTTCTGACTCAAAGGAAAACAAAGGAAAAGGGCATCATGGAAAGGAAAAATTCAAGTGTTCATACTATGGGAAGGGCTTCCACCCTGACCATGCCTGCATAAAGAAGAATATTGATGAAGCTACCTCTCTCCTTGAGAGAAATCACATCAATCTTCTGAAAATATTTCAGAGGAGAGATCAGCAAGATCAGGAACCATAGCATGAGAGAGGTCATGCCCTCATGGCAAGCACTTCAAATTCCAAAGCACTCTTGACTGATTCTGGAGATTCAAACCACATGATGGCTGAAAGATACTCCTTCTCATCCTTCGAGACTAGAAAATCCATCCCCATCCACTTGGGAGATGACTCCACCATCATTTCAGAAGGACAAGGTACGGTTGATTTTGAGAATGGCTATTTTTCAAATGTTTTGTATGTACCATCTCTAGCATCAAATCTCCTTAGTGTCTATCAGATGACACATACAAGAGTTCCTAAGAGAGTATATTTGAGCTTGAATGATGTTGAGATAACAAAACTTGCATCCAGGAAACTTGTTGCTAAAGGCCTTGCAAACCATCATGCACAAGCCTATGAGTTTTCCCACTTTGTGGTGGATGCAAAGCCCACCGCACTGCTAACTCATGGAAATGAATTTAGTATGCTGTGGCATGATAGGTTTGGCCATCTCAATTTAAAATATTTGCAACAATTACAGAAAAAATCCTTGGTTGAAGGCCTCCCGATCATCAAGGAAACCACTGGAATTTGCAAGGGCTGTGTGGTTGGAAAACACCCTGAGCACAAGTTCGATCGAGGGAAGGCAAACCGAGCTACATGCATCTTGGGGATGATACATTTTTATATCAGTGGTCCTATTCCTGTCACATCCATGAATGGATCAAGGTATCTTCTGACTTTTATTAATGATTTTTCAAGGTACACATGGGTCTTCTTTCTCAAAAAGAAGTCTAAAGTATGTAAAAAATTCACTGAACTGAAGGCCTTGATTGATAATGCCTCTGGGATTAAGATCAAGATATTGAGATTTGATAATGGCAGGGAGTATGTCAGTAATTATTTCTACACATATGCTCCCAAAGTGGTATTCAGGTCCAACATTCAATTCCCTACACTCCCCAGCAGAATAGTGTAGTGGAAAGGAAGAATTGATCTCTCAAGGAGATGACCACCTGTATGTTGGAATCAAAGAAGTTGGCTGCAAATTTGTGGGCTGAAGCCATGCATGCTGCAGCATATATTCAGAACATATTTCCACACTCATCCATGAAAGGGAAGACCCCTTTTGAAGCATACTTTGGACACAAGCAGGATGTGTCGAACCTGCGGGTGTTTGGGTCCACTGCATGGGCCCGAATTCCACTTGATAAAAGAAGGGCTTTGCAACCACAAAGAATAGAATGTCTGTTTATTGGGTATCCTGATGAATCAAAAGGTTTCAATATTTTGGATATCAAAACAAAACAGATCATCATCGAAAGGAGTGTTAAGTTTGATGAGCCTCTTTAGGAGGTGGAACTAGTGAAGGAAAAAACTGCTGAATTTCCTTCCTATTCTACTGAATATTTGTATGATGAAATTGGGGGTGATGACCCTGATTTAAATCCTATTATTTTTTATATCAGTTTAGATCAAACATCAGATGCTGAATCAGAACTTGAAGTACAAAAACATCTTCCCACATGGGCCCAACAGACACTCTCCTCCGCAGGAGATAATATTGGAAATCCGGATGATCCAAGGAGAACCCGGTCTGATTTCCAAAGAGCAGGTATTGCGCTCTCTTGTCCTGATAATTTGCTGTCTAAAAATTGTTATTTTATGATTATTTCAGACCCAAAATCCTACTACCATGATCAGAAGGATCCGAGATGGCAAGTTGCCATGGATGAAGAGAAGAATTCTCTTCAGTAAAACACTATTTGGGAGCTAGTTTCTCTTCCTCCGGGAAGGAAATTGGTTCAATGCAAGTGGGTGTTTCAGACCAAGTTTACTGCTGATGGAAGCACCTACAAATATAAGTCAATATTGGTGACAAAGGGTTTCTCTTAGTTCCAAGGTGTGGACTACCATGAGACGTTTGCACCAGTTGCAAAAATAGACTCCATCCGCCTAGTTTTGGCTATTTCAGCATCTAAGCACTGGGAAATGCATCATATGGATGTTAAGTCAGCATTTATACATGGATATATTCATGAGGATATATACATGAAGCATCCTGAGGGATACATCTCTGATCCATATTTGGTTTGCAAGCTTAAGAAGTCACTATACGGGTTAAAACAGGCCCCAAGAGAGTGGTATTCCAAGATGGATGCCTTCCTTCTCTCGCAAAACTTCCAAAGGTGTAGATCAGATCCAAATGTGTATATACAGAATTATGATGGTCATTTGATTATTATTTTTTATATTTTGATGACTTACTGATCACAATTAGCACAATTGCTTCTAATTCAGCCATCAAAACTGCTCTCCACAATGCATTTGAAATGAGCGATTTGGGGCTCTTAAAACAATTTTTGGGGCTTGAAATTGAGCCAAATTCTGATGGGATAATGGTCAATCAGTCCAAATAATTATCAGACCTATTATTCAAGTTTAACATGGATGAATTTAGGCCTACACCATTCCCTTTCCTTTCAGGGATCAGCCTTAAAGAAGGAAAAAGCACACCTCCCGTGGACTGCACTATTTATCGATGGCTGATTGGTAGCTTATTGTACTTGACACATTATCAACCTAATATCTGTTATGCCATGAATACTGTATCAATATAAATGCAGCAACACCATGATATTCATTGGAAGGCAGCCAAGAGAATCCTCTAGTATATTTAGGGAACCAAGACCTACGGCATTCACTATGCTGCAGACTCCGAGCTAGAGCTGGTTGGATACATAGATTCCGATTGGGTAGGTGATTCTATTGATTAGAATTCTACTTCCAAATATGTATTCATGTATGGTGGTGGCCCCATTTGTTGTTCTAGCAAAAAGTATGCTGCCATAGCATTATCTTTAGCAGAGGCTGAGTATCGGGGAGCGGTGAATGCTTGCATCCAAGCAGTTTGGTTGCAAGGCATTCTTTCAGAGTTTGATCTTGGTAGTACTTTGTCCACTATACTCTTTGTGACAATCAAATTTCTATTAAGATATCCACAGATCCAATTACCAAGCAGGGGACCAAGCATGTAGAGATACACATGCCCTATATCAGGGAGCTAGTGCATGACAAGACCATCATTCTGCAATACTGCCCAACTGATGAGTAGATTGCAGAAATATTCAGCAAGAACTTTTCAAAAAATAAGTTCACTTACCTCCGTTCACTGTTGTGGGTGAGTCCATCAGGGTGATCAGACTACTTTCAGTGTTCATCTTGAGGGGGGGGGTTTCCCACTGGTTTTCCCCTCTTTTCCTCACTTAGTTTGTTTTTGAGCAATGTTTCAGTTTCAGCATTGTACAGGGTGACCTATGGCCTTAGTTATTGGGTCCCTAGCATTCTTATGCATTTTTATGTTTTCTACTCTTCTTGAGTATAGCTTAAGGGGGGGTGTTGGAGACATTTACCACCATACACACTCAATTTGGTCAATTTTTCCTAGTTAAAACACTATCCTAATTTTTATTGACTTAATTGACATCAAAGGAGCACTAGATGAGATCAGCTAGATCACACCCGTTCCTACCTTCAGTCAAGGAGGCTAACGTAGCCTTCTCCTACATTCGGGGAAGCTAACTCATATTACCTTAGACTTTAATTTCTCATCTTCCGCATTCTGCCTTCCACTTTCCACTGTCCACTTTCCTCCTTCCACATTCTGCTGGTGGACTCTGGATTGCGGAAACCCATATTATTTTAGGCTTTGATTCCTCATCTTCCGCATTCCGCATTTCGCCTTCCACTTTCTACCTTTTGCATTTCTCTAGTGGACTCTGAGTTGTCGAAACCCATATTATTTTAGACTTCGATTTCTCGTCTTCCGCATTCCGCCTTCCACTTTTCTTCTGAACCATTGATTTATTTGTGTGTTCACTCCTGGCCGTCAGATCTGTTCGTCATATTTTCTTTCAAACTTTGCAGGTTTACTCCCTACCTTCAGATCTCTGTACAAACCGACGATTCTTCTGAATCTTTTTCTTATTCTTTTGAGTCCTCTGCTTACCTAGATCATATTCTATGTCTTTTCATAAATGACAACCATATCACAATATGATTTGTTTTCATATGATTGCAATACCTATCATAATTCCAAAATTTGTTCTATAGTTTTTATTACTAGTTATATATATATTAAAAAATTTCTTTAGGGACTTAGACCTTAGTCTCGGGATTCAACCTTGAATCCTATCCTTCCTTTGTCATTAGAGGAAATTTCAACTCAAAATGGGCCTCCTAAAATGAACTAATAAAATAATAGTTAAAATAATAAAATAATATTTATTAATTTTGGAGGAAGAAAAGAAAAAAACTACTTTTTTTTTGTATTTTTGACATATCTCCCTGTGTTTTTACGCAAATTTCGATCGGGAGAGCTCATTGGATGCGGAATTAAATTCCACATCCAACGAGCTCTCCCGATTGAAATTTGAGTAAAAACACAGGGAGATATGTCAAAAATACAAACAAAAAAAGTAGTTTTTTTTATGATACCTATCCCCAAATTTATATTAAAAAAATGTTTAATACCTATACGGTATTTCAAATTTAAAGCAATTTCATTGGCTAACACATGATGACATGGAATTTGAATAAAAGTTAAAAGGCCCATTTTGAGTTGAAATTTCCTCTAATGACTATATGAGAGATTTCTCTGCAAGATTGAAAAGTCTGTGACTTTATATTTTAATAGATTTTGGTTATATTTAAATGACTTGTTGTTCTTTTAATTATGTTACTTGTTTTGATTTGCACTAGTTGTAACAATTAATAAATTGCTAGTGGTATATATAATTGTTTCCAAGTAAAGATAAATAAATTAAAACTCCTTTACATAAGTATGAATTTAAATAATTTAATCTACCCAAAGATAATCAGGTTGAAGGAATATATTCAAAACCTTGAATACAAGGTTAGGGTGACTGCATGTAAAAATCGTAAGAGTAAATTTAACATAAGTAGCCTATGCCTGGAAATTTATTCCCATAAGTAGCCATCAATCTATGATGATCAAGTCCAAATGTAACATTTCATTGATACTTAATAAATCTATGATATGAGCAATATCAACAATCTGTAGTATACATATGTAACTTGTTTATATAGGGAACTAGAAAAAAAATTACGATAAATCCATAACGTTCAT
This sequence comes from Pseudotsuga menziesii, assembly GCA_001517045.1. Classification (NCBI taxonomy): domain Eukaryota; kingdom Viridiplantae; phylum Streptophyta; class Pinopsida; order Pinales; family Pinaceae; genus Pseudotsuga; species Pseudotsuga menziesii. The sequence goes on from LPNX010999141.1 coordinate 35,954, forward strand.
TTGAGAATATAATAAGTTGAAACATGATACTCAAATTTAATTATATAAGAAATAACTACATTGTATTACCATCATCTGTAAAATACATTTTGAATAAAATTTGAGGGTTAGAATTCTTATCGTCTTTCAAGCTTCCAACTGAGTGGGTAACTTCCATGTTCCATCCAAATGTATACCTTGAACAGTTCCTTATTTTTTCTACAGGTCACCCTTGAGATGAACCAAGCATACCAAAGAATAGGAGTCCTTGGTAAATTTTTCTATCTTGATAACTATCGGTAGAGTAGCCACTAGGTATTTTACCAGCTCTATATAGTTTTCTATAATATTTTCCCTTTTATCCCACATAGCTTCTTAGACTACCATTTACTTAATCATGCAAACTAATCACTCAAATATCTACAACTGAGCCCTCCAGTGCGCTACAGACCATTACCCCTCATAATTTCAACTATCTTCTATTTATAAATTTTCTTGAGGAAAAGGCCCCTATAATTTAGGTGAAACTCCTTTTTTAGTAAAATCACACTTGTTGATTTCTCTACTTCCTTTTTACCTGAATATTTTAGAAAATAATTAGATTTCTTTAACTCTCTTATTTCTTATATTTTTAATTAATAATATAGATTTATATTTGTCCTATTTCTATTTGATTCTTTTATTAATAACAACTAAACACAATCCTATCTCTAGCATGCTTGGTCCATATTTAAGTTGTTGTCCTCGTCAGTTGGAAAGAATAAAAGACGATAAGTAATAACTCAACATCAATTAGACATAACAAGTATAGGTTCTCTAGATCATACTACTCAACACTAACTCAAACATAACAATTTAAATAGTCTAAGTGCTCCAGATCCCATTTCTCAACACCAACTTAAACATAATATAGTCTAGGTGCTCGAGATCCTACCACTCAATACCAACTTAAACATAAAATAGCCTAGGTGCTCCAGATCCTACCGCTCAACAACAACTCAAACATAATAAAATAAATAGTGTTTGGTTGGGATATTACACTTTTTTAATTGAACACCCATGTAGGTAGACAACCCCTCTAAGACTTGAGGATGCCATGTTCCAAATAAAATATTCAAGCAAGACAAAATATGTGCATAAAGAAGGAAATAATATTGACCTCTCAAGTAGTGCATAAATTGAGGAAAAGGGTGGCTTGGCTTCCATAAAAATGATAGCTACAAAACTTATTTGACACATAGATATCAAAGAGGATCGTCCATAGATATTGAGAACCTATAGAACAACTAGCTATGAACACCATAGAGAGAAAATAAAATTTGATAGAGAGTTAAAATCCTTAGAGATATTGGTATTTTGTTAGCCAAAATGAGTGAATTGATTTCTTTTTTATTTGTTGATTTTTATCGAAGAAAATACCAACAACAAATAAAACTCGAAAATCAACTCAAAATGAAAATAGACTTATATTGAAGTGAGAAAAAATATTTGAATAAAAACAATATACATTAAAATTTTACATCCTTTGTCAAATCACTGAAGAAAAATTATCATATCTTGGGAAAATGAAAGTCGAAACACTAAAGAAAAATGACCACATATTTGGAATTTTCCTCATAAATAAATGTAAGATACAAAGAAATATGGACTCACTATTGAGCTACAATAGACAATGTGGCTTAAATCAATACTACATGATCTTTAACTTCCTATGTTATGCTCAAGCTATCCCACTATTTTTCTATGCTTATCTATAGAACAATCAATCAATACAATAGGAATGAAATCCATTTATTTCCCTAGGACTCAAATTTTAACATGCCTTGATAGTCATTTAGGGTTAAGGTTAGGGTTTTTGAATGGTTAACTCTTGATTAGGGTTAAGGTTTTGAAGCTCTACAATATTCTTAAAACTACACACTGAAAATTTTTGGTAATAAAACAAATATAAACAACTAAATAAATACACACACACAATAATAGTCAATATTTACCACATAAACCTTTTATCGGGAAAATAAATCTTCAAAATATTTATTTCATTATCCTTGGGAATTCTAGCCCACATAAGGCATTTTACAATCGATTTAATCAAGCATTTAAATAGGCTTCATCACAATACCATGGGTTACCTTAAACCGTGGGATCATAAACCATCAACGATAAACCCATTAATGGACAAATCAAGGTTATCCTAACTCTATAACCAAGTCAATATTAACATAACATTTGTCCCTTTAAAATTGACTTGGGGAAAACACCTACCCCACTCAATATTTTTAACAGAGTATTGAGAAATGTGGCATTGCTTGTTAGAATAATCAACCTATAGTTACCTACATTAGACATTAATTTAATTATTTTTGTCTTATTACCTAGTTTCCTAGATTCCATTCTATGCTAGTTTCCTTCTACACGTCCTAGAAGTCAACACATGCTAAAAATGAGTCATGGAGCGCTTGGGAAACATCCTGGAAACCCAATTTAGCATGTATGCTTTATTCTAGATCCTCCAAAGCACATATCTTCTTTTTCTGAAAAGCTGCCTATTTTATTCTGATTTAAGGCAAAAGGAAAAGCTAGACTAGGTGTAGTTGACTTGTTTTTTTCCCACATCATCCTCCCTCATTTTCTCCAAATAAAATCATGTATAAGTTTTCTTTCCATACCACTTTATCTTTCCGACTTGACTTATCCAATTCGTGAGCATCTACCTAGATTTGGAAACTGCTTTATGCACCTATGGGGGATTTGACTAGATTTGGTAAGCCTGCTTTTTTACTATTTCAAATGGCATATTTATGCATTTTATTCTCTCATGTAATGATATATTATAGAATCCTATTACTTCACAAGGTTGGCTATTATACACTTACTCAATACAGATTAGTGTTATGCTACAATTTCAGTCCCCTTTGGTGTTAATTTTGCATGTTTGATTAGCAATTTTGTGAATGTAATTGTTCTATCTCTTGGGTTCAATTTACACATGGTATCAAAGCCTTTGTAGATTTATTTCTCTTCTTCCAAATTTTTATTCCAGGTTCAACATCATTTACTGGGAACTCATTTTGCTGACTGGAGGGCACAGTTCTGAGCTATGGACCAATCTCAAAAGATCATCTTGACTCCATTCAATTTATTTGAGTGGAAAGCTGAGATGGAGATATTGTTGAGAGTGAAAGGTCTCTACAGGGTGACTATGGAAAATGAGGCAGAGCCTAATGCAACTACAGAGAAAATTAAATGGCACAACAGGAGGGATGAGGCCTATGGTATTTTGTGTCTGAGCATTTCAAGAGACCTCCTCTTCCATCTTGATGGATTGAGATCACCTACTAAAGTGTGGGAGAACATATAAGAACTTTTTGGATATATGGATGAGATGAGAGGACATCAAATCAAGAATGAGTTGATCTCCTTAAGTCCCAATAGCTTCGAATCATTACAATTCTACTTTTCCAAGTTTAAGGCCCCTGTTTTGCAGTTGAAACAGTGTGGGATCGAAAAGAAGGAAGAGAAAATAGTATTGGACATACTATATAAGCTTGGTCCTGACTATTCAGTGTTTGTTTCAACCTTCCATGCCACCAAGTTCACATCTTGAGCCTGGAAGATGCCTAAGCTTGCAGATTTCAGGGAATCCCTCACACAGGAGAAAGATAAGTTGGTGATGATGGAAACCATCAAAAATTCCAAATACCAAGATTTGGTTGCTGGAGATTCAAGGGTGGTTTCAAAAATAAAGAAAAAAGCTAAAAACCCACCTGAGCAAAAAAGAGACAAGAACAAGTCTCAAGAGGAGCCCCAAGGTTCAAAGAAGAACTCCTAGAAGAAGAAGAACAAAGTAGAAATGAGCAAGAGTGGATGCTTTAGGAAGGGCTATCATCCTGAGAGATCTTGTATGAAGAAGCAAATTGACATGTTGACCCAACTCCTGGAGAATAATAACATCTCCATTCTTGATTTCTCAAGGAAGAGGGAAGGAGGATCAAATTCAGAGGATAGAGAGAGAGTACATGCCTTGGTTGCTGGTACATCAAGCTCACCTAGCTTCATGATAGACTCTCGAGATTCTAGACATATGGTTTCAACAAAAGAGACATTATCCTCTCTTGACATGTCGAAAGGTCCACCAATAGTTTTTGGAGATGAATCTCTAACTGACAGTTTGGGGAAGGGAAGGATTGATCTTGACCATGGTAAGTTCAATAATGTGTTGTATGTTCCAGGTCTTACCTCTAATATCTTGTTAGTGTATCAGATGGCTCATACTAGGTCTCAAAATAAGGTCATATTCTCCCCTGATGATGTTGAAATCATTGATATTTCAAATGGTAAATTCATAGAAAAAGGTGTTGTTGATCACACTTTGAAGGTACACAAGTTTTCCCATTTTCTACCCATTTTCTACCCTACTCAAACCCCTCTGCTCTTATGATTCATGCTAATGAATAAAGAAAGCTTTTGCATGAAATATTTGGCCATATTAACTACAAGTATCTTTCTTATTTGAGTGAAAAATATATGTTCATAGGGTTACCAAAGATCAAGTTTTCTAAGGGAGTTTGTCAGGGTTGTATCCTAGGAAAACACCCAGAGCACAAGTATGAGAAAGCTAGTCATGATAGAACCTCTGTACCTCTTGAGCTGATCCATAGTGACATTGCTAGTCTATTACCTCATATGTCCATGATTCAAGAAAAATATGCACTGACCTTCATAGATGACTTTTCCAGGTGTTGTTGGGTTTACTTCCTAAAGCATAAGTCTCAAGTTTTTGACCTCTTCAAAGTATTTAGAGCCTTGGTTGAAAACCAGTCTAGGAGGAAACTCAAGATCCTTAGATATGAAAATGGTGTTGAGTATGTCAATTCAGAGTTCATTCAGTATTGTAAATATTCAGGTATTCAGATGCAGCATTTAATCCCTTACACACCACAGCAAAATGGTGTTGCTGAGAGAAAGAAGAAATCACTGAAGGAGATGGGAACTTGCATGATGGAGGCTAAGACTTTGCCACCAAATTTTTGGGCCAAGGATATAAAATGTGCATCCTACATCCAAAATAGGGTGCCTCATAAGCAGCTTGATGGTATGACTCCTTTCAAAACTTGGAGTGGGCACAAGCCAGATGTGACCCATTTCAATATTTTTGGCTCAAAGGCTTGGGCTAGAATTCCAACTGAAAATAGGAAAGATTTGCAACCCCAAAGCCAAGAATGCCTATTTGTTGGATATTCTGAAGATTCAAAAGGGTACAAGCTGATAAACTTGAGAACTAACAAATTTTTCATTGAAATAAGTGTTTAGTTCCAAGAAGATCCTTTAGTAGCAGTTGAAGTTGGAGAGTCTTCTTCACCACCAGAACCATTGATTGTAAGTGGAGAGACTAACGAGTTTGCTGATTCTGATATGTATGATAATTATGATTTGATTTCATATCCAAACATTCCTACAAGATTAAAATGGGAAGCAAATACAATTCATGCAGCTGGGGAACTAGCTAGAAATCCTAGTGACACTAGGAGGACTAGATCTCAATTTGAGAGTGTCCTTTGTGTGAAAGATCCTCTATTTGATGATAAGTGATATATTATGGTTGAATCATATTCATAGACATATTAATATGCATCACATGATCCAAGATGGAAAACAAACATGAAAGAAGAATTCAGTTTGCTCCAGAAGAACAACACTTAGGAACTGGTTGATCTTCCCCCAAGGAGGAAGCTAGTTCAATGTAAGTGGGTTTTCAAGACTAAGTTTGCTGCTTATGGTTCACCTTTGAAATATAAGGAAATATTTTTAGCCAAGTGCTACTCACAAGTACATGGTATTGACTACAATGAAACCTTTGCACCAGTGGCAAAGATGGACTCCATAAGGCTATCTCTAGCCATTGCAGCTTCCAAGCAGTGGGAAGTGCATCACATGGATGTGAAGTGTGCTTTCCTAAATGGAGATATCACTGAGGATATTTAAATGTAGCAAGGCTAAAGGGTTTTTTTCTAATCCATCTTTAGTGTGCAGGTTAAAGAAATCATTGTATGGGCTCAAGAAATCCCCCAGGGCTTGGTATGCCAAGATTGATGGCTTTTTGCTATCACTGAGTTTTGTTCGATGCAAGTCTGATCCTAATGTATATTTGAATATGATTCATTGTTATTTGATGATTATTGTCTTGTATGTGGCTGACCTACTGATTACAATAAGTTCAAAGAAAGAGATTGCCTCCTTGAAGGATGCAATGAACCATGCATTTTCTATGACAAATTTGGGATTGTTGAGCCAATTCTTGGGTCTCGAAATTGCTCAATCCCAACATGGAATAAAAATAAACCAGTCCAAGTATGATTTGGATTTTATAAACAAGTTCAACATGAAATATTGTAAGCCAAGAAGACTCCCTTCATTTCAGGAGTTAAGCTTGAAGAAGCAAGTTCTTCTCCTATGGTAAATAACACACTCTATAGGCAATTGATTGGGTCTTTGCTTTATCTTACACACACTTGACCTGATATATATTATGCATTTAGTGTGGATTCAAGATACATGGATCAGCCTCATGATATCCACTAGAGAGCAGCCAAAATGATTCTAAACTTTGTTCAAGGAACAAGAACTCATGGGATCTTCTACAAAGCAAAATCTAATCTTGATTTGATTGGGTTTACTGACATTGATTGGGAAAGTGACAACACAGATCGAAATTATACATTAGGATATGTGTTCATGCTTTTAGAAGGACCAATTATCTGGTCAAGCAAGAAGTAGAGTGCCATAGCACTCTCATCTACAAAAGCATAGTATAGAGGAGTTGTAAATGTAGCAACTCAATGTTTGTGGTTGCAAGGGATACTTGGAGAATGTGGCTCGAATCAGAGTTTTCAACTATTATCTACTGTGATAATCAGAGCACCATTTGAATCTTCAATGATCCAGTTCATAAACAGTGAACCAAGAACATTGAGATCCACATGCACTACATCAGACAGCTTGTGCATGATGGTATCATTGATCTACTTTTCTATGCATCTTCAGAACAAGTAGAAGACATATTCACCAAAGTTTCTTGTGAGAAGACATTTAGGAATATCAAATCAATGCTGGGTCCTTTTGATCATGTTGCGAAGCATGATTGATGACAAGATTTCCAAAATTTTGTTTTTCCTGTCCATGTTTAAGGGAGCATTTTCCCACTGGGTTTTTGCCTCTTTCCTTGGTTGTATGGACAAGTAGTATGTAAAGGGTTACTAAGCCTTGTTGCTAGGCCTTATAGTTTTATGATATTTACTCATAAATTCAGGCTTAAGGGGGGGTGTTAGAATAATCAACCCATAGTTACCTACATTAGACATTAATTTAATCATTTTTGTCTTATTACCTAGTTTCCTAGATTCCATTCTATGCTAGTTGCCTTCTACACATCCTAGAAGTCAACACATGCTGAAAATGAGTCATGGAGCACTTGGGAAACATCCTGGAAACCCAATTTAGCATGTCTACTTTATTCCAGATCCTTCAAAGTGCATATCTTGTTTTTCTGAAAAGCTTCCTATTTTATTCTGATTTAAGGGAAAAGGAAAAGCTAGACTAGGTGTAGTCGACTTCTTTTTTTCCCACATCATCCTCCCTCACTTTCTCCAAATAAAAGCATCTATGAGTTTTATTTCCATCCCTCTTTAGCTTTCCCACTTGACTTATCCAATTCCTAAGCATCTACCTAGATTTGGAAACTGCTTTATGCACCTATGGGCTATTTGACTAGATTTGGTAAGCCTGCTTTTTGACCATTTCGAATGGCATATTTATGCATTCAATTCTCTCATGTGATGATATATTTCAGTAGCCTATTACTTCCAAGGTTGGCTATTGTACACTTACTCAATACAAATTAGTGTTATGCTCCAATTTCAGCCTCCTTTGGTGTTAATTTTGCATGTTTGATTCGCATTTTTGTGAGTGTAATTGTTCTATGTATTGGGTTCAATTTCCACATCACTCCCTATCACACATTTCAATGTTTATATTTTACAATAATGAATCATGAAACCAAGGATACACATGCCTAAATAGGTCTTATAGCTGAATTCCCATTTAGATGTGTGATTAAATCCATCTCTCTAAAAATGTTTACAATACATTTAGCTAATCAATTCTTCGCCTTCTATATTTTCTATGCTTTTATTCCTCCCTAGTAGCTTCAACTTTTAATTTATGGGGATGTGCATTCTCCAATAGTGGCAAACCCCTCCCCAATTTGCTCCTTCGAAATACCAATACCTAATAATTATCTCTTGACAGACTTCCACTACTACGGTCCTCAGTGGTAATAGTATTCGACCTTGATAGACCCCATATACATATATGAAACCCTAAAATCCTCTCCAAGAGTTATTCCTCATCCTAACACTCCACTGAGCACCTCATATCCACAACAAGATAATTCATGTACCATAATGCTAGAATTAGAATAATACTGGCGAGGGTATAGGAGTTGATTTCCACACCGATTTTAAGATAAACTAAATCCTTTATATAATTACACCTCACCACCTTTCCTAGAAAGAAAGTAGCATAATTACCAACCATGTTCTTCGTGATCCTTAGGTCCTTCATATTGTGGCTTGTGTGTTAGAATAATCAACCCATAGTTAGCTACCTTAGACATTAATTAATCCAATTTTTGTCTTATTTGCCTAGTTTCCATATTCCACCTTATGCAAGTTGTCCTCCACACATCCATAGTGGTCACACTTGCTAAATTTGAGTCATGGAGTGCTTTGGAAACCTCTTGGAATAAAATCTTCTTTATTCCTGGCCTCCCTAGTGCATGTCTGCTTTTTCTGCTTTATTGCCTGCTTTTTCTGAGTTTTAAGGCAATTGGGAAAGTTTGACTCGGTGAAGTTAACTTGTTTTTTGTCCTCAACATCCTCCACTCTTTTCTCCTATGAAAAGCATGTATGATTTTTCCTTCCACCACCTATTAGCTTTCCTAATTGATTTTTCCAATTCGTGAGCTCCTAGACAGTTTTGGAAACTGCTTTATGCACCTATGGGGAATTTGCTTAGATTTAGTCAGCCTGCTTTTGACTCAATTTGAATGGAATATTCATGCATTCAAATATCTCATGTAATTATTTATTGTGGCAGCCTATGACTTCACAGGGTTGGCTATTGTACACTTATTCAATACAGATTAGTGTTCTGCTCCATATTCAGTCTCCTTTTGTGAGTAATTTGCATGTGTAATTGGCAATTGTTGTGAGTGTAATTGTTCTAACACCTGGGTTCAATTTACACATGGTATTAAAGACTTTGTAGATCAATTACTCTCCTTCCAATTTGTTTTGTAGGTTCGACATCATTGACTGGGAGCATTCTGCTGACTGACGGGACAATTTCTGAGCTATGGATCAATCTCAGAAGATCATCTTGACTCCATTTAAATTCTTTGAATGGAAATCAAAGATGGAGATACTGTTGAGAGTGAAAGGCCTCTACAGAGTGACTATGGAAATACAATTAGAGCCCAATGTAGCTGCAGAGAAGATTAAATGGCACAACAGGAGGGATGAGGCCTATGGTCTCCTGTGTCTAAGTATATCCAGAGACCTCCTTTTCCATCTTGATGGATTGACATCACCGAATGAATTATGGGAGAATGTTGTTGATATTTTTGGAAAGACAGATGAGATGAGGGGACATCAAATTGAAAATGAATTGATCTCCCTGAGTCCCAATAGCTTTGAATACCTGCAACTCTATTTTTCCAAGTTCAAAGCACTTGTTTTGCAGCTAAAACAATGTGGGATCGAAAAGAAGGATGATGAACTGGTCTTGGCCATACTCTTGAAGCTTGGCCTTGACTATTCAGTGTTTGTTTTGACCTTCTATGCCACAAAGTTGACAGCTCAAGCCTGGAAAATGCCTAGCCTTGCAGATTTCATGGAATCTCTCACACAAGAACAAGATAAATTGGTGATGATGGGCACCATCAAACCATCCAAAGACCAAGATCTAGTTGCTGGATATTTGAGGGTGGATTCAAAAGGCAAGAAGAAAGCTAAGAAGCCACCTGAGCAAAAGAGAGACAAGAACAAGTCTCCAGAGGAGCCTCAAGGTTCCAAGAAGAACCCCCAGAAGAAGAAGAACAAAGGAGAAATGAGCAAGTGTGCATACTGCAGTAAGGGCAATCATTCTAAAAGCTCCTGCATGAAGAAGAAAATAGACATGCTGACCCAAATCCTAGAGAAGAATGGCATATCCCTTCCAGACAGCTCAAAGAAGAGGGAAGGAGGACCAAATTCAGAAGACAGAGAGGGAGTTCATGCATTGGTTGCTGGCACATCAAGCTCACCTAGTTTCATCATTGATTCTAAAGCTTCAAGACATATGGTTTCGACCAAGGAGGCATTCACCTCACTTGACATGTCAAAAGGTCCACCAATTGTACTGGGAGATGACTCTCTCACTGAAATTTTGGGCAAAGGGAGGATTGATCTTGACCATGGTAAGTTCAGCAATGTGTTGTATGTTCTAGGTATTGCCTCTAACCTCTTATCAGTGTATCAGATGACCCACACAGGGTCTCCAAAGAAGGTCATATTCTCCCCTGATGAAGTTGAGATCATAGAGATATCAAGTGGTAAAGTCATTGCAAAAGGAGTTGCAAATCACACTTCGAAGGTATACATGTTCTCACACTTCCTACCTTACTCAAACCCCTCTGCTCTTTTGATTCATGCTAATTAGGCAAGCGAGCTTTGGAATGAAAGATTTGGCCACCTAAATTACAAGTATATTTTTGATATTAGTGAAAAATAAATGGTCATAGGGTTACCAAAGATTAAGTTTTCCAAAGGAGTCTGTCAAGGTTGCATCCTAGGAAAACACCCAGAGCATAAATTTGAGAGAGCTAGTCATGAGAGAACCTATGCACCTCTTGAGTTGATCCACGGTGATGTTGCTGGCCCATTTCCTCATGTGTCAATGAGTCAGGACAAATATGCATTGACATTCATAGATGACTTTTCCAAGTATTGCTGGGTTTACTTCCTGAAACACAAGTCTGAAGTTTTTGGCCTCTTCAAAGTCTTTAAGGCTTTGGTTGAAAACCAGTCTAGGAGGAAACTCAAGGTCCTCATATCTAACAATGGTGGTGAGTATGTCAAGTCTAAGTTTATTCAATATTGTGCATATGGTATCCAGATGCAGCATTCTATCCCTTACACACCACAGCATAATGTTGTTGCTGAGAGGAAGAACATATCACTGAAAGAGATGGCAACATGCATGATGGAAGCTAAGACTTTGCCACCAAAGTACTGGGATGAAGCTATAAACTATGCAGCCTATATCCAGAATAGGGTGCCTCATAAACATCTTGAAGGTATGACTCCTTTCAAATCATGGAGTGGGCACAAGCCAGATGTGACCCATTTCAGGATTTTTGGCTCAAGGGCTTGGGCTAGAATTCCAACAGAAAAGAGGAAGGCTTTGCATCCCCAAAGCCAAGAGTGTCTATTTTTTGGGTAATCTAAAGATTCAAAAGGGTACAAGCTGATCAATTTGAACATAAACAAAACCTTCATTGAAAGGTGTGTTCATTTTCAAGAAGAGCCCCTAGCAGTAGTGGAAATCGGAGAATCCTCTTCACCACCAGAACCTCTAACTGTAAGTGAAGAGATAGTTGAACATGATGATTCTGATATGTCTGATAATGATGATTTGATTGTAGATCCTAACAGTCCTACAAGACCAAAATTGGCAGCCAATACCATTCATGCAGCTGGAGAACTAGCTGGAAATCCCAATGATCCTAGGAGGACTAGATCTCAGTTTGAGAGTGCTCTGTGCATGAAAGATCCTATGTTTGCAGAGAAATGCTATCTGATGGTTGAATCAGACCCATAGACATATGAAGATGAAAAAAATTATCCAAGATGGCAATCAGCCATGAAAGAAGAGTTCAGCTCACTCCAGAAGAGCAACACTTGGGAGCTGGTTGATCTTCCCCCAGGGAGGAAGCTAGTTCAGTGTAAGTGGGTGTACAAAACCAAATTTTCTGCTGATGGTTCACCTCTGAAGTACAAGGAAAAATTGGTAGCCAAGGGCTACTCACAGGTTCATGGCATAGACTACAATGAGACCTTTACACCAGTGGTAAAGATGGACTCCATCAGGCTAGCCTTAGCCATTGCAGCTTCAAAGCAATGAGAAGTACATCACATGGATGTGAAGTGTACTTTCCTGAATGGAGATCTCACTAAAGAGATATACATACAGCAGCCTCAAGGATTTTCTACTAACCCATCTCTTGTGTGCAGGCTAAAGAAGTCATTGTATGGGCTTAAGCAAGCCCCCAGGGCTTGGTATGCCAAGATTGATAGCTTTCTGCTATCACTGAATTTTGTTCGATGCAAATCAGATCCAAATGTCTATCTGAATCCGATTCATGGTTCATTAATGATCATTTTTTTATATGTTGATGACCTTCTCATTACAGGAAGCTCAAAGGATGAGATTGCCTCCTTGAAGGATGCAATGAACCATGCCTTCTCAATGACAGATTTGGGCTTATTGAGCCAATTCTTGGGGCTTGAGATTGCTCAAACCAAAGAAGGAATAAAATTACATCAGTCCAAGTATCCCTTGGATTTGTTGAACAAATTCAAAATGAAGGATTGCAAGCCAAGCAAGACTCCCTTCCTTTCAGGAGTGAAGCTTGAAGAAGCCGATTCTTCACCTATGGTAAACAATACACTGAATAGGAAATTGATTGGATGTTTGTTGTATCTTACACAAACTATAACTGATCTCTCTTATGCAGTAATTGTGGATTCAAGATACATGGATCAGCCTCATCAGATCCATTGGAGAGCAGCCAAAAGGATCCTTAACTTTGTTCAGGGAACAAGGACTCATGGGATCTTCTATAAAGCTAAATCTGATCTTGATTTGATTGGGTTTACTGACAGTGATTGGGCAGGTGACAACACAGATCGAAATTCAACATCAGGATATGTGTTCATCCTTGCAGAAGGGCCAATCAGCTGGTCAAGCAAGAAACAGAGTGCCATTGCACTCTCATCTACAGAAGCAGAGTATAGAGGAGTTGTAAATGCAGCAACTCAATGTTTATGGTTGCAAGGGTTACTTGGAGAGTGTGGCATTGAATTAGAATACTCAACTACTATCTACTGTGATAATCAGAGTACCATTCAAATATGCAATGATCCAATTCATAAGCAGAGAACCAAACACATTGAGATCCATATGCACTACATCAGACAGCTTGTGCATGATGGCACCATTCACCTACTCTTCTGTTCATCTTCAGAACAAGTAGCAGATATCTTCACCAAAGCTTTTTGTGAGAAGACATTCAACAATCTCAAATCACTACTGGGGATTGCTGATCATGCTGTGAAGCATGAGTGATGAAAATATTTCCAAATTTTGTTTTACAGTCCATGTTTAAGGGAGGATTTTTCCCACTGGGTTTTTGCCTCTTTCCTTGGTTAAATGGACATGCAGTATGTAAAGGGTGACTAAACCTTATTTCTAGGCCCTATAATTTTCTGATATTTTCCTCATAAGTCAAGCTTAATGGGGGGTGTTAGAATAATCAACCCATAGTTAGCTACCTTAGACATTAATTAATCCATTTTTTGTCTTATTTGCCTAGTTTCCATATTCCACCTTATGCAAGTTGTCCTCCACACATCCATAGTGGTAAAAATTGCTAAATTTGAGTCATGGAGCACTTGGGAAACCTCCTGGAATCAAATCTGCTTTATTCCTGGCCTCCCTAGTGCTTGTCTGCTTTTTCTACTTTATTGCCTGCTTTTTCTGAGTTTTAAGGCAATTGGGAAAGTCTGACTAGGTGAAGTTAACTTGTTTTTTGTCCTCAACATCCTCCACTCTTTTCTCCTATGAAAAGCATGTATGAGTTTTCCTTCCACCACCTATTATCTTGCCTATTTGATTTTTCCAATTCATGAGCTCCTAGACAGTTTTGGAAACTGCTTTATGCACCTATGGAGGATTTGCTTAGATTTAGTAAGCATGCTTTTGACTCAATTCGAATGGCATCTTCATGCATTCAAATCTCTCATGTAATTATTTATTGTGTCAGCCTATGACTTCACAGGGTTGGCTATTGTACACTTATTCAATATAGATTAGTGTTCTGCTCCATATTCAGTCTCCTTTTGTGAGTAATTTGCATGTGTAATTGGAAATTGTTGTGAGTGTAATTGTTCTAACACCTGGGTTGAATTTCCACATTGTGATCTTGAACCTATTGTTCTTAAGAGCATCATATTTGTGAAGAAAATGGTGGAAAAATTAACCCAACATGATTAGATCATAGGTCACATAGTAGAAAAAAGGATGTGTAGATATTGGTTGAGGACTTGAAAATTCACTTTGAAAACAAGATTTTTCATGAATTTTTATCCCGGTTCACTTTTCTCAATGTTTTCATAACTCTGTGATAATTCTAGAGGGTACATATTTAGATAAATATGCGCACAAAGTCATTTTCTCTAAGAAATTCATCAACATCATATCATGAGTGCTCTACTCTTTTGTACATGAGGCACTCATCCGGTTCATGGGAATCCTTATTGACTACTGTGTCTATAATTGAGCTTTGATCACATATCTATTCTTATGCATGTTAAAGCCTAAATCCACCTGCATTATCTAGGAAACATCCAAGCCACTTTTGCTAGAGAGTTTCAGATAATTAGTCTTTGATACCATATGTGAGAATTAATAGAACATTGTGGGTTAAATTAAGAAAACACAACTATACATGCACATAATAATAGCCAATATTTACCCTGAAAATCCTTTACCGAGAAAACTAGCCTACAAACATATATTTCACTATCCTTAGCCAATATATCAAACACCAGAAACTAAGGCATTTTATAATGGAGACATTCTAGCCTTTAAATATGCACATTCACCTTTTAAATTTGACTTGGGGTAAACACTTATCCCCCTCAAAGTTTGTAACTACGTATTTGGAAATATAAATACCCCCCCCCTTAATTATCGCCTAAGTCAACATTTAGAGTTTACACCAGTGACCCTATAAACCAAGGGTAGGCATGCCTAAATAGGTCTTACAGTCACATTCCCATTTACATATGTGATTAAATCCCATTCCCAAAAAATGATTACAATTGTATGTGTCACATAACCAGTGACCTCTTTATGCCCACGAGCCCATGGGATATTCAAATAACTTACCAAGTTCTTCTCTTATTCCCAAATTATTTTTTCATTAATTAATTATCAAATTTGCATTGCAATTAAATATATGGTCTCCCAAATTAAAAAAATGCATATACTAAAACATACATGCAATCTAGCATGAAGGAATTCATACAATACCATGAAATCCATGCAATTAGATACTCATATAATAATGAATTAAGAAATATCCATAATAAAAATAAATAATGGCATTTCATACACAATTAAAAACTTATCTTAACACACCCTCCAACTAATTGTAGGGTAAGGACATTCCTCCAAAAAGTAGGGACATTGTTATACCAATTCTCTCTATAATAGAGGCCACTCTCAAGCTGGGGATATCAATCCACAATAAGGAAAAATCATCTCAATATCCAGCAAACTCCTAGGTTCCTAACTCCCTCTATAGTTGTTCCAATATTCCAAAACTCCTCCCCCATCAAATTGCACAACCCAAGGAATGGTTCCCTTTCTATGAGTTAACAGTCCCTCGGGTAATTCCCAATTCCCTTCCAGGGCTCCATCACAAGCCAACCAAAGAATCTTCGTGCATGGGATCTATGGAAATTAGTTGCAGGACACATTTTCTCACAAGAAAACTCAATTTACCCAGCACCAATATCCCATGGTAAAATCATATATAACTTTGTAATTATTTTTCCTTTGGTACAGTTCCAAGATATAGCATATGATGATGTCTCAATGATTGATAGATTAATACATGAATGAACTAGTTCTTAATAATTTGTATGCATGTTGAGAAATATCCAAGTGGCATGCATTGTTGAATAATGTATTGTGATTGATGTCAAACTTGTACTGTCACATGCCATAATCCAAAGAAATGATAAGTGTTGCACTGATACTCCTGTATGCCTGATATTTGTGTGTCTCAGTAAATGTGTGCGTGTTGAATATAAGAAAGTAAATATGTATATGTATGTGAAATATGCAAATAGAAGAAATGCATATGAGACCAAATATACCACTATGATACTGGTCACAAGTGCACTTATAGTAATTCATAAATAAAAACATTTAAAATGACAGATATGCACAAATACCATTTGTGTGAGACTTACGAATGAAGAACATGAAAGACAAACTCGTGTATAAAATTCCCACAAGGAAAATGGTTGTGGTATGAAGTCTTGTGAAGAAAAATATCATTTATGAACCCATGTGGAAAAGTCCCACAAGGACATTGGCATATGTGTACCATATCCCACAAAGATGAATTACAATAAGGAACATGCTGACACAAATCGTAGCTTTAATGAAAACACAAACAAGTGGGATGTTATCCAAGAATAAGGAACTATATGAAGTGGACACATCTCTTGAGATAAGAATATTATAAATAATAAAGAGATGGATGTGGTGAAGTAACCTTGTGAGATAAATATATAATATGGTTAGACAAGATTCAAAAAAATGTAGGGTATCAATGGCTCATCGATCGTAGAAAATTTTTACACAATGGATCTGAAGTGCTCAAATTAGTCAATGATGAACTACAAAGAATGCACCATATAGTTTGATTCCCATATTTTGGATATGCAATGTTCTTACTTAGTCAAAGACGCAGACCACAAAACAACATAAGTGACTGAGTGGGGATCTTTGTTCAAATAAATGAGTAGATCAGAAAACCACAGAAGAGATGCAAATCACATTCTTATCACACATCGAATTTCTAGCAATTAACTATTCATACACAGATATTTAGACGCAAATAAAAAAGTGACAACAATGATGGATGGTGAATAGCTTCATCAAAGATAAGGTATCTTGTATTTTTAGTTATTCATTACATTCTTATTTCATATTAGGGAGGTCGGATGAGGAAAGGAATAGTGGGTCATAGCCTCCTTCTGGTGGTACTAGAAAATATAAATAGGGTGTTGTAGTATAATTTCTTTTGTAGCAGATAAAACCTAGAGTGGTGGAGCCTCCTTCTAGTTGCAGCTGGTAAATATAATTGGGGTGTTGTATCATCCTTTCTATTGAAGTAGATAAAACCTAGGGGGTTGGAGCCTCCTTCTAGTCGGTGTTGGATAATATAATTCAAAGGTTGGTGCTTCCACAGTTGAAGATCACAGTTATCCACAGGCTGGAGCTTGATTTTCGTAATTCACATTTTGCGCAATTAGATGGATATTGCTTCAGGTTAATTCCTGAAGTTCATGAGTCAGTGCTTGTGCAGATTGAAGTTGTTACAGGTCGAAGCCAAAAAACAACAAATTCCACTTAAGGATCATGTCAACACCTGAAATGAGTCGATTCTCATGTTTAGAAATTGCATACTGCCACTGATGTAATCACACACACACACACAATTATTCTCACATATATGTGCGCTATTTTGTTTGTTGTTGTTCTTGATGAAATGGTTTAATTGGTGAAATATATTTAAGTGAAATAATACACATATATTCATGATTAATTATTCACCCCCTTCTCTCAGTAATAATATAAATCCAACAATTGGTATCAGAGTGGGTGTCTTTACTAATAGATTAACATCTGGAAGACAAATTTAGCGCAGTTATGGATATAGAGGAAGCATCGTGCTTACATGGAAATTACAATGAAGAAAATTTGTCAATCACACAAGAAAGAGACATTATTCACACCCAAAGAAACACTATAGAAAATGTAAAAAGAGTTGCAACCAATGTCATGCAAACACTAAATAAAGGAAGAAGAATCAACGTCATCAGTGACATACTTTACCAGTAGGTTATGGGAAATGGATAAAATTTTCAAAATTGAGAAGATTAAGATCGATGCACTACAAGGAAAGATTGAGAAAGTAGTGATAGGAAATCAGAAACTCTCCAAAGAAATCGCACTTCTAAGAAAGAAATTGGAAGACATTTAGCAAGAGAAAAGAAAACAGGTTTCCAAGTCAACTGAAGAGATATTGTCACTTAAAGATCAACTCCAGGAGCTTCAAGGACAAAGTGATGAGGCATGCAGAATAATCAATTAAAATCAAACCCAACTTCAAATTGAACAAATTGAGATCATCACTCTTAAAGAAACAAATTTGGAGTGCAATAAATTGCTTCACAAACATGATATGTGGTTGAAGGAAAAGGAGAAAGCAATTGAAAGGATACAAACTCAACTTGGGATGAATGATAACTTTTCCAAAAGTACAGAAGTGTTAAAAAAATAATTAAGCAAGCAATGCTCGTCTTCTAAGAGGTTCAATATAGGATACAAGGATGGAAATAACAAAAGGGAAGTATGCACTAAGAAACAAAATAGATATTGTTAAGCCACTTTATGTTGGAAGTGCACAATGATAGGACATATTGGGAATACTTTCAAAATATCAATTTTCTAGAAGTGCAATAAAATTGGTCACAAATCTAGAAATTATATCTCTCGAAAATTTTGGAGAAAGAAGACACATTAGGATGGATCACCAGTTCCTTATAAGAGAATTGATTTAAATCAAAAGGAAAGGAAGCATATGACATGGAGGAAGAAAATTGACAACACAAAAATGGTTAAGTATTTCAAGATAATGGGAAGTTTGGATTCCCAATCAATCCACACTTCTTCTATAAACTGATCCCTAAACATACGAACTAGTCGCAGTAAAATATGTGCACATGAGGACACTACAACATAAATGGAAGGAGTTAAAAACTTGTAAATTAGTGCTAGTACTGGGAATGAAATACTGGGAGGAATCAACATTAAATGAAAATATACAATTAACTGAATCTAGACCAAATCTAGGTAAATCCGCAAAGTACTGAGTGCATTAATGATACAAAAAGGAGGAGAGATCCTTACGAGGCATGATGTTCTATAGTTTGAAAACTCATTCGTGATTATTGAAATCTTGCTATAGTGAGTATGTGCGAGGAAGGATTTGAATCTCGAATCCATGGCCCTTAACATATAATGTAGAACAAAAAATTAATCAGTATATGTGATGGAAGAACCCATACTATTCCCTAGTGCATCCTCCTCAAATTCCATTGAAGATATTTGTGATCATATTCCCTCCATAAAAATGGATGCAACACTATGAATCTACCGAATGTTGAATACCCAAAATTTCCAGCACAAAGTCTTCTGAAGGGGTGATAATTGAAGACAGGATGTATGGAAAAATATACAAATTTACTTGTTCAGATTATGATCATATTGACAAGGAGAAATTTCCTAGACTATCTCAAGAGAAGTACTTGCACAAAAGGTGTAGTTTAGATCCCAAATCACTAGTTGTTATGGAAGTTCAAACTTGGGAAAAAGGGTTTGTTATCAACCAAAATGGCACTTCACCATCCAAGTGCTAATATTCATTATGTCAGTGCACAGAAGGACATTTAGGATTGAAGTGGACAAAACACTATAGATGTGCATGACCATTGATGCATGATCTCCAAACCAGCCTGATATATTTCTATTCTAAGTTTTTGGTTGCACACGCAACTATGTGCATTGCAACTTGCATGTCACACGTGACTATGTGCATTGCAACTCGTGTGTCACACACAAATATGTGCATTGCAACCCATGTGTACATTGCATACGCAATTTCCCTTTGATCAACAAGCATGTCATACGCGAGTTCCCTTTGAGAAACAAGCGTTTCATACGTGCCTTGCCTATATAAACACTCGCGTGTACCTTAATTCTACATTAAAAAATATAAATCATGATTAGATGAGATTAGTTGGGTCTTAATCCATAACTATCCCACTTGTCTCAACCATCCTAACCCTCAAAACCACTCTATTTCCCAAAGTATAAATATAGGCCTTGGGATGGGGCTAATAAATCAATTTTGAAGAGAAAAGCTATGCTGGTGGTATACCTTTAGAGTCTTGGAGCAGCAGAACTCAAATTCCTTGGTTGCAGAGGAGTCCTTGTGTCATAAGCTAGGTTGTATTCTCACCTATTCACTGTTTGTTAATAAAGAGAATTCTTCTTCCAATATTTGTATTGTGCTTTTCTCATGTATATTGGTTAATGAATGATGTTATTTATATTATTGGTATATGTTTCATCTAACCTCTGATATATATATATATATATATGTATGTATGTATGTATGTATGTATGTATGTATGTATGTATGAGATATTGCTTGAATAATTGGCTCTTTGCAGGTGAAGAGAAGCATCCCTAGAAGCTTTGGAGAAGGTTGAAGTGAGAGAAAACCAAGCTTGGATCAACTGTCATAAACCGGGTAAGCCAAACTCTCTTCCTATTCTAATTTTAATTTTTGTAAAAGATGATTGTCTGTAAGTCTAATAGTAAGTTGTTAACCCCAAACCCCAGGTTACAAGGGTGTATTATCTTGTACAACAAAACTGGTGACTCCACTGGGGAGTCCAGCATGTTGTGGGTTCATCCTATAGGTTCCCTTTACCAGTATTTGTTTTTGTTGGAATATAATCCGTCGGGATTATACGTTATTATAAATATTAGGAATATGAAGAGACTCTTGGATGTGTTATTCCAAGAGTCATCGTAGATGTATAAATAAAGGTATTCTATGGAGAAATAATAAGAATTCGGGAGTTATTCCACCTGACAGTGGTATTAGAGCTCCATAACTCCTGCCTGCATGCTTGTCAGTCTACTTGCCATTCTCCTGCTTTCAATCTGCCAGACTCTCTTCCATTGAAGAGGCTTGTCGGCTCAGTTCTGGCATATGCCCTCTGCATCCTCTTGCCAGTAGACGTTTCAAGAATTTCTGCCCATAGTCTAGAATTTCCCAGTCTGGCATATTCTCTGAGTGCATATTATTTCTTGCATGCGATTCAAATAGCTCATTTCATCGACTAAACCCTAATTTTTGTCCATGCATTTCCTCTACGTGTTGTACCTTCTATTTTCTGTGTTGGATTCTGCCTATTATCTATATGCATTATGCACCTTAATATTCTTTCCACCAGCGTGAAGTGTGAGACTCCCATTGTGGAGACTATCGTAACCTAGTCTGCTCGAAGGTCGAGTTGCTTCTAATTCGAATTGATAGCTCTTTACATTGGGTACTGTAGCTGCTTGCCACTGCTGAGAATGACCTCGACAACACAACTGGTGAATCATTGTAGAAACGTGGTTGATTAAAGGTGTTAGAGACTTGATACAGAGATCGTTTATTGCTGATCAATTTTACATACAGAGATTGTCATTGTATTGCTCAGTTGCGTATTGGCAATAGTCATGAAGATTAGTATCTTGAAGATTGACTGCTCGTGAAAAGTGATATAGTCTTTCCTGGAGAGTTGCAACCAACTCTTGGACTTGGTGTCCACTATGACTGGAAATTTACCACAGTGCTGTGTGCAATGTAGGTATCACAAGGAGGAAGTAGAAAAATATAAAATTTAAGCTCCAGCTCGTGTTGGTTTGGTTGCTCCAGTTGATGTGGTTTGTATCCATCTCAAACATCTTTCTTTCAAAGGACAATTCAATTTTTTTGAAGAATGATATATGATGGCCTCTTGCTATGAGTGAATTGCTGCGAGGTGGATATTTCATCATGGGCTACGTTGGAGGTTCCTGGGAGACTATTGATGCGTATTGCTGAAGACTAACTACATATCCATTTTGTGTTGGATTGTTGTAAAGCTTGAGGAAGGTGGCAGAGACTTAGACCTGCACCTTTACTCTTTCTTCTTTTTCTCCTATTGTTTTAGTTGCAAGATTCAATCATAGAAGATGCAATCTATAGCATCTGTAGTTGGTGCCACTCTCACTGGCAAAGACACTTATCTAGAATGGTGGAGGAAGATCAAATCTGCCTTCATCTACAATGACCTTTGGGACAGTATGTGCGAAGGAACCACAATAGAGATAGAAGCTGGAGGGCCCATAACCAGAGACCCAGGACCTCCAGAATCCGAGAAAGAGAAGGCCATTTGGAAAACAAAAGACAAGAAAGCTTTAGCGATAATCACTGCCACAGTCAATGAAGAGGTGAGCCAGCAAATATTGCCTACAAAGTCATGTTTGAAGCACTAAAAACGTTAAAAGATCTGTATGATTCACACTCTGAAATGGAAGTTATTCAACTAATGCTAAAACTATTCAGTTTAGAAGTAAAAGACAATGATCCCATGTTAGTTGCCTCTGAAATCAAAGCTATCATGCACAAGATTCAAGCCACTGGTATGAAACCAGATCTTCCCCTTGCAGCATTTGTAAAATCTTTGTATCCTTCTCACTCCAACTATCTTGAGTCATTGCAAGCAAGTGACAAGTTCAAATCACTGACATTTGACACCCTGGTAGAGAAGATAGCCAACAGAGAGAAAGCTTTTGGTAAGAAGACAACTGATCATTCTGGAGAATCACTTTGCTTTGCTCAAAAAGCAAAGAACCACACCAAAGACCAATCCAATGATCATCCCAAAGGAGAAAGAAGCAAGAGAGGCAGAGGAAGAGAAAACTTCAGAGGTAGAGGAGGCAGAAACAACTCCAGCAAAAGTTCAGATTTGAAGTGCAAGCGTTGTGGAAAGATTAGACACACAGCAGATCAGTGTTGGGCTTCGTGGGACTCCATCAAAGACAGACATAACCAGAAGAAAGATGACAATAAGAACCAAGATACTAGTAAATCTTCAGATTCTGCTCATTGTATTGTTGCACATTGTAATCTTGGTATTAATGAAATGACTTCACTTTCATCTTACACAGATTGTCGGCTACTTGATACTGGTGCAACATCACACATGACTTTTAGAAAATACTGTTTTGAAGAACTTAATGAAACAATAAATGGCATAGTTTACTTTGCAGATAAGTCAAGTCTTAAACCAAAGGTAATGGGCACCATTCGGATGAAGATGTCTGGATTCCTTGATTTCTTGTTGAAGAATGTTCTTTATCTTCCAAAGTTGCAGAGAAGCATGTTGTCCTTGTTGCAGATTCGACAGCAAGGCCATTCCATCGACATGTTTGATGGAATTGTAGAAATAAGAAATTCCTCTGACAACCAAGTCATCATGATTGGATACGAAGATGGGAAGCTGCTGAAGCTAAAGGGTTCATCTGCAAGGGTTCAGAACTATGCCTACCTCTCTCAGCATGGAGAAGGTAATTTGTCATCAAGTTTATTGTGGCATCCAAGATTTGGTCATCTAAATTATAACAGTCTTCGTTTGTTGAGAAAGAATGGTGTATTTGGTTTTCCCACCATTCCCAAAGAGAAGAGAAAATGTGATGCATGTATATTAGGGAAACACAGTAAGCTGTCGTTCCATGAATCTAATTTCAGAGCAAGTAGGAAATTAGAATTAATGCATTCTGATTTATGTGGCCCAATGCCAACTCCTTCTGCCAATGGGAATAATTATTTTATGACCTTTGTTGATGACTACTCAAGAATGTGCTGGATTTACTCATTAAAGACAAAATCAGAAGAATTTCAAACATTCAAGGACTTTCATGCATTGATAGAAAAACAAGCACAATCTAAAATTGGTACACTTCATACTAACAATGGGAAAGAATACATTTCAAATTCTTTTGAAGATTATCTTTGCCAACATGGAATTGCACATCAGACTACAGTTCCCTACAATTCTCAACAAAACAGTGTAGCAGAAAGAATGAACAGAACCATAATGAATATGGTACACTCAATGATGTTTTTTAAGAATGTAATACTAATGTTTTGGGGTGATGCAGTGAAATGTGCAGCCTATTTGAGAAACATAATTCCCTCAAATGCTCTTGATAACAAGACTCCACATGAAATGTGGTTTGGCCATCTCCCTTCAGTCAGGCATCTCAGAGTTTTTGGTTCCACCTATTATGCCTTGATTCCAAAGGAGCAAAGAAACAAGCTTGGTGCTCGAAGCAGAAAATGCATTTTCCTGGGGTACAAAGAAAACTCCAAGGCATACCATCTGTATAATGAGGTATACAAGAAGTTTGTTATTTCCAAAGATGTCATTTTTCTTGAGCCTAATAAAAATGACTAGTCCATTGAGAGACAGCTTGATCATTTGGAAAAATATCCTCGTCCAAAGAAATATTCTGAAAATGAATATGAAATTCCAAACCTTGAAGGGAGGATTCCTATTCTGGATCAACCTTTGGAATTTCCTTATGAAGCACCAACTCTCCCGCATGAAGAAGTTCTTACTACTTCACCTAAACAAGAGATTCAACTAGATGATGTGATTGAGAGAATTGGAAGACTCAGCCTTGAAGAAAATGAAGCACCACCAGCTGATCAACCAGGACCATCACGCAAGATTCCTAAATGGGACACAAAGACACTTGAAAGTGTCCATCCGAATGAAGCTGGAAAGACGGGAATGAGAAGTTCAAAAAGGCATGAAGATGGAGGAGAAGCAGATAATTCAGGTGATGACATGGATGTATCATTTGATTGTGAATTTAATTTATCTGCTAACTTTGAACCAACTTCCTTTGAAGAAGCTTCTACTCGGGTTGAGTGGAAAGAAGCTATGCAGAATGAGTATGATGCACTCATGAAGAATGGAACTTGGAAGCTGGTTGACCCTCCAGTTGGAACCAAACCAATTGGCTGCAAGTGGGTGTACAAGAACAAATACAAATCAGATGGCTCACTTGACAAGCACAAAGCGAGGCTTGTAGCAAAAGGCTATGCACAGAAGGAAGGAATTGACTATGAAGAAATGTTTTCTCCTACAGCAAAATGGGCTACCATCCGTACCTTACTCTCTTTAGCTGCTCAAAATGGGTGGAAATTTCATCAGATGGATGTGAAGACTGCTTCCTTGAATGGAGACTTGAAAGAGAATGTATTCATGTCTCAGCCAGAAGGCTTTGTTGTGAAAGGAAAAGAACAAAAGGTTGCAAGCTTTTCAAACCTTGTATGGACTAAACAAGCGCCTTGCGCATGGTATGAAAAATTAATCGAGCATCTTTTGAAGTTAAATTTCGAACATTTTGATCTTGATGATGCAACACTGTTTATAAAGAAAGTTGGAATATTTGTTGTGTATCTTATGGTGTACGTAGATGATCTTTTGATGACAGGGAACAATGAGAGCTATATAGCATCCATAAAGAAAGATTTGAAAAAGATCTTTGAAATGACAAATATGGGACATCTACACTATTACTTAGGAATTGAAGTCACTCAACATCCTAAGTACATATTCCTATCTCAGAAAAAATATGTTGGAGAACTACTAGACAAATTTTGCATGACAGAATGCAACCCTATCTCTACTCCAATGGAACAGAAAATGAAGCTCACATCAAGCGAAGGAAAATAATTTGAAGATGCGACCAAGTATCGACAACGTGTAGGAAGACTTATCTACCTTACAACAGCTAGACTAGATATTTCTTATGTTGTTGGCATACTTTCAAGGTTCATGCATAAACCTTGTGAAGGACACTGGTCAGCTGCAAAAAGAGTTCTAAGATACTTGAAGGGGACTCAAGACATTGGACTAAAGTACTCTAAGGTGGATGAATTGAAACTTATTGGGTACTCAGACTCAAATTTTGATGGTGATAAGGAGACAGGAGTATCAACTTCTGGATATAATATGAGTCTTGGATCAGCAGTTGTCTCATGGAGATCACGCAAACAGTCAGTTCCGGCAGATTCAACAACAGAAGCAGAATATGTGGCTGTAGCTGAAGCAATGAAAGAAATAGTATGGCTCAGGAAGATACTTGAAGATTTGCAAGAAAAACAAGAGAACTCCACTCCATTATTGATCGACAATACTTCTGCAATCAAGCTGGCTAAGAATCCCAGATTCCATGATCGAACCAAACACATCAACACAAAGTATCATTTGATTCGACATCATGTAGAGGCCAAGACAGTCCATCTTCGACATTGTTCCACAAATGATCAAGCTACAGACATCTTCACCAAAGCGCTTGGACGAGAAAAGTTTGAAAGATTCAGAAACATGCTTGGACTTACTAACACCCCTTCGGATTAAGGGGGGGATTGTTGGAATATAATCTGTCAGGATTATACCTTATTGTAAATACTAGGAATATGAAGAGACTCTCGGATGTGTTATCCCAAGAGTCATCATAGATGTATAAATAAAGGCATTCTATGGAGAAATAATAAGAATTCGGGAGTTATTCCACCTGACAGTTTTGATTCTGATTCTGAGTGTGGTCCTTTTTATCTTGCTTTTGATTTAAAGTGTAGTGTTCCTAGAAGTCTCTACTAGTATTTTTCTTTGAAATTTTTTTTAGCAATACACACGGGTTGCTTTGATCACAGTTGTGTGTATCACCTTGTATACGCAGGTTGTTTTATAAGATAGTTTTGTGTCATACGCGGGTTTCCTACATACACAGTCGTGTGTGCCTTGTAGCATTCTAAAAGTTGAGTAGGGTTTGCTTGTCCTTGTCTCTTTGGATTTTTTGTTGTTTGAAAGTCTTCTGTTTATGGAATGATTTTGTGAGTCTGAAGTCTGCATGTCACACCATTTGCTTGCCTTTCAAGACTTTGAGCCTTTGGTTTGAATTTATTTCATCTTGTGAAGTGTAGGCACTCCTCCTACTTGGTTTGTAAGTTTGAGTGCTTATGTCTAGGTCAGTGATCATGGCTTTGGATGCTTTATACTCTATACTGCATTTTGTAGTGTCAGTTTGGAACTTGTTCTTTTTGTGAATCTAGTGGACTCTTTGGGTTCAATAGTTTATCCAAGTCAGGTTTTCTCCGAGTCTTCTTCTTGATTGGTTGAAGTAGGTCATTTTGGGTCCTTTATGCCTCATTTCACTTTTTATATACTTTGATTATTCAAAATTGCTCAAAACTTGCATTTAGTTGCATTATAGTTTTTGAACATTTTGGAAAAAGTGAAGAAAAACATTTTATATTTTTGCATTTAGTTGCATTTAGTCGTTTCTTTTCAGTATTTTTCAAATATAATTCAAATTTTTTTAAAAGAAGTCTTAGTTTTCTCACACTTAGCTTTAAATTCAGTAGCTTCTATTTTGCAAAAAGAAAATAAATTTGGTTTAAGTAGTTACAATTTACTTTGAAATTTGCTTTATACATCATTTTTCCTTTTCTTATCGAGTCTATAACACCACGTTGTTTCACACCATTTACCTCTGACTAAAAACAACCTTTTAAAATGAATGATATAATTTAAAAATTATTAGTAAGTTTTATTTTATAGGCTCCTACACCAACTAGCTTAGGCTAGACTTGTGAATTATGGAGTTCCAACTCTCCACAAGTGTTTAAATTCAGACTTAGTTGGCCAATCAATAGGTAAATCCTCTTCTATGTTGATTGTATTTGGGAAGCTCCTCTCAAACAGGATTTAAGCATAAGGCCACATGGAGGCTTGGACTGAGGAGATAACCCTTTGATTCCTTGTCAAAGCGTAGACCAAGGTTTTTTTGCATTTGGGGACTTCTGTCAATACTGTCCTTTAGGCCCTGTGCGGTGCCGATGTTGACAAGGTTTTAGGATTTGCTACCTTTCCCATGCACATGAATCAGGCTTACAATTATCCCCCCAGAATATCAATATATTTGTGATAGCCTTTAGTATCTTTGACATCTAGGGTTCATACACAGGTACACTGGAAGGCTATTTTTGGTTGACCTTGGACGGGCTTGGAAGGTAACCCTCGTAGAAGGTGTGGGAGGGCACTGGGTGATTCCTCCACTTGTGCCTAAGAAAATATACATGGATGCCAAGTAACAATCTCTCAACTTTATTTTGGAAAGCATATATTATACCCTTTGTGTCTTTTTTGGCTTTAGCAAATTTTATAGTGATTGTTGTGTGGTTTTTTTGTGTGGTTTTTTTGTGTTTAGTCTACCCTAGGGTGTGTGAAAAGTCAATTTTTTAACTTGGAGGACCAACCTCTCATAAGGTCAAGAAGGTTGCAAAACCTTCCTCTAGCTACTACAGTGAAGCCTCCACCGCCCCCTCAAAGGTAGAGATTAGATACAGATGGTTCTTTTGAACCGGTAGGAATCAAAGAAGTTCTAGGTGAACCAAAATTTAGGATAAACTAGGTTGATACAACTGCAGTAAAGATAGAAGACTTGTAGGCTGATGAGTTTGCAAGAAACTTTAATTCACCTCTTACTGACTTAAGCGATCTTATGATCATCTAGGTTCTTCCATTTGATTCACTTGTGATTGGTGTTCCCATGAGCAGACTTATGGCTAGCTTAGGAGAGGGTCCATCTACCCCCATCTCAGCCATTCCAGATGAAGGAGTGCCACCTCCCCCAGTTGGTAATCCTAGAACAAATATACCTACTACTCTGTTAACTCCAGGTAGTCGGGTGGTTCAACCATCGACTTCCACAAATGTAGTAGGCTCTTCTGGTGGGGTGGTCACTAGGATCCCCAATGCACCTTTTGCTTCACCCTCTTTTGCACACACTGCTTAGAGTGGCCATGTTGGATCCTCTTCATTTGTCTAGGGTTTCCCATGGAATGGGGGGAACATTCCACCATCCACTCCTTATGTAGGCCATACACCTACATATGTGGGGATGTAGTTTGGAAATACTAACTCTTATAGTCAAGGTTTCCAAATGCCATTTTCAGCTCCATTCATGAGCTGTCCCTTTTTCTCTTTTTAGAAGAGGGATACCTTCTCCTGTTTTCTAAACTCTAGTCTCAAATAGAGCGGCTCAAAACACATACACTGCACCACACATGAATAATCCACTGGCTTATGGGTGGAATCTATTTCAAATTAGTCCAAATACTTCGCAACCGGTAGCTAGGGGAAACCCCGCCTTTACATTTGGGAACCAGGGTGAAAGTCCTTCTACTTCCCAAAGCTAGTATTTTTCAGGCTCTGGTTAGGCCCAAACTTTCATTCCTGGAAACTTTAAACTTGCTAGATTTGTCTAAGTTAATGAATGACCTGGTGAAACACGATGGCACTTGGACACCTGTCCCTACTAAGCTACCCTCGGGTATTCCAAAATTCGAGGGAAAAGTTGGTGAAGTCCCATGGTCTCATATCACCACCTTTGACATGTGGTGCTTTTCCAACTTGCTGAATGTTGACACTATTCAGTTGAGATTGTTCCAAAGAACTCTAACTAGTGCTGCAACAAAATGGTACATTGAATTGCCCTCTGTTGCGTTTGATATTTTTTGGGACTTAGCCAATGTTTTCCTTAACCACTTCCAACTTCCTATTCGATATGACACCGATACATATTTATCATCCACCTTTCAGTAGGACAAAGCCACTCACATTTTGGATCACATCCAAGAGTGGCCAAGTCGAAAGATACTCATCAAGGATATTATCCCTCCCGATTTTTTGTTAGAATGATTCCTTAAATCCTTATTCTTGTATATAGATAAGGATGTATCCACCTCGGGAGTAAGTAATGAGGAAGAGGCTATCCTCAGGGCCCAACAGTTAGATTTGATATACTCTCAGTCTAGGATACTATATGAAATCATCTCTGATGCACCACAGCCAACACATAGTGTCGAGAAACCTAATCCTAGACCCCATGCAGATGGCATGGTTGGTTATGTTAAATCTCCCATTATAGAGTCTTTGGAAAAAAAAATCCATGAGTTTTTTTTTTAAACAGTCTATAGCAGAGGTAGCAAAGGATGCCCCCTCACCCAAAACTGTATATATTTTTGCTCAATCCTATAAAAAGGGAAATAAGCAACCCAGTGGGAAGAAGAAGAAGGGAAAAAAAGGTGAGGGAAACCAAAACAAGCCAGATCCCACAAGCAATGCTAATGGGGGGGGAAAAGATAAGAAACGAGTGAAGTTTCCTTGTAAGTTGTACCAGGAATATCATCTAACCCATAAATTCCCTCTTATATATCAAGCTCAGAAGCTTCTCAAAAATCAACAACCGACTATCCTAAAGGATCCTTTTCCCCAAGGACATAATGCAACTTCAGTTTCTAATGTAGTTAAGGGCACTGCTAATGTCCCTAACCAAAATTATATCAACATGGTTTGATCCCAGACCTTGATCCAAACTAGAAACAAGAACTATGTGACAGAGGATTCGGAGAAGGGTAAGTCTAGAGGTGAAACTTCTAACCCTCTCACAATCGAGATACCTGTCAAACCTATGCCTAAGATACCGAAAGGTGTCTTCAAGAAATCATTGTACATTCCTAATGATAGGGCTGCAAACAACTACTCTGTATTTGAATATTTATCCCAAACCCCTTGTGTAATTTCATCTTTGGAGGTACTACAAATTTGTCCCACCCAGGGAGATGCACTCTTAGCAGCCTTAGGTAGTATGGATTCATCGAGCCGAATGGTGAAGTTTAATTTTTCTGATGTCAAAATTCACCTGCCGTATCATGTGCCTTTGTCAATAGATTTCATCCATGGCATAAAAACCATTGGAAGGTAAGTTGTTGACGAAGGTGCTTCCACATGTGTCATGTCTTTTTCTTGCTGCAAGGCTCTTGGATCTCCAGAGCTAGTTGCATAGAACACCCTACTTATTGCTTTCAACGGAAGGTCATTTCTTCCACATGGTATCCTACCATCTTTTGAGATTAAGTTGGTAGGGAAGGCAGTGTCTATTGAATTAGAGGTGATTGATAACCCTTTGGATTATAACTTGATTTTGGGGAGAACTTCGACTTATGCTATGTTTGAAATCACCTCGATCATTCTTCGAGTGGTAGTGTTTCCACACGAAGGGAAGTTGGTTACTATTGACCAACTCAGTTTCACTCAAAAGGGCCATATGGAAACTAATGAGTCCACATTTCCATTGGTTGATCAGGTTAGACCAGCTAATGAGAGCTTGGGGGTTGGTATGTATTCATCATTAATGGGCACCTTCGATATCCCATCCCCTGTAAACTATCTAGGTTCTACCTTTATCGGGAAGTCTGTCGAGACGATTGTCGATAGAATAGATCCTTTGGTTCTTCCTTCCTGTAATGAACCTGAAGCACCCTTATTGGAGGTGGACATGACTTGTCAAACTATGGTTGACACCATTATTTATCCTATTTTGACTCCTTTTTCAATATCTGAAGAGTTAAACGAATCTTATATTCCTACTTTGGTAGAGAACTCTTTATATTCTGTTGACTACTTATACATGGTTTTTCCTTCAGACGAAGCCATTTTGGAAGCCATGAATAGGCAAGGTAATATTTGTAAATATATTTACCGTATATCCTACCCCCTTGTCAAGCTAAGTAGAATTCAAAACTAGGAGTTCAGTATGAGACTGGCAGAGGATATTGATTTATCAATTTCTCTGCAAAGCCTGCTATCATCGAAACTATGCATGATGATGCAAACTCTCTTTTAGAATAAGTTGTCATGTACATTGCCCTGTTAAAGGAATTTCACAATGCATGTGCCCAGTCATCCTTACTAGGAATAGATCCATATATCGTTGGACTTGGAATCTGAACCTACCTTGATTCTAAATATGTTCGACGAAGAAGAAAGAAATACTATGCTTAGGCTTAGTACATTTTTCATGTATTTTTATCATATGTAACTTTATGTACAATATTTATCCAGTTTGTGTTCTTATATCATCTGTTGGTTGTTGTATATGTATTTAGAGTGGTTTGTAGGTTTTTCAGATGGCGCTAGTCATCACACTTGCAACCTGGCCTCGGCCGCATGGGTTATTTACTCACCCTCGGGATAGCTAGTTTCCTCTAGAGGTGCTTGCCTAGGTCCTGCTACTAATAATGTGGCCAAATACAGAGTCGTCATTGAGCTTTTATGGGATGCCTTGTCACGTGGCATCACCCAGTTGGAAGTTAGACTTGATTCTTAACTAGTGGTTTCCTAGCTCAATCGAGCTTATTAGGTGCGAAACCCTATTTTGTTACATCAGTTTTTGCAAGTTAGGTTATTGGAAATAACTTTTGATTTTATTTCATTTAATCATATTCTAAGAAATCAAAATTCATTAACTGATGCATATGTGAACTATATCTTAGATTGGCACTTAACACACATTTTATAAAAATACATAACAGATACATTATGAATACATGTAAATAAACCGACAATATATGTGTGTGTGTGTGTGTGTGTGTGTGTGTGTGTGTGTGTGTGTGTGTGTGTGTGTGTGTGAATATATTTCCATAAGATAGGTTGAGTTTTGATCCTCAGATCCAGTCATAAATGTATACATATACAAAAATATACAAAATTTGGATCGCAATCCATAAAATGCCCCTAGATCTAATCTTGACCACCCTGGTCATCCTAACCACCCTATTCATCCTGATCACCCTGGTCACCCTGATCATCGGCCTCCTTAGCTTCTTCATCTATAGTAGCCTCCACAGCCTCTATGTTGTAGAAATTCAAGCCTGCAGTAGATTAATTTCACCCACAACAATTAACAATTGATCATGCAAAATTATCAACAATGGAGACTGAATATGGAACTGTAACACAAAATTATATT
>LPNX010999147.1:0-14388 GCA_001517045.1 Pseudotsuga menziesii
AGTCACCGACAGATATCACTTACTCATCATTAACTTTCCTTTCATTATGGAAATAATGGTGGAAACGGTTTTAGAATTTTGAAGGCCTTTAATTACTCCCCCGTGATCGAAGTTAAGGGACGTTGAACCAACAGTTTTAATTGCCTGAACAAGTCCAGCTCTGAAAGTGGAGGTAATTTAGGGCATGCTTAGGCGCTGATGGAGGAGGGCGTGCAAGAGGGTTGGGGCTGGATTTTTTTCCATCCGCGACCTTGGGGAAAGAGGTTTTACCTGCGTTCTACAAAAGGATGATATCGCTGCCTTTTGTAGGGACGGATGTGTTTGGAGACCTCAACATTTTTGCAATGGGAGTTCTTGGAAAGAGGAGAAGCGAATCATGTGCAATAGCAGCTCGCTCTACGATCAAGTTATGGGACAGGTGCTCCCATCCCACGATCCCAGCCTGTGACACGTCCTGTATTGTTATGGATCGACTTGATTTTGACCCCTATCAAGTGAATCCTAGCCTGCAATTTGGATTTGAGGTAATGCTATTTAAACGCCAGCCACTTTTATTTAAGCTAGAAGAATGGGTAGTGTACACCAGCGATTTAAATAGCCTTGTGCTTGTTCAGATCTAAGAGCCACAGTATGGTAGAATGATATCTTCATATTTAATATTTTCCTGCTATAAAAAGTTAAGCATTTGGCTGCTAAATTATGTGGGAAGAATTGTATAATGTTATGAATAACAGCCACTATTATTTAAGATAAAAGAATGGGTAGTATACACCAGCGATTTGAATAGCCTTGTGCTTGTTCAGATCTAAGAGCCACAGTATGGTAGAATGATATCTTCATCTTTAATATTTTCCTGCTATAAAAAGTTAAGCATTTGGCTGCTAAATTATGTGGGCAGAATTGTATAACGTTATAAATAACAGCCACTATTATTTAAGATAAAAGAATGGGTATTATACACCAGCGATTGCCACTATTATTTAAGATAAAAGAATGGGTAGTATACACCAGCCACAGTATGGTAGAATCATATCTTCATCTTTAATATTTTCCTGCTATAAAAAGTTAAGCATTTGGCTGCTAAATTATGTGGGCAGAATCGTATAACGTTACGAATAACAGCCACTATTATTTAAGATAAAAGAATGGGTAGTATACACCAGCGATTTGAATAGCCTTGTGCTTGTTCACATCTAAGAGCCACAGAATGGTAGAATGATATCTTCATCTTTAATATTTTTCTGCTATAAAAAGTTAAGCATTTGGCTGCTAAATTATGTGGGCATAATTGTATAACGTTATAAATAAAAGCCACTATTATTTAAGATAAAAGAACGGGTAGTATACACCAGCGATTGCCACTATTATTTAAGATAAAAGAATGGGTAGTATACACCAGCCACAGTACGGTAGAATGATATCTTCATCTTTAATATTTTTCTGCTATAAAAAGTTAAGCATTTGGCTGCTAAATTATGTGGGTAGAATTGTATAACGTTATAAATAAAAGCCACTATTATTTAAGATAAAAGAATGGGTAGTATACACCAGCGATTGCCACTATTATTTAAGATAAAAGAATGGGTAGTATACACCAGCCACAGTATGG
This sequence comes from Pseudotsuga menziesii, assembly GCA_001517045.1. Classification (NCBI taxonomy): domain Eukaryota; kingdom Viridiplantae; phylum Streptophyta; class Pinopsida; order Pinales; family Pinaceae; genus Pseudotsuga; species Pseudotsuga menziesii. The sequence continues at coordinate 1,610 of LPNX010999147.1, forward strand.
TAGAATGATATCTTCATCTTTAATATTTTTCTGCTATAAAAAGTTAAGCATTTGGCTGCTAAATTATGTGGGCAGAATTGTATAACGTTATGAATAACAGCCACTATTATTTAAGATAATAGAATGGGTAGTATACACCAGCGATTTGAATAGCCTTGTGCTTGTTCAGATCTAAGGGCCACAGTATGGTAGAATGATATCTTCATCTTTAATATTTTTCTACTATAAAACGTTAAGCACGTGGCTGCTAAATTTTTTGGGCAGAATCGTATAATGTTATGAATGCTGCAATGGTGTTTTGTCAAATAAAATAGCCTCACAGAAAATATTGCTAACTGTGGGAAGTAATAGCTATGCTTAAACGCCAAGAAAACATAGGAAATATTGTAGTCAAATATTTTGTGATCATCATAATTTGACAAATATGGGGATATGGATTTAGGGTACCTAATTGTTGTAGTAATTCAAGTTTGCCATGTGCCCAGAGGGGCTGTTAATAATTTATTCTATGAGCTGATTATAGTGTCCTAAATCGGGTTGTTGAGTTACAAGTGCCTCTCTGCGTAGAACCTTGAGGAAAGTTAAAGCCGGCCATGAATGAGCTGTGTTTTTTTTGTAAGCACTCTGATTTTGATAAAGAAATAAAAAGAACAAATAAGCTGGTGGATGTAGCCTCGTGGACGAGGTGAACCACGTGAAGATGGTTGTCTCATTTGTGATATTTTGTGGTGGTGGTTTATTTCTTTGTTTACATGATGGTTATGAATGCAGTATAAATGTTTTAATTGGTGAAAGGATTACTAAAATTTTGTTTTGCAGACTTCTTGAATGCTTTATAGCTTTAAGGTATCAGGGGTATTTTACAGGTTCTCAAAGTTCAAGTTCTACATGGTATCAGAGCTGAGGATATCAAAGCTCTACATGATATCAGATCTTTGAGAGTTCATTAATTAATTCTCCTTTTCGGATTTGCGAGTTTATTTTGTGGTTTCAACTTTGAATGGATTCAAGAGTATGATTTCCTCTTCTTTATCCATTCACAATCTATTCAAAGTGGAAACTGAAGATGATTTCATATCTAAAGAGACAAGGTCTCTATGAGATATCTATTGGAGCTCGTGAAGAGTCTTATGAAGAGCCAAGTGACTGGTTGAATGACTATGATAGAGCAATTGGAGCTATATGACTAGCTATCTCTCCATGCATGCACTACGTTATTGATTATGTTGATTACCCAAAGAATCTCTGGACAACATTGGATAGAGTTTTGGGAAAGGACAATGAGGATCCTACTAGCTATGTGGAGAGTGCCTCTAGCTCCTCAATGATGTCTCTTTCTCAAGCTGTCTCGGCCTCTACAGCCTCTGATGAAGTTGATCATGAAGAAGAATTTTCTCATATAGTTCCTGTTGCTACTACTCTCTTTGATTCGAATGCTTCCTCTTTCAATCAAGAAGAAAATATTGAAGATCCATCTATTTCTGTGTCTCTTGAAGTAAAAGATCTTGATTCATCTTCTTATGATGCTCTTGATGAAAAAGAAGTGACTACTCGAGCTGCTATTGCTATTGATGATTCACTCACACATTCAGTGTTCTCTATGTCTTCTATCATGGATTCTGAGATCCATATGCGAGACCTCTCACACTTTGTGCATGCCTCTCTTCTTGATGGTGCGCAACCCAGTGACTTGCAGGATGTTTGCTTAGCGAAATCAAGCCCTTATAGTGTTTTACCACTTACCATACTTGATCCCATGTGCTTCTGCAGCTCCTCCTTTGTTCTTGGCACTCACTCTCAGATCCTCCTTGAAGATTTTGAACATCACTATCTTTCCTCCTCTCATACTTCTACCATAAAGGATTCTTTACCACTATATTCCCATGAGTCTACTGTTGTGCTTATTTGTGATCTCTTGGATTCTTTGGAAGCTAGATGAACCCATGGGGCCCATTCATTCGCACTCTTTGATCCTATTCCTTCTCTATGTTCCTACAAGATCACTTCCACACATCATCTCTGTGTAAATGAAGATGGACACATTATACATTCGTTTGGACAATTATTTCACCTATATGGAGCTCATTTCATCACTACTAGTTCGAATTTCAAGTCATCTCATCATCTTGGATCTGATTACAAGTCTCAAGATCCTTCAGTATTTCCTTCTCATCATTAGATCTCAGTTGTTATATATGGTCCTACTGTTAGAATAATCAACCCATAGTTTACTCATTTAGACATTAATTTAATTATTTCTATCTCATTAGCCTAGTTCATGTGTCCCACCTTGTGCAAGTTGTCGTTTACCTATCCATAGTGGTCAAACTTGCCTCATTTGACTCATGTAGCGCATGGGAAAACCCAAGGAATCAAATCTAATTTATTCCTAGCCTCCTAGGCACCCTTCTGCTTTTTCTACTTTATTCCCTGCTTTTTTAGTGTTTTAAGGCAAATAGAAAAGCTAGACTAGGTGAGGTGAACTAGTTTTTTGTCCTCTTCATCCTCCACTCTTTTCTCCATGCAAAAGCATGTATGAGCTTCCATTCCACCACTCTTTAGCTTGCCTAAGCCATTTTTCTAATTCGCGAGCTCCATGACAGATTTGGGATCAGCTTTTTACACCTATGGGGGATTTGCTTATTTTTAGTAAGCCTGCTTTATGCTAGATTCGAATTGCTCCTCATGCATTCGAATCCTTGATGTATGTTATTTATTCAGAAACCTATGTTATTACAGGGTTGGCTATTGTACACTAATTTAATACAGTTTAGTGTTCAGCTCCAATTTTCAATCTCTTTGTGAGTGATTTTGCATGATCAATTGTTAATTGTTGTGAGTAAAATTAATCTATCACCTGGTTCAATTTCCACATGGTATCAGAGCCATTGTAGATTGTTTCTCTCCTTCAAAAATTGTTTTGCAGGTTCGACATCAGTGACTGGGAGCCTTCTACTGACAGCCGGGATAGATTTTCTAAGCTATGGATCAATCACAGAAAACTATCTTGACTACCTTCAATTTATTTGAATGGAAAGAAGAGATGGAGATACTGTTGAGAGCGAAAGGCCTCTACAGGGTGGCTATGGCAACAGAAGCAGAGCCCAATGCAGCTGTAGAGAAGATAAAATGGCACAACAGGAGGGATGAGGCTTATGGCCTCGTGTGTCTGAGTATTTCTAGAGACCTCATTTTCCATCTTAATGGATTGAAATCACCGAATGAAGTATGGGAGAAGCTTGCTGATCTTTTTGGAAATACAGATGAGATGAGGGGACATCAAATTGAAAATGAGCTGATTTCTTTGAGTCCAACGAGCTTTGAATCCCTGCATCTATATTTCTCCAAGTTCAAAGCACTAGTTTTGCAGCTGAAACAATGTGGTATCGAAAAGAAAGATGATCAGCTCGTACTGGCCATCCTCTCAAAGCTGGACCCTGATTATTTAGTGTTTGTTTTGACCTTATATACCACAAAACTGATAGCTCAAACCTGGAAGATGCCTAGCCTTGCAGATTTCATAGAATCTCTCACACAAGAACACGACAAGCTGGTGATGATGGGCACCATCAAACCATCCAAAGATCAAGCTTTGATTGCTAGATATTAGAGGGTGGATTCAAAAAGTAAAAAGAAAGCTAAAAAGCCACCTCAGCAAAAGAGAGACAAGAAACAGTCTCCGGAGGATCCACAAGGTCCCAAGAAGAATTACCAGAAGAAGAAGAACAAAGGTGAAATGAACAAGTGCGCATACTGCAATAAGGGAAATCACTCTGAAAGCTCCTGTATGAAAAAGCAGATAGACATGCTGACCCAACTCCTAGAGAAGAATGGCATCTCCCTTCTAGAAAGCTCAAAGAAAAGAGAAGGAGGATCAAGTTCAGGTGACAGAGAGAGAGTTCATGCTCTAGTTGCTGGCACATCAAGCTCACCTAGTTTTATCATTGATTCTGGAGCTTCAAGACACATGGTTTCGACTAAGGAGGCCTTCTCCTCACTGGACAAGTCGAAAGGACGATCTATAGTACTCGGAGATGACTCTCTCACTGAAAGTATGGGAAAACGAAGGATAGATATTGATCATGGTCAGTTCAGCAATGTGCTGTATGTGCCTGGTCTCGCCTCCAACCTCGTGTCAGTGTACTAGATGACCCACACTGGGTCTCCTAAGAAGGTCATATTCTCCTGTGATGAAGTTGAGATCATAGAGATCTCAAGTGTTAGAGTCATTAACCACTTATACTATGAAACAAGAACTTTATACTAAGAACGAGAACTCTAACCATAAAAACAATGATTTTTGCATAAAAAACACCAAAAACACCCCCCAAATAGAAAAGTGTTGATACCAGTATACACAAAAAAATTTTCGGGGTAAAAAATAGAGCCATGGCCTAAACATTACATAGTATTGTTTACAAAAAATTTAAAATCAACCCCTAAATTGGAAAAGAAAAATTCTTCAAGAAATAAATTACAACTCTTTTGAAACTTGCATATTATACAAAAAAAAAGTCTTAAATAATTTCACCACACTAACCATATAAAATCAAGGAAATGATGATGCAATTCATATTGAAATCATATATTAGAATGCAATGGTTACCGAGGGCATTGAAATTGCAGGCTATCTCTTATAATTATAATTGTATTATGTATATGTTCCTCTTAAGTGGACATCCTTAACCTTTCTCCTCTTACTCTCTGTTATCTACACATGTGTATGATGCTATATATAAGAAATATGATTATGTTATATTTAGTGGATTATGGTACCAACACATGTTAACGTGATAATAACATTATTATGGAAAGTCCATGTATTTTGGATGCCCAATGATCCCTTTAATATTTTCCAAGGGTTTATTCAATAAAAGATAGTGATAGTTAATTTAATATGAAATTATATTTTGTCTTACTACATTTTAAATGCTTGAATGAGAATGCTATTTAGTGATCCAAGTTAGTTTTGAATAAAAACTCTATTTAATATGAAATTATATTGTGTCTTACAACTACATTTTAAATCCATGAATGAGAATGCACAAGTAATCAAACAAAGTTTTAATTAAAACTATATATATATATATTGTAATTAAAAATAGTTTATTTAAGATTTCCTTTAATGTTTTGATAATGATTTATTTTTATTATAATTTTCTAATTTTAACTATGTAGGTTTTCAAAAGAAAGTAAATCTTGATAGATTCAAATATCTAAAATATTTTGGAAATTCATTAATATATTGAAATAAATATATAAAAACAATCTTAGAGCTAAGTCTTTATCTTAAAAATGAAATAACTATATATAACTAAATCTTTATCTAAAAAATAAAAAATATAAGCTATGCTTTATGTACTTTAATGATATTTTAAAATTTTACAAACATTCAATAACATTGTAGTAACTTAACTCAATAAGTTTTCTTTAAAGTAAGTTAACCCCATTATATGCTAGAAGAGAATAGTAAGGAGACAACATAGAACAAAAAAAGATCCATGTTCAACAAAATCTTAAAATATTTGTAAGAGACAATGCTATTTTGAAAGCCACTTCACTTATTTTTTAATTTAAGCAAAGAAACCTGTTACAGCTACATTGCTGTTGGTATTTGATCTTTTCTTTATTTTCAAAGCGACTTACCTTATTTTTGAGTTTATAAGTATTGCAGCTATTTTATTTATTTATTTATTATGTAATTATATTCATCATTGAACTTCACATTTCTGTGTGGTCTATTGCTACATATATCTTTTAGAGTAGAAAGAATTCCAGACAGCTAAGACACGGATATGAAGTTGAATGAAACGAATATCTCACTGCTTGGAAAACAAAATTAATTCAAGGATAGGATAAGAACATGCAAAACCTTTATGAATTGATTTTTATTAAGGCCCAGCCATCGAGTCCCATGTTCTAGCAATTATAATTTGCATCATTTTGTATGAATCGGATTCCCCTTTTGCCAGAATTGAGCTCTTGACCACCAGTGAGAAAACGCCACCGTTATCCTTGAGATCAAGCCATGAGATTAAGCCACAGGATAGAAAAAACTGGTTACAGGTAAGTGGCAATTGCAAATAGTTCGTAGCGAGTTCAATCCTAGTCCGTCACAAGTAAAGTTACAGAACTGCCCTGCCCCGCATATAGCCTTGAAAAATGATAAAATAAAGAACGCAACACTCTCTTCTATGTCTACAAACTCAGAATTCAACCAAAAAAGGGCAAATAAATTGGCATGCATATAAAGGTTAACACTTCCATTAGCTTCGTTGGAAGACGACATGCACACTTTAGCATATCACAAAACAAGTCGAAATTTATAAGCTTGGAAAAGAAGAAAACGCATACGTACCCCGAGAAGGCGGCGAGATTTGAACTTCATATCGATGTCTTCACTGTCTGCAATTCTTTCTTTCATATATCTTTTAGATTGCGACTGTTGATCATGGGCCTCTTGCTCATTGACTATGCATTGTCACGTTCAAAGCCGAGCACTTTTGCCGATAGGCATTCCTCATATACCCTTAAATCACATTCATAACTCACCAGGTCCTGTTGGTTGGTCTACTGGAGGGGAAGAGAGGAGGGAGCCGAGCTCAGCTCCCTCGGGCACCAAAGCGCCACTCAGAATCGCGCCACCCGTGAGGGGTGGCGCTTTGGCGCCCAAGGGAGGTGAGCTCCGCTCCCTCCTCTCTTCCCCTCCAGCAGACGGTATATCAGGAATAGCTTGTTGGTTGGACGGTATATCAGGAATGGATTGACGGTATACAAGCCATTCTACTTCTTTTTCATATCCTTTCTACCCGTGACAAAATACACATATAATACGATTTTTCTCCATGTGAAAGTAGTGATATGATTTGTCTGAATAATACAAGGAGTCATAAAAATGCTCATGACAAATGTTCTGTTTGGAGTAATTTTATCGGAGATCTCAACTCATCCTTAATTGCGGCTCTTGCAGCTCGCCATTTGGCTACTACCAACTTTACAAAAAAATGGGGAAATAAATTACACTCTTTGTGTTGGATTACAGGTCTTTTCAGTAATTAACTTTGATTGAACCCTTATTTTGGAAAAAGGATTTGTGCGTTCTATATGTATTATGAAGCAAAATGGATTGATGCGGGGTTATTGATGCTTATCCCATTATTAATTTAATGAAAAATAATTTCTGTATATTTCTACAAGTATATCAAAGTAAATTGGAACTCCATGCAGAGGAATCATCTCGTGTTGATAATATCATCATTAATGATGGTTGAAGGAACCTCCTTTATAATATGTTTCTTTGTGTCTCAACAGGGTTCACCAGATTTATAGGCTGCAAAAGAGGTACTTTTCAACATGAATTCCATTTTGAGGTCCAGGTAATCACCCGCACACCCATCTCTGCATGTAAATTTTAAACTAGACGGAATGTTTTGTTTATGTATTAAATGGTTGCCTATGTCAGGGGTGATTATAAAAGGATGGCATATATGCAATAGAGGATGTTATATACCACGTCGAAATCGTATGACGTGAGAACTATCAGAGAGACCACGCCCATGTTCTTAATTTCCCGTAAAATCAAGTCCCTACGAATGAAGATGGTTCTCTCTAGAGAAGGATCAGATGAGATATTTGGGGGTATTTATATTTCCACAAGTCTCCTAACAGAGAGTAGTTCCATTAAGAAACCTATCTTAAGGTGAGTAGCTAACAAATTTACTTTGATGGATCGTAGATCATATATTATTTACCATCCAACCAACAAGCCATTTCTGATATACCGTCTGCTGGAGGAGAAGAGAGGAGGGAGCGGAGCTCAGCTCCCTCGAGGGCCAAAGCGCCACCCCTGATGGGCCCCAGGAGGGGCCACCCCGAGGGAGCTGAGCTCCGCTCCCTCCTCTCTTCTCCTCCAGCAGACCCATACACAGTACTAAAATGTGGAATGCTCAATGAAAACATAACAATATAACATAACGTGAATAATATAGAAAATGTTTCATATACAGAAAACATCCAATAGCCAGCGGCATACATATCATGACAAAGCCTACTCAGTTGCAGCAGCTTTAGTACTGAAAACATAACAATATAACGTGAATAATATTGAAAACCTTGTAATACAGAAGAAAATAGCCAATAGCCAGCGGCATTCATATCATGACAAAACCCACTCAGTTGCGATAGTTATAGTACTGAAATTATTTGGAAAAGGAAAATCCTAGAGGCTACTTCTTTAACATTATGATGGTTTGCGCGACGCTAAGCAACAATCCATTCCTTAGATCATATATTATTTACCGTCCAACCAACAAGCCATTCCTTATATACCGTCTGCTGGAGGAGAAGAGAGGAGGGAGCGGAGGGGGGGCGCTAGTGAGGGGTGGTGCTTTGCCCCCCGAGGGAGCTGAGCTCCGCTCCCTCCTCTCTTCTCCTCCAGTAGACGGTATATCATAATGTTAAAGAAGTAGCCTCTAGGATTTTCCTTTTCCAAATAATTTCAGTACTATAACTATCGCAACTGAGTGGGCTTTGTCATGATATGAATGCCGCTAGCTATTGGCTATTTTCTTCTGTATTACAAGGTTTTCAGTATTATTCACGTTTCATTGTTATGTTTTCAGTACTAAAGCTGCTGCAACTGAGTAGGCTTTGTCATGATATGTATGCGACTGGCTATTGGATGTTTTCTGTATATGAAACGTTTTCTATATTATTCACGTTATGTTGTATTGTTATATTTTGGTTGAGCATTCCACATTTTAGTACTGTGTATGTTTTTGCTAATCATTTTACATTTCTGCACAATAATGCCATAGCAGCCAGTGACTTGCTTATCACTAAGTTATATTTATGCTAATCCCAAAGTTACGAGTGACGTTCAAACTAATTTGCTTATTCATTTTTTGATTTTTTTGTTCTCTCTTTTTCGTATTCAAAAATATTAATATTAAATTTTATTTTAAATATAATATAGAATTTTAATAACTATGAGTGACGTTCAAACTATTTTGTTTATTCATTTTTAGATTTTTCTGTTCTCTCTTTATCATATTCAAAAATATTAATACGAAATTTTATGTTATTGTGTATGTGATTTTTTTTTATCTCTTAATCATATTCAAAAATATTAATATCGAATTTTATTTTAAATATACTATAGAATTTTATGTTATTATGTGTTTTTATTCTTGAATTTATACAAAATTGATTAATGAAAAAAACTTAACAAGAATATACAAATTAAATTATAAAATACATATATCGAAAGTCAGCAAGAGGCCCATCATCAACACTAGCTATGTAAAATATATATATTTAACAATTGGTTTAAGGAGACTATGTATTTATTTTATAATGATTTATCCATTTTTTTTATATGTTTAAAAATTGTATGTATTTATTTTATAACAATTTGTCCATGTTTATGTATATATTTAACAATTGTCTATGTTTTAATATATATTTAACAATTGGTTTAAGGTGACAATTAGCTTGTTATAAAGCCGAATCATATTGAAAAAATTAGACAACACCAAAGTTATTCTCCACTCAAATTACATACACTTTATATATATACATGAATATCGAAGTACACCAATGATACATACAATTCCTAAGTTCATTTTCTATAGTGTACATAAAAGTTATGTTAGAGTTTATATTACATTAATGATATGTATATGTTTTTTAATTTCTATGTTGTACATAAAAGTTATCTTAGAGTTTATATTACATTAATGTTAAATATGTCTTTTTCAATTTTACTTTGTTTTAAGTTTTAAAGGTTAATTCAAATAATTATGGGTTATGAGACTTTTAAAATGGAGGAGGCAATAGGTTTGTTTTTTTATATCATTAACATATATTATTCTTTGAAAAAATTATTAATCATAATTTAAATTAATAATAAATCTTACAATATTTTGAGTCTTTTCAATTTGTTGAATATATATCCTTGAATCAATATCAAATATTGATTTCAAATAAACCTTATCATACCATATAATCCCATGATTTCCAACAAAGATTTCTAAGTTTCTCTGATGGTAACATGGTGACTTATGGAATATACCAATCTTTAGGACTTTCTATTCAGGAATAACACGACATTCTATTGTATCATAAAGGCTTGCAATCTTTATGAAATTTGTAACAGAAAATGGATAGTATCAATTTCAATGTGCGAGTGTGATCCCCTTTCATAACGATATGTCTCTTCTTTTATTCGGTAACTTGAAAATTGTGTGGTTATTGATTCTGCAACACAATTTGAAAAGAGGAGGAAACACGTGGAATATACTATTAATACATCTGTGCCTCATCCTTCCTCTTGTTGGTCTCTTCTTGAAAATTCCCGAAGCAGTTTGATGACGATTGGATAGTGGGGTAGCTTGCATGCAATCGATATGGTAACATGTTCTTTTTTATGGCTTGGTAGTGTAAGTTTCTCATCATTTAGGTAAGTCGACCTTCATGACACGATTGTGCCAAAATTTATATCCATTCACATCTACACCATCTATAAAAATTAATAAATGTGTTATTAAAAATAAAAAGTAAAAAAAACTCTAAATATGAATTAAAATAAAAATCTCCTTGGACATTTAATTCTGATTTATTATTTTATGAGGGCTTTACTAATATTTTCTTCCCTGTACAACCCATATGTCAAATAGATTGGAATATTTGTTGGATCTTTACAATCAAGTGAGAGCTTCCTTTTAATCTATATGAAACACTTCATATGATCACATATATTAGTAATGTTTTGAGTTCACATTTTATTTTAGAAATAAAATTTCTATATGTAATATTTTTAATATGTTACTTATAAATATATGGTAAAGTTTTTCTTTAATTTATGTGAATTGTCACTTTTTGGAAATTAATATGAAATGGTAGCACTTTTATACAAAAAAAATCTGAAAATCCATTGAAAATGGTTTTACATGTCTTTATTTTCTGGATTTTTTTGCAATTTTGTCAATAAAAATGTCTTATTTTGTCCATAAAATGTCTTATTTTAAAGAAAAAATTGCAAAATCTATATGTTTTTCATTATAAATTTCTTCTAAATATATGTTATTTTGTTAAATCTCTAAAAAAACACTTGAAAATAGGAATTAAAAATACTTTATCACAAAGATCATTCAAAGGCCCAAAAAACTGCCTCAAATTGAAAATGTGTGATACTCGTATCAACCCTTTTTGAAATGGAGGTAAAAACAACTACTAAAATTAGGAGAGAGAAAAACGAAAACTGTGTCGAGTTCTCATTTCATAGTATAAGTGGTTCATTGCAAAAGGAGTTGCAAATCATGCTCAAAAGGTATACATGTTCTCACACTTCCTACCTTACTCAAACCCCTCTGCTCTTCTCATTCATGCTAATGAAGCCAGCAAGCTTTGGCATGAAAGATTTGGCCACCTAAATTACAAGTATCTTTCTGATCTTAGTGAAAAAGAGATGGTCATAGGGTTTCCCAAGATAAAATTTTCCAAAGGAGTCTGCCAAGGTTGTATCCTAGGAAAACACCCAGAGCACAAATTTGAGAGAGCTAGTCATGAGAGAACCTCTGCACCCCTCGAGCTGATCCACAGTGATGTTGCTGGCCCATTCCCTCATATGTCCATGAGTCAGGCCAAATATGCATTGAATTTTATTAATGACTTTTCCAGGTATTGCTGGGTTCACTTCTTGAAACACAAGTCTGAAGTTTTTGGCCTATTCAAAGTCTTTAAGGCTTTGGTTGAAAACAAGTCTGGAAGGAAACTCAAGGCCCTCAGATCTGAAAATGGTGGTGACTATGTCAAGTCTGAGTTTATTAATTATTGTGCAGATGCAGGTATTCAGATGCAGCATTCTATCACTTACACACCACAGCAAAATGGTGTTGCTGAGAGGAAGAACAGATCATTGAAGGAGATGGCAACATGCATGATGGAGGCCAAAACTTTGCCACCAAAGTACTGGGCCGAAGCTATCAACTGTGCATCCTATATCCATAATAGGATGCCTCACAAATAGCTTGATGGTATGACTCCCTTTGAAGCATGGAGTGGGCACAAGCCAGATGTGACCCATTTCAGGATTTTTGGCTCAAAGGCTTGGGCTAGAATCTTGACAGAGAAGAGGAAGGCTTTGCAGCCCCAAAGCCAGGAGTGTCTTTTTGTTGGATACTCTGAAGATTCAAAAGGGTACAAACTGATAAATTTGAGCACAAATAAAGACTTCATCGAAAGGTGTGTTCAGTTTGAAGAAGAACCCCTTGCAGTAGTGGAAGTTGGTGAAGCCTCTTCACCACCTTAACCTCAAGAAGTAAGTAAAGAGTATGTTGAACATGCTGATTCTGATTTGTCTGATGGAGATGAGTTTATTGCAGACCCTAACAGCCCTACAAGGCCAAAATGGGTAGCCAAGACACTACATGTAGCAGGAGAGCTAGCTAGGGATCCCAATGACCCAAGGAGGACTAGATCTCAGTTTGAGAGTGGTATGTGCATGAAGGATCCTATGTTTGCTGAAAAATGATATTTGATGGTGGAGTCTGATCCTCAAAACATATGAAGAAGCAGCAAGAGATCCAATATGGAAAACAGCCATGAAGGAGGAGTTCAACTCACTCCAGAAGAGCAACACATGGAAGCTAGTGGATCTTCCCCTAGGGAGAAAACTAGTACAAACCACTTATACTATGAAACGAGAACTATATACTATGAACGAGAACTCTACCCATAAAAATGATGATTTTTGCAAAAAAAACACCAAAAACACCCCC
>LPNX010999178.1:0-216975 GCA_001517045.1 Pseudotsuga menziesii
TGAGGGATCTTGATTAAAAGTTCTCTATATAGATGTTTGCAACCATTGAGAAAAGTGGTGATCCCGTCACAAAACCATGATTCTACTCATATATTACACCCTTATATCCGAAGTAAGTGGATTTAAGACACATTATTACCAATTTTGTTATCTCCTTGTCTGTTATGTTTTTATTACATCAATCGGCTCGACTACTGGTATCTTGGTGTAGAGTGACAAAATGTCAAAACTAACCAAGATGAGGGATGTCTACAAGAGAAATATCCAGAGAATATGTGAATAAGTCCCCAAATATCCTATAGGTTGGTCACTCTTCTCCTTAGATCTCTTATGACATTGAAATATGTGTTGGTTTCCATATGTTAACCTTTAATGTAGAGTGCCCTTTTAACTAGGATATTCCTAATAGTATTGTCTCTTAGTGATAGATTGTATCCCTTATCCTGTTTCGTATTATATTACATCCCTTTTCAATTGAAACATTTCCCCTCTTCAATGAGTTTTTGTTTTTTTAACACTTCGTCTAACTGCATTGTGGAGGTTGACAAGCATCAAATTATTATTGGACAAATTGGTTGTGATAGGGGCTATTGGGTTGGGCAAATAATTGTTCTCCTTTTTTTTCAGTGAGAATGTAAAGGGATAGTAGCTATACATTAATTATTGTTATGACATAACTAACAAGAAACATATAGTAGATACACCAGCTCTACATATATTGGTTTTCTCTGCACCATTTCTTCTAATGTTAAAACGGATAAGAGACAATAATAAAAAAGTATAGAAAAAGCATCTCTAATCATACATTCTTATGCCAAGGTACAAAACTTTGAATAAGTCAAGAATAGAGGCATACAAAATCTATATCATATTTTGTTTTTCTCTACATCATCTTCTTGTAGCGAATTTGAAAACTTGCAAATAGAGAGAGAGGAGACATAGAAACCATGGAAATTGCAATACAACTATTTTTGGAAGGTGTGCAATGCTGGTTCTAAACATTTTATTTTTGTTTGCTCGATTTGATTGGACTGATGATGGAGAGAAATTACATATTCAAAATGGCCATATAAATGTCTTAATGAAAAACTACATACATATAAATTACATATGCCGGGCACATCTAAAGGTGCATTGGGTACAAGTGCAGCATAACAGTGCACTATAAGTTACATCATGTCGCTTGCCACCATTTCAATGTAGCCTTCATTGAAGTATTAGAATTGATAGACACATGGTATGTAAAACACATTGTTATCTATATTAAGTTGTATGGCATTTATATGTCCNTCGCACATCTTATTTGAATGAGTTCCAAACAAGATCCTGATAAGAGAAATTGTTTGTCAAACCTCTTTGCATGAGGCCCCATCAATGTTAATTGGATACCATCCTAATAAAATTAGGACCTTATGCATTGATCGAATTTATACAATAATCACAATGCCTTGATTTGAAATTACACATTATTACCTCATGGAAAATAACAACCTCATCCTCATTGTCACCATACATACCATTATTTTGGAGTGAATACAAATTGCTACACCTAATTATGATTCGGAATGTGTATTTGGCCATCTTTGACAAGCTTTCTCTACAATTCATTCAACAACTACTCTCTTTATTTTCTTGCATTTTCCCCGTTTAAATCCAATCGTATTCTAGCGATGGAATATATTATTTAACTGCACATTAATCCTTCCATCTACTATCTCAGAACTCTTAAATTTCCTAGACAACAATTGCCAAATATCATTTCTTATATGTTCAGAACATTTTCATGATAGTGAAGATGATTCTTTGATGCTATATCAATCCCTATAGGCATGTTACGGTAAGGGAAAACCAAGATATCAATGCACCATATCCCTCCCACTCTTAAATATTTTAGCATGCAGGCATCACTGCAAATTTTAAACTACATCCATTTATAGAGTTTATGAATCCCTCTCCTTGAATCTATAAATTCTATTGCTTACATCCATCAATCACTATTTATTTGTGGACTCTAGGATCACTCCAAATGGATCCCTCTATCTATTTATGCTTTATTCAATGTTCTCTCTCTCTCTCTCTCTCTATATATATATATATGGATGAGGGATGGATAGTATTTCCAGTTTTGGGCTAGGCATATTTGTTTGTCTCCTCCTATAGTACATGTGCCATCATTTCTCTCTCAGTAGGCTATCTATGAACAAGATTTGAGGTTAGTTTTCATTGTATGACATCATAGACTAGCCACATAATTTAAACATATAAGGAAATAAGGCCCACCTGACAAATATTGTTGAGGAAATTTTATGCTTGAAAACCTCTGAGAGGCTTTAAAGTGGGTTGACATGATTGTCCTATCATTACCTGCTAGACTGCTGACAGAAGCGTTGCTCGGTACCAAGAACAATGACTTTGGGGGCTTTGGAATGCATTTCACAAACTTTATGTCTCTTGTGATATTCCTTTGCATTGGCCAACACTACGTTGCATCCTTCCACTTGACAACGGGGAGGTTGCGCGGTCGAAGCCGGCAAAGCCCTCGGCTTCTTATAAACTCAATTTCCAGCGCTATTACCAGTGACTAGATTAATTACCTTAGATGGATTCGTAGCGTCTCCAAAATGCTGCCGCTTTCCTAGCTTAAGGCACGTTAAGGAATCCCCTTGAACATCCTTGATGACATTAATGTTATCTCTCATGCGATCCTAGTTAGCACTTTGATAATTTCATTCCTTCCGAGTCCCACCCAAGCCAACTACCACCATATTTCTCTCTGACCAGAATGGCTATACTCGGAACCCCCAAGAAAATTACCGCCATTTGCAACCCCTTCTACAAGCCAACCCTTCAATAATCCATTGCCTTCGCTTTTCACAGAACCCTCAGCCAAAGGATTCTGATGAATCTTGACATCCAGAGGAAATTGTGCCTTATGATTGCCTGAAAAACTCCCGTCGTTGATGACTTCAGTAAAATTACCAGCAGCCATGAGAGGCTCAAACATGGGCGAGGACTCATGAACCATGTTCGTCCCACGGAATAACTCCTTCCCAATATTGTAACCCTCTTCTGAACAAACCCATTCAGAAGAACATTCTCATTGACCCTAATAAAGTCTACTAACCTACATAGGAAACTATTAAAGGAGTGTCATGACTCACTTTGAGTTGGGAACCCAAGCATCCAAAGGACCCTCTCCCTACTAGAATTAGGTTACTATAGGACTTCATGAGGAAGGATGTAAAAGAGTCCATGTATACTTTTTTAGTTTGTCATCAAGACAATATTGAGATGTTGGTAGGACCACTCCAGCCCTTGTATATGCCAAAGAGACTCTAGGAAAGCATCTCGATGGATTTTACCACTCATTTGTTGATGACTAAAGATTACAATAAAATCTTTGTAGTAGTCGACAAATTTTCAAAGTATGCAATTTTTGTGTCCACAAAGGTGACTTGCTCGACAGAGGACATCACAAGGATTTTTTTCAACCATGTTGTGAAGTTGTGTGGTTTTTCATTGAAGAATGTGTTAGACAAAGACACTAAGATTATTGAGTTGTTAAACATATAATTAATTAGGCTTGTGGGAATGAAATTATTGGTGATCTCAATTCATCACCCATGGATCGAAATGCAAAAAAAGTGGATCAATTGTTTTTTATAAAACTACTTGATGCATTTTGTGTGGGAAGACTAGACGAATTGGCCAAAGTTGTTAGACTTAATGCAAAGTTGTTATAACTTGAAGAAGAGTTTGTCTATGAGTTGCAATCCGTTTGAGTTATCCACTAGGAAACAAACAGTAACATTGCACACATTGTTGAAAAACTCTTATAAGAGCATCACATAAACCTTACAATTTGTCAAGGATTGACAGGAGAGGTTGGGAGTTGAGTTCAATGGGGAATTCAAAAAGATGAAGTATTGGGTAGATTCAAGAAGAATCAATTTGTGGTTTCATGTAGGTGATAAGGTCTTACTTAGGTTTAGTAAAGAATAGTTCAAACCGTTAGTGGGCATGTTTTATGAATTGTTGTGAAGGTGTGAAGGGCCATTCAAAATACTTAAGAAGATAGGAGATGTTGTGCATAGATTGAAGCTACTTGGACACTTAAGTTCCTTCCATACAATATTTCACATTAGTCATTTGTGACCTTGTAGACTTGTTGAAGAGGATCTTGGAAGAGTAGGAATACTTCATGCATTGGAAGGATGCACCAAATGAAAAAAATAGTTGGGAGAGAAAAGAGTCTTTGTGGCAGTCAACGATAAGGTTCAACAACTAAAGCTAAAGTCTTGGTACCATTAGATGGATGTTCCTTGGGTATTTTTAAGATGAAAATAGTTCAATTGGGGGAGGATATAATTTCCTCACCCCACAACAGGATTTGATCCCTTACCTGATCGACATAGGCATGTATGGTATACTAGAGAAATAATGTTGCAGGGCCATACGATCACACCTGGGTAGTAAAAATCATGACAAAAGGTTTGATTTACAGGATAAAGGAAGTGGTTTAATGGTCAACAAAGTTGGTGTGAAGCATGAAAGGCATGGCCCATAGAGACGAAAAATTTGACACTTATAAATGGAGTAACAACCTCACCATGGTTGGTTAGATCGGCAT
This sequence comes from Pseudotsuga menziesii, assembly GCA_001517045.1. Lineage (NCBI taxonomy): Eukaryota > Viridiplantae > Streptophyta > Pinopsida > Pinales > Pinaceae > Pseudotsuga > Pseudotsuga menziesii. The sequence goes on from LPNX010999178.1 coordinate 4,631, forward strand.
GACAAATGTGTCCACTTTGGAACTGAAGGGGGTTCATCTATCGGGTTGTTGTGAAGAGGAGTCCACATTTCCTTGGATGAAGGGAGTGGGCATGTCCACTTTGTAGGAGTCAATTAAAGAATTCAGAAAGTATTAGAAAATGGAATGAGCCAAGGGAAAAGGAATCTGATGTTGAGCTAAGTTTAAGAGTTTCAAGCTCATTACTTGAAGAGGTTGTTGTGACAACCTTCAATTTTCAAAGGTCAAGACCTACAATAGACTGGCTCCTTGGGTGCATCAAGATTGCAGGGAGACATGTTGGCAATGTGTGCAAGTGCTTGAGCTTGTTTGTATTACTCTATTAGAGTCATGGTAGTGTTCTAGAATCCCCTCATTATATTCCATTTGTAATACTTCAATAATAAAATCATACCACACTCGACTTGGGTACCAACATACATATTATGTGTTGTGTTCTTTATGTTGAAATGATTTTTTTGTGCATGGATAAGGGAAAGTGTTTAAAATACAATGCTATCACATTGGTTAGATTTTGCATGTAGATCTAACATTGATAGTTTAGAGTGGAGATATGAGAGATCTCAAGAAAAAGATGCATAGTCTACCGACAAGTATCCTTGGGCAACCAAGGCTCCATGACCAAATTCAAGTCATGTTGCATAATCACCAAACAAATCTCACATGAATTTGGTATGAAGATTTGGGTTGTGACATTAACACTCCTTCTCCAGAATACCTCGACTAGACCCAATTAATAATACTTATTAGTTGTTATTTAAATTAAATGAATGGTAATTTAATCACTATGTCCTTCTATTATTTAGGTTTTTTTTGTTCTTTTACTTTTTAACCTACAAATTGTTTCCTACTCAAGATCTTTTTCATTTTCAAAAGAATGTAGATATGGATGATTAACTTCTCTAAAACTATTTGTTACCTAAGTAAACCTACAAATATGGATGGTGCATTGTTTTTATATCTCTTCATCTAGTAAGGGAAAATAAGCATGTTAGCTAATTAATGTCACATTATCTCCTATAAATGGACCTTACAATGCCTTACTATAATAAGTATTATCTTAATGGCTTTGATTATATTCATTAGCTAAGTGGATTATAAGGAGATAAAATGAGTTGGTATCAACCACTAATGAATTTATCCACCCCCTTAAATAACAAAAAATATCAAATCATTAGACAAATAGTTTGAGAAACAAGGTTTAAAACTTTTCATTAGCTGAGTGGATTATGAAAGGATAGAATGATTGCCAAATATTTTATGGAAGTAGACCATGTTTAAGTTTGAAACACTTCCAACATTTCAAGTGGACACTCTACCCTTATGATTAATCAACTGATGATGGTTGGAGTGTCCACTCAAAACATCGAGAAAGTTTCAAACTTAAGCATAGTTTACATCTATAAAATCTTCCACAATTATGAACAACTATGAAAATATATACTCTTAAAGGCATAATGAGTTATCATTATTCATCACCAATGATGTTATCCACCCCCTTCACTAACAATTAAGTATCAAGCCATTAACCAAATACTTCAAGAAATAAGGCACTCCGAGGCCTTTTTTAAGTTGACTTCGTCTACCTCTTAGATAAGGATTTGTAAGGAGATGGAAGGTTGATTTCTCTAAGTCAACTATTTCTAAGGTTAATAACATGTTAACTATGTGTTAGATCATCTCCATATATCTCCTTCTTTTCCTTCCATATTCCCATGTTGGAGATAAAGCCTACAATGAAAAGTATTATACTCACAATCCAATAAGTACTCACTTTATTTTCCTCCTAAGTCTCCCTACAAATAAAATGTTTCTTGATTTGCTTGATTATCCTCATAAGTCTACCTGGAAATATAATTAATATTACATAAATAATCATATACTATTTTTTTTAAAGGTTTATGTTAAAACATCTTAGAGTATAAATGAGAAAAAATTAACATTACACACTCATTATTGATAACTTAATAAAGTGCAAAACTTGAAATTAACATTTAATCATGTGTATATTTATATGAAACTAGAGTAGCAAGTTTTAATTGTACTAATTTTTGGTATATAGAATTTCAATAGTAATATAAAATTTGATGAATTTTCCATACAATATTGCCATTGTATTGTTTATTATCTTTGATAATACATCTCGTTTCTTTGATATCCATCAACCCATAACCCCCCAAAAGGGTTTAGAAATATTAAAATAAACTTTAAAATCTTCTAAATATACACTAAATTGCTAAAATTTTAAGAAATGAATAACAATTATTATTATTATTTTATTTACAGTGTCTTCCCTAGACAAATTCAAATTTGGAACAAAATGCATAATTTTGTATCTATGAGATGTATACTTTTGTATTTGAGTCATACTAGATTTTTCCATTATATTTTTCCTTGTATTAAATCATATTCAAATTTGTATTCATTTTTTAAACTTGGTACTATGTATGAAACCATGCAATTAGACACAATGCAAATTCGTTAAACTGTAACATCATAAATAAAGAGAGTCAGTGGTTTCCCACTTGAAACATAACAAATGTGTGAAATAATGAGAACACAACAACCATAAACTAGACTTAGAAAACGGGCTCCAAAAGTGTTATTGATTCTCATACAAGAAGGATTTTTCTTGCCCTTTCCATTCTCTACCCTCTTTTACAAAACGCATCAAACTCCATATGGTTGCAAGTAGCTTGTTGGTATCAATTCACCACCCCACTTCTTTATTATCTTCTAATTCAATGCAATTTGAACTAAACCATCCAACAAGGTAATCACTCGATTCCCATCTAAAAAGATGTGAGAATTGGTAAACAAATTAACTTGAAAGGTATTTCAAATTGCCTTAAATGTATATTCAAAGCATTTCTTATTTTAAAGAACTTTTCAAATCTAAATATAATTTAAATTTCAAAATTCTATCTCTATTATAACAAATTACAAAAGTATACATTATTAAAGATGTTGAAAACAATTTGATTAAAAAACATAAACACTATTTATTAATAATATTTTTTATTTAAAAACAATATTATTATCATAATAATTAACTTACACATGCACATTAAAAAATAACATGAAAAAAATCATTTTAACACATAGAAGCCTTTAAGTATGTTGTTAGTTGTATATAATTTTTGAATAAAATACCCAAATTAAAATTAAAAATATTAATTTAAAACAATCCAATACATCAACATCTTTGTACTAAAACTTTATCTAACTTGAAATTAACTATAAAAAAAAACTCTTTACCATATATCTTTATTATATATAAAGTTTTATTTAACCAATGTAACCAAGTCCAAACTAGTATTCCCCTTCTTCAACATTATTTTATTTGAAAGTAATTTTTCTAAATCTTTTTCTTTCTATATATACTAGCATTTGCACCGAGAGGTGCAAAAAAATGTCGAGAGGGTAAAAATATTGTGTCTTTCCGCAACCCAACCTTTGTGACTTGCCTTGGGAGAAAAAAAATTAATACTGAGTTTTTGAAATTTTAAGTCAAGACATTTTTTACTAAATAAAATTTATCTTTGGATTTATTGACTTTTGTAATAAATTTTAACTTGTTTTACAATCCGTTTTTCTTGATTGGAGCTATCTACTTTTCGACTATATCTACTTTCTCGATTTCCAAGTATCGAAAATTGGAAATTAAGAAATCGAGAAAGTAGAATTCTGAAATTCGACTGTATCTACTTTCCCAATTTTCGAGTATCAGAAATTGATACTCGGAAATCGGAAGTTTCACTTTAGATAATTTTGTAGGTTTGTTTTGCGATTTTTTATTTTCGATACGTTGGATGTCGAAAAGTGGATTTTTTCTGGTTTCCCTATTATCGATTTGTGATTTTTTGGATTGAATGTTTGTTTTGAGACTGTCGATTCTCGAAAATGATAAGTAAATTTTGTCAATTTTCATTTATGCATACGATATACAAAGTCTAGAGTCTTTTGGATGGTTTTTTTACAGTGGATATTATCTCTGTGTCGGAGCGCTCGCAGTTGTTACTTTCTGAAGTTTTCACCCTTTGATAATTTTTTTCTAGTAAATTTGAACTCACGTCTTTTTTTAGATACGCAATTTGATTGCATTGCTACTAGACCCCCCCATTTATGCCTTACATGGACCCTATCAAGTGGGCATTGGACCACATAAACCCTAAGCTTGGAATGGTGCAAAGGAAGGTGGAGAGGGGAAAAATATTGGGTCTTTCCGCAATTGCACCTTTGTGACCTACCTAGGGAGACTGGTAATTACATTTTTATGTGTACTACTGAGGTAATTTTATTAATGAAGATTTTTTGTTTGGATATATTGACTTTTGGAATAAAATTTAAATTTTGGGTTTCCGTAAGGAAATGTTCCTTCTTTTATTGAATTTCGATTTTGGATATTCGTCTTCGAAGGGTTTTATGATATTGGCAGTTTACGATTTTGGATTGCGGAAGTCAGCAATATTCCTTTTCGGTTTCCAGAAATAGGAAAACTCACAAGTTTATTTGTCGAATATTTACTTCGCGATTTACTTAATAATTTTATGTGCTTTCCCAACTTGCGATTTACGATATTGTGGATTTTGAAATCTGGAAACAAACTTAATTTTTTGACTGAATGTTTGTTTCTCGATCTCTAGTTCTCGATTTCGCAAATTGGAAGTTCGAAACCATGAAAAGTAAATGTTTTCAAATTTTGTATCCTATGTTGTTTGTTTGATCTCGTCCATTGATCCATACGAAATTTACGGTCTAGATTCTTTTGGTCGTTTTAGTTGGGTTTTTAAAGAATTGAACTTACGATTTTTCACTCTGCCCAGGGTTTTTTAACTATGCATTTCCTCTGTGTTCCAGCGCGTAGACTCGTGATTTTGACCTGTAAATTTTCACTCCCTGGCCATTTTTTCTGGTAAATTTAAACTCTTGTCATTTTTAGACATGGTTTCTAAAATTCAATCAGAGAAGGTATCTACTACGACCATGAATACCAAATCTAAAATGACTCTTCAAGAGCAAAAAATCAAATATCTCAATGCTGGTGTTTTCAATGACACCAGTGGGTATGTGTCTGACACCTTATATGTGGACTGGTCCAAAATTGGTCCAAAATTTATGCTATTTTTGACAATGATGATTTTTCCTCTGTTGCTCATGACCAACCTTTCTACATGCGCATATGCAATTCTCAACTCATGTGTGTTGCAGCAATACCTCCTTTTATGCCTTACACGGATCCTGTTAGGTGGGCATTGGACAACGTCGACCTTAACCAATGGATGTTTCATGATATTGAGAATGTCTCTATTGCTTCGTTTCATCCAAATGTGTTTCCTAGGGATTATGCTTTGGCAACCCCCAAGCAACTTTTCTCGCTGAAACCCTCACCAAATTCAATAACGAACAAGTGGTGAAATCTTGGCTGGAAGATCCAACACTAGTGATTCTCGTTTCACTTTTGGCATATCTAGTTTCTTGGTTCAGAGATCCTTTCTTGTTGCTGGCCACCATGTTTTGCAGGTTACTTGGCATACCCAATGTTCCTCACTCAAAGCTAAATGGGTCCCTATGGCAAACCATGTTCTGATTACAGGTGATTCCCTCAACTGGGGGCAAATTTTGTTTTGCAATTTGCGGGAGGAAATTGAAAAACATCAGAGAACCCCAGCCAACCGGAAGCCATATTTCTACATGCCAGGGTTCATTATGGATGCATTATGTGCATGTTCTTGTTTCCTAGAGGTAAATTGGAATTGGAGCTAGAAATGTACACCTGTTCATATATATTGCGTTGATATGTGGGACAACAATTTCATACCTTGTGTCTATGAGCTCTGTGACCTGTTTCTCGGGTCAATGTACTAAAAAAATTTCAAAGCTGATGCTCTTGCATTCTCTAAAAAAGCTAGGGAACTCATTTCAATGTATGGCGACTGGTATGTAGGAGAATATTTCTCTTACATAAGGATTTGGGGCAGCAATATAGTGTACTTGCTTCCCAGAATAGTTCCAAACCGAATGGTGCTTCAAGAATTTTCCTATCAGACTGTGATTGATGGCACTTTCTCCAAGTTGACCAAAAATAAGAAGAAGGCATGGCCCAAATTTCCCATGAATCTTGGCAATATTACGATGCAAAATCCTGTTCATGCATCCTTGTTGGGAAAGGAGATTTATGTTATGAGTTTGGGGGAGGCACCGAAAAGAATGCATGACCCAGTGGCATATTTGGACAATCTATTTGCTCATGAGCATGCCAAATTTCAATACGCTCATCAAAATGAGCCCAATGATTCCATGTTCCAAGCAGCTACCACTTTTTAGGAGGCGATTGGTAAAATCACTGATCCAGAGATAAAGTGCCATATGTACATGTTTCAAAGGATCTTAATAAAAGAACTCTGTGAGAAAGAGAAGATAAACTCGGAATAAAACAAGATCTTGAGAAGGAGAAGAGAGAAGAAGAAGCGAGAGAACATGCAACAAGTTCTGTTGCTGTTGTTTCTCCTCAACCTAAGAACAAGGGAACAGGTGTTCTTGAAGGCCCATCGAGCCCCTCTCTTACAACAATGGAAGATATTCCAGAGAAAGGGGTAGAACTCAAAATAAATTTTGAAAAAGTTGGGTCTCAACTGCAAACTCAGGCAGAGTTAACTGAAGTAAATCCTAAAAGATAGAAGATTGTTGTAGGTTCTGAACATTCTCAGCTGCTAGAAGCACGGACAAAATAAAAGTCCATTTCTTCGATCTCAATTGGCAAGAAAGAGGAGAGATTTCTTCAAGAAAGATCGATCCCAGATACACTTGTGCAAGAACCTTCTGTACAAAAGGTAATTTGTTTATCATTAGCTCAGCTTGAGAATCATGATACGTACGTGGAAGAAGACATTGAGGCTGTTATGAATACACTTATGTCATCTATCCACAATATCCAAAGGTTTTCTAGTATGTTAGGTTCATAACCTTCCCAACATTGTTTTCCTGACGTAAATTTGTCATCAATAATGGGAGCTACTAGTAGTATGTCCACCATTTCAGTTGACTCACCTATTCATAGTTCTCCTTCCTTTTCACCACCTCAACCTATCACTACATCCCCAGTTCCCTATGTTTTTTAGGACGACATTCCTCTTGTTTGTATGACTCTTTCTCAAAAGGAATATTTGCCTATATCTGATTCTTTTACATCACTCACTTTTAACTATGTTTCTTTTCCTATGAATATTGTCCCTCTCAGCATAGACATTCCTTTAAACCAAACCCAAATTGATCCTTTGGTTACCAGCCACCAACAAAGCATTTCATCATCTGAAGTTATCGTGGATTTTGGAGAAGATGTAGTGCTATCCTTTGGCAAATATTATTGGAGTAAAAGGGATAAAGATGTGGTTAAAAGGGGACCCAAGAGAGCCAGAGAAATCTCAGTTAAAAATGTGCTTTCCCTTGGTCAAGTCATATGGAGGTCAGACACAAGTGATATGCAGCAAGGGGCAGTGGAGACAGCATCTGCCATGGGAGTTTTTGCTGGAGCTAATTTTCAATCAGTTTCACAATTAAGTTTGGCTCTTGATGAAAAATATAAGGAATTGGAGAAGGCCAAACATGAGTTAGCAGAAGCACAATAGAGGCATGAACAACAGATTGGCCAGTTGAAACAAGAACATGAAGACAAAGTAGAGGAATGGAAAAACAAAGCTGAAGAATCCACACACAAGCTTCAGAATGTAGAGGTTGTGAGTCAGCAACAAGCAAAGCAAATTGCTCTTATCAATCAAGAACTGAAAGATGTCCATTTAGCCTCAAAAGGCTCTTCTTTTGCCAATCTGAGACCTGAGGATTTTAAACAGGTACTCTATAAAATACACGAATAATTTTGACAGGTTGTGATAGATTTGTATAGTTGTTTTGATGAGATGCAAGGCCTATATGACAAGTTTACCAAGCATTCTGAAAATCTTGAGGATCACCATCATTGAATGAGAGAAGCATCCACTGCTTTAGAGCAAGTAAGAGGTTGGAAAAATCATATTAAGGAAAGACCTGATGGCTTGCGAATCTTAGACAAGTTAGAGATAAAAACAACTGAAGTTTCCATTGAGACATGGGAGGCTATGTGCGATTTAGTTGAAGTTGTAGTCAATGCAAGACAAAAGGTTTGTGAAAATAGGTGGTCTGCCTAAAAGAATTTGCTAACCTATTTAAGTTTACTTGTTTTGGATCCTCTTAGTGAGGCACTTTGTCCTAAAATTCATTTGGAAGAAGTGGAAAAGTAGTTTGATGATACCAAAGAGTTGATCCAAAAAATCAGTCAGTTCACGATGCAAGAGATCGAGAAATGGATAGAAGTTCCCCATGCCTCAATAGATCAGATAAAGTTGTTCATCAAAGAATGGAAAAAAATCAGAATGGAGGAAATTTCCTCCCAAATTTCCAAGAAAAAAATTCAGTTGAGGAATGCTCATTTTCAGGAAGTCGATGACATTCTAGATTTATTTGCCAAGTGGCGTTCTGCCCTTGAGCAAAGCTAGAAACTATTTCATCGTGTAATTGCATGTTTTGGTAATATTTACGTATGCAGTTGTGTTGGGGAAAGAAATTTTTATCGTGAATTTTGACTTATTGTATAAGTCCAAGAAACAGTGTTTTTTGCAATTTGTGTATCTTTAACACTTGGATATTGTTCTTTGCAGTTTTATTTGTTAAGTTGGTCTAAAGTAAGTTGAAAGAGGTAATTTTGATTTGCATGTTTATACATTAATTGGTTGTTTTCTTTCATCTGTTATATTCTGTAATAGTTCTATTCTAAAACTATTACTTATCTTGTTTAGTAGTGAGTTATTTTTCTATCTTTTTTAGTCTATGCTCAAAGTAATTTTGATTTGCATGTTTGCACATTACTTGGTTGTTTTCTTTCATATGTTATTTCCTGTAATAGTTTTATCTTGAAATTATTAGTCATGTTGTTTAGGAGTCAATTATTTCCTATTTCCGATTTTTTACTTTTGTCATGAAGGGCAGAAATGCGGAAAGGGAAAATACTATGTTTTCTAATAACCAAGACCGTATGTTCTGATTTGCGATTTCTTATTCCCCGATTTCCTATTTCTGACATTTTGGATATCCGATTTCCGGGTATTGAAAACTGGAAATTTTAGTTTTTGTTAAGGTTATTTTGGGTATCCACGATATTTCACAGTGTTTCATAGAGGGTAAAAATATTGTGTCTTTCCGAAACCCAACCTTAGTGTCTTTTGGATATTGGAAACCAGACATTGAGGTTTTTGTTGAAATAATTTCCTATATTTGCGATTTCCGATTTTGGGTATTTGAGATATTAGACAACAGAAAGATCGATTTTATTTATTTATAATGTTTATTCATTTCTTGTATTTCCGATATTTCGGATCTAATTATTGCGAATTACAAATCATCGATAGCCCAAATAACTCTAAGAAAAACTGGAATTTCCGGTTCTCGATATCCGATTTCGGAAATTTGGTATTGTGTTTCAAAAATTGGGAATAAATATTATAAAATAAAAATATTCATAATATATATAATGTGTTTTTAATTTGTTTATATATATTGGAAATTATATGATTTTATTTTATTTGGATAAATGAGTTAAAAAGTCATTTAAAATACAATAATTTTAAAGAATTATAATTTTTAATTTATACAGTAAATTTCTAAGAAACAATTTTATGAGGTTTATAGATTGAATAATAACAATTATTTCTATTAATAAATATGAAGTTTAACCCTAGATGCGAATGATGAGAGTCAAATTGGCAAGTAGGGAACGGACAGTTCTATTGTGGCAGATTGACGTTGTACTTTTTTATGTCATCTATACTGCACTCATTACGCATTAATGAAGTGGGTCTTGTTGTCTAGGATGGCCAGCATAGTCATGACTTGAGTTTTAATGTTGGAATTACAGTTGATTTGGTAGTGACATCTATCATGAAGAGTGGTGCTTTCACTGTACAACAGTTTCAATTACTGAGTTTAGATACAGCATGGTCATGATTAAATTTTCCGGTTATTATATCCTGTAATCCAAATGGGATCAAAGAAGGAAACATTGAGTTGATCATCGAGGTATACGTTGTGAAATATGAGTTTATTCTGCGTAACTTATTTCTTTGGAAATTTTATAACGATGTTTGTATCCGCACGATGGATCGTATGGCTAATCCTCTTTCACCCCTTCCATTTTGTCCAAGATGACATTAATTAGTCCCTGTCGACGAAGCTCTGTCAGCACATATCAACTTCAATGGAGGACACCATCACTACTGAGGTAAGGGATGATTTGACCCAGCGGTCATTTCATTATGCGCTTACAATACAATTTCTCTTGGTCAGGAACTGGAAGTGGTACAACAATATTTTTCCCCATTAATGACCGCCTGTTGGTTTTAATGTGGTGATGAATCTTTCTTCCTAATTCCATTGAGTTATTTCTTCCCTAATTGATCGGGTCTTGGGGCACTCTTATTCTTCCCTGATTTTGTTGCAAAACCGTTCTGTCTGCCTTTGCTCCATTTTGTTCCGCATCTGAACCATCATACTATGTCCAAGCAGCATACCATGTCTCGTCGTGTTGGGAGTGGTCGCAGTCAAGCGCAATGAGGGGCACGTGTGACAAAGGTAGATGGTTACAACAATGATATTTCTTTGCAAGTTCAATCCATAATAGATGACCGAGAAACGAGGCTGGTAAACGAGAACCTTGCTCGCGATATTGATTGGGGAAGCCCGAATCACTATTGGATTGTGAAAAACATGATGGGGTCCCTCATGGAGGAAATTCTAGGGAGATGGAATAATACTAAGTTGGCAATTTTGCAGGCTACATCCAAAATGTTGGAATTATATATGGTCATCATGGACAGAGATGTGATGGCCATGTGGAAAAAATTAGCTGTGGGAGTTGACTCCTTGGGTGATGGAGGTAGCAATAATGTCTCTATGGCTCCATAAATGAATGTCAACCCAGATCCTACGATACACATTGTATCTACAGTGTCTATTATAATTAGCCATCTTTCCAAATGAGTTCTTGAATCTGATGCTTCTATGGGGAAAGCGAATGCTTATGTGGTCGAAGCAGATCCTTCTGTGGGGATAACGGATGCTTCTGTCGGGAAAGCGGTTGTTCTGCCGCTGAAGTGCAGTCTACCATATTCAGATGAGGAGATGTTTGGGCCTTGTCCTATGGTTGAGGAAATGCAGGAAATGAAAAATCCAGCTGTCACTACTAGCGATGCTAAATCATGAGCTTGTTTTTGTTTCATTTTTTTCTATTTTGCTTCCTTTTGTTTGCTTCTAAGTTTATGCTAGTTTTTAGTTTTCAAGGTCTCTTCGTAAACATTATTTCATAGTAATTTTGAACGTAGCCCCCCATATATCACATGGGTTATTCTGTCTCTTTTGAATATGTCTGTAATTTTGTTTAAACTTTACTTATGGAGAAGTGTTCATTTTCAGTTTGTGGTTTTTATGCTCTTTACACTTTAATTGTAGAGTTTTCTGCTTTTAACGGATTATGGTGGTTGTTAGACCACTGTTTTCACTTGATTATAATTCTTGATTTTCTGTAATATTTTGTATAGTTGATTAATAGCAATGTAGACTTACAAAAAAAAATATGAAGTTTAAAGATCTAATATATGTAAATATATGATTTCTCTTAATAAACCTAAAGTTAAATATTTAATATATGTGAATATTTTGATTTGGGTATATGAAATTTATTTAAATATCCAATGACAATTATTTATAATAATAAATATCAAGTTTGAATATGATTCGAGATCAAGATTTGTGAAAGCCAAAATTGGGAAATAAGATATAGGCTCCAACTGGAGAGCTACATTTACCATAAACATTTGTGGCAAAGAGAAAAGAATAGGAACAGACAAAATAAAACTTTAAACACCAAACAAATTTAACAAAACTGAAGTTTTTCAGTTTCTGGTACCCGGACGTCGAAAATCAGAAATAGGAACTTCAACATTTGTTTATTTGAAAATTCAAAACTTTCGAGATGAGAAATGTCGCAAATTGGAATTGGGGAATCGGAAATTGGAACATAGGGTGTATCTTGTTGGAAAACATAGGACATAGGATTTCCAGAATCGAAATTCTTGAAAACTGGAAATTGGGCAATTGAAAATAGTAAAATGGAATGTTTCTTAGTGCAGAACATAAGCTCTGCGGAATCCGAAATGTCGGAAATGGGAATTTGGGGAATCGAAAATCAGAACATAGGGTGTGTGCAAGTTCGATACATTTGTAGTTTTGGAAAGATTGTAATGTTTTGCAATTTAATGTGTTGATTTATATACTGATATTTTATCTTTGGATTTATTGACTTTTGTAATAAATTTTAACTTGTTTTACAATCTGTCTTTCTTGATTGTGATTTCTGATTTCCTAATCGGAAAGCAGAAATGCATTTTTTTGGAGCTATCTACTTTTCGACTGTATCTACTTTCTGGATTTCCGAGTATCGAAAAACAGAAATTAAGAAATTGGGAAAGTAGAATTTTGACTTCCAACTGTATCTACTTTCCCAATATCCGAGAATAAAAAATTAGAAGTTTCACTCTAGATAAGTTTGTAGGTTTCTTTTGCGATTTCTGATTTTTGATACGTTCGATGTCAAAAAGTGGATTTGTTTGGTTTCCTGATTCTCAATTTCTGATAATCCTAATATTGGAAATGGGAAATACCACACTTTTTGGACCGAATGTTTGTTTCCCAACTGTCGATTCCCAAAAATGAAAAGTAAATTTTGTCAATTTTAGTTTATGCATACGATATATAAGGTCTACAGTATTTTGGATGTTTGAGTTGGGTTTTTTAAGGTTCGAATTTACGAAGTCTGGCCACTCATTAGATTTTGAGTTTTGCATAATAATGTATGTTTTTTATTTTTTTTAAGATCTTCTTGCATAAATCCTATGTCCTATATTTTCCAATAATGAACATGATATGTATTCCCCAAGATCTGATTTGTGACATTTTGAACCTCGGAATTTTTGTATTTTCAAATAAATAAATGTCGAAGTTCCTATTTCCGATTTTCAACCTTCGGGTATTGGAAACTGGAAAACTTCGATTTTGAGGCTTTATTTTGACTGTTCATATTATTTTTGTGGAACTTATTCTTCTCCTCAGTCCATCATTATTTTAAACTCGCTCTGTGTTATTTTTCATTGCTCTGCCTCTAAATTTGTCGGATATTTGGCCTCTAAACTTGGTTTCATTTGGAATTAGATAAGGTCATAATGCACATAAATGTCATGGCCATGTGGAAAAAAATAGATGACTCCTTCGGTGATGGAGGTAGCGCCAGTGTCTCTATGGAATATTTGAAGAGAATTACAACTTATGCCATGTAAATTATATTATCGGTGTTTTGATTTTGTTTTATTTATTTTTATTTTAGTTCCGACATCACTAGGAATATTAATTTCAACTAAAATAATGACGACCCTACCATGGTTGGTGCATCTACAGTGGCTGTTGCGTTTCTGACTACGATTAGCGAGCTTTCCAAACGAGCTCGTGAATTTGATGCGTATGTGGGGAAAGTGGATGCTTCTGTGGAGAAACCAGATCCTTATGTGGGAAAAGTGTATGTCTTGGTGTTGAAGCCCAATCTACCATATTCATACAAGGAACTCTTTGGACCTTGTCGAATTGTTGAGGAAACGCGGGACAAGCATGACCCAACTGTCGCTATCAGCAGCGCTAACGCATGAGCTTGTTCCTGTTTCGTTTTTGTCTATTTTGCTTTGCTTTGTTTACCGCTAAGTTTATGCTGGTTTTTATTTTTCAAGGTCTCTTCATAGACATTCCTCTATAGTAATTTTGTATGTAGCCCCCCATATATTACATGGGTTATTATGGCTCTTTTGAACATCTCTCTAATTTTGTTTAAACTTTACTTATTCAACAGACTTCATTTTCTATATGGTTTTTATGCTCTTTACACTACAACTGTGAGGTTTTCTGATTTGGAGGGATTTCAGTGGTTGTTAGATCATTGTTTTCACTTGAGTAGAAATCTCGATATTCTGTAATTTTTTGTATAGTTGATTAATAGCAATGTAGACTTTAAAAAAAATTAATATGAAGTTTAAAGATCTAAAATATCTAAATATATTATTTCTCTTAAAAAACCAAAAGTTTAAAGATGTAATATACGTGAATAGCTTTATTTGGGTATATGAAATTTATTTAAAGATCCAATAACAATTATTTATGTTAAAAAATATGAAATTTAAAGATAATTCGACATCAAGATCACTGAATTAATTTATTGTTCATTTATTTCAGAACATTGTTTAATAAGAATTTTCTGAAAGCCGAAATTGGGAAATAAGATATAGGCTCCATAAACATTTGTGGCAAATAGAAAAGAATACTATATAGTGATAGTTTTGTAAGTTTATTTAATTGGAAAATGATTTTTCACAGTTTGATCGAGTTTTGTTTCTATTTTTAATATTATATTTTTTTAGAAATTTAGAAATAGTAATAATGTCTACTTTTTATTTTTATTAACATGTGTTTGATATGTTTTAAAGGAGATTATATCTTAGTGATTCTAAGCATTTTTACTATATTCAAAACATATACTATAAAGAGTTGTGTCCCACACTGAATTAAATAAATTTAAACACGGTTCTTTTAAAAAAGCTTAAACTTATAATTTATGGAAATTGTGAAAGTGTTTATACTGTTTAGTCTAAATATTTTTAAATGAAAAATTACAACTGCACTTAAAAAAACTATGCCAATTCACATCAATTGGCATTTTGATGTATTTCCTAATTAAGAAGTATGTAATGTATTAGAGAACGATATTAAGAGAGCAGCAAAAATTTGAAATTAAAGCACGCAACTGAAACTTCAGAAATAGAAAGTCCGGGAAAGTTTAGATTTGGAGTTTCAAATTTTTTCATTCCACATAGAGAAAGGTGAAAATGGGAATAAAACATATTTGAACTAAAACCATATCGAAATTGCGCATTTTGCATTTTGTTCTTTGAAAATTGGACAAATTTTTTTTGTAAAGAAGAATATTAAAGCTTGGATTTTCGTGTGAGGAACCCAGAAGTCGAAAACCATGAAATGTTAAATTCGAACATTTAAATTCCAATTTCCAATTTACCCTTTGTGATGTTTTCAAAACGAAAAGGAGACATTGAAAAGAAAGAAATTAAGTATCCAGAATTCGACATTTTGAAATTTGGAAATACCTTTTTCAAGCACAACTACAGGAATACAACTTTTTTCCTATTGATACTGTATGTTCTCTTCCCTTTCCGTGAATTCCTATTTTCAATTAATATTCCATTATATTATAATATCACATTGGATTATTTCATTTAAAAACTTCACTGCTAAACTGTCATTATATATAAATCTATGAAGAACAACATTTATATATCTGATGACGGTGTTGGAAAAAAAGGTTTAAGATGAATGAAAATGGAATTTTCCTCATTGATGTTAGACAAAAGTGCTTTATACACAATGACAATGTTGGACAAGCTTAAAAAGAACAAAATGGGAGGAGAATCCAAGATATGAAATATGCTGGATTTGAAAGATTTGGTGTTTGGAGCGTGTGATATTGACGATCACTTAATGATTAAGGAACATATTTCATATATTTAATGATTAAGCAACAAGGAAATATTTATACCATCATAAGAAGGCATCGATGAGGTGACAAATGCCAAGTTCACACACTATGAGATAACTTAAGGTTGATAAGAAGTGAGGGTAACAGTCACTTCTGCAATTAATATGATGACGTTATAGCAGAAACAAGCGGCGTTATGATGACATGAAAATATTTCAGTACGTTTAAGTGACATTTCATGTAGTCAAAGAGATAAGGAAATTATATACAAATCACATTAATCATGAAAATTCATTATAGATATATACTACATCATGAAAATCCCAAACTCATAATAACATTTTGTAAGATTTAGTCAATAAATAGATCCTTCTACTGAGGAAAATATCATTTGGACCTCATTTATGGTTTTTTATATGGACAAAAACTGTACTCATGAGCGTCATTATTTTCCCTCTCATGGCTACCAAAGAAAAAATTGTCAACATGGTGATACCAAAGTCCGCAATGGGAGGAGATGGGAAGATAAGTTGAGAGTCTTATTGCCGATGCAGGGGCTATAGTTTCTGGAGTGACATGGGATGGGTGAATGAGAAAGTTTCCAATTCCGATCTAGAATAACAAGTGGACTGTAGCCAATTGCAGATATGAGAAAAGATGCAAAAGGTATTCGCGCCTAAACAAATAATTTAATGTTGCTACATTGTTGGAGCTTATGCAACATTTTGACATGTAACTGGTGCTTTAGAGTTTGGAATATGAAGGAACGAGCAATTTCACATTTTGTTATTTCATCTATTGTCGAACATTTTTTTAACAGAAACAGAAAGAGGGATTATATTAACAGGCTGTGCACAGCCATTCATTACATCAGAGAAAGAAAGTATAATGCCGGCAAGGCAAAAATGCTACACACCAGACATGTTCCGTTTCCCAAAAGAGAGAGCATATGATTGTTTCAGAACTACATACTATACGGGTAGTATATACCCTCACGAACTGACTACAAAGCAAAGTACAGAGATACATAACCCATACAAAACTGGAACATAAAAACCCATACTAAACTGAAACATAAAAAGCAAAAGATAGAAGTCAGGTGCCTTTCTAAGGCCTGGACTGTAAAACAGATTCTTCTTCCATAGGCTGGACAGCAGTTTCATTGACGCCATTAACCTTGCTTTCCTGATTCATAGAAACAAGATTTTGAAGATCTTCTTCTATGCGTTCTACTCTGCCCAACAGCTCGAGCAGGTTGCTTTCAAGGTCGTCTGTGCGGGCACCATTATTGCTGACCTCCAGAGATGTTCTACTCACAGTCTCACTCATACTCTTTATTTCCTTAGCCATTTCCTTGTTGTCCATTACCCCTAAGGCTGTCATCTCATATAACCTACGTAAATTCTTCATAATATCCTGCAGCCCAGGGTTGTTGCCAAAGTGAGCCATTCTGCCAGAGTCAGACGTGATTGCTATTCGGGAAAACTGTATATGCAAAGAGGAAACTGCAATGTCTGCAATTTCTTGCTGCAGGACTGATTCACTCCAGAGGTTTATTATTTCTTGCTGCAGAACGGAACCCCAAGAATTATCTGAGCAAGACAAAGTCCCTAGGGCGTCTTTCTTCCAACCGGAGCTTAGGCATCCCAGAACCCTTTCCTGCCTGTCGATTCGGAATGAAGAGGTATCAACCTGATCATCGATTTCCCAGGATGCAGAAGGGTAACAACATTGACAGGAGAAAAAGGCGGTCAGAGCGAGGCGATCTTTTATAAAGGCTCGGATGAGGGGGAGCCCATGCCAAGGAAATCCCTGTAGACTCCCACCTCCAACTCCGCCTACCACATGCAGGAAGAAATTTACAGAGCTGGGAGAGCTGAGAACCGAACCCAGAGAGTAACAATGGGACAAACCAAGGCAAGGATTCGACATGAGGAAGGAGAGAAAAGTCCCCCGATCGTGCGAGAAGGAGTGACAATAAATTGGGAGCATGAAGGGAATTAAAACCGCTGCTTCCAAGGAGGGAAGAGCTATCCACGCGGCCACCATAGGAGAACAGACAGGACATAACCATAAATGCCAAGAGCCGCCAAGAGGAAGGGGGAGGTGAGGGCCAGCTGGAGGGAGGAGGCGAGGGAAGGAGAGGCGGTCGATGGGAGGGAAAAGGAGAAGGGGAGGAGGGATAAGGAGAAAGAAAAAAGGAGAGGGGGGAAGAAAAAAGAGAAGGAGGGGGGATGAGAAACCAAGGGTGAGGGATGAAATAAAATCTACATAAATCCAAATGTGTTCCCTGAAAGATAAGAACTTCACTTCATAGACTTTCCTGATGAGATTTTGAGAATGAATTCTAAATCCTCTCGTCATGGGATGACTTTGAAGAATGGAGGGTCGCCATCCTGGCTGAAGTGGCCTTGGGGGAGAATGGCTCCAACATTGGCCATGATATCTGCTTCCCTATTATTCTGGCGAAGAATGTGATAAATATTGATGGATTGGGATAGAAGAAGCTTAGCCTTTTTATATAATCTACGACATTTGATATTTCCTGAGGGATACCCATTGATCATCTTATAGATGACATGCCTAGAGTCGCCGAAGACCATAACTTTCTGGAGTTTTTTGTCCCGAATAAGATGGAGACCCTGGAGAAGAGCCATCCATTCTGCTTCATTGTTGGTTCTAGGGCCAAGTCCCCAGGAAAATCTATGTTCCACTTGTCCTCCGGGATCCACTAGAATCCCACCCGTGCCTGCCACCCCTGCATCTATTGTCGAACATTGTGATTGTGTATAAAGCACGTTTGTCTAATGTGAGTTTCCAAAATTATAATTTGTAATTCTTGGAAGGGGTGAGAAAGGTTCAAATTTGAACGATGTATAGGAGGCATGAGTTCATTTAGTTGTGATGGAGGAATTCAAATAATTATATATTCATCTGAGACTTTATTTCCTATTGAACTGATCACATATGCATCAAATATATTTTGATGTCTCACTTCCATTTTATTATGCAAAAGTTGATGAATATACAGAGTAAGCTAGGCGGTTGTTCATTGGAGTTGTAGACATTACTGTGTAAAGATATTAAGCATTATGTGAATTGTAGAGATGTCTCATGCACATGTTTTTGCGAAAAATATGCTTTGATTTTGAAAATTACAACATTAACATTTTGTAAACATGTTACCGAAGAATCAAACATTTTATAAACATTTTCGTTTACAAGATTTGACATAGAAAGAACTCGAATGTTAAGATTTCAAACAAAGCTTTGGAATTCCATGTTACTATTACGAAATTCTAGGACTACGATATATAATTGTCGGGATTATTAACTTTGGTTTCGCAACTGAAACTTTCTGACTTACCTTGTTTTGGAAATAAAAAATTAGGTCTCGTGTTTTGGAAATCGAAAATAAAAAATGTGATTTTTTTTTAAAGTTCATTTAAGGAAATAAGAGTTGATATAAAAATTTTATACGTTAATTATTTCGTGATAGCTATAATTATTTCCTACTTAATAACTTTCACAATGAGTGTCTTAGTTCCTAAGACAGCTTAGTCTAAAATGCAACTATTTTCAAATTTCTTGGATGCCTCTTCAAACAAAAGTATATATTTTACTATTTTGAAAGATGGTAAGCTAGGAGGTTGTTCATTGGAGTTGTAGACAATATTAGTGACAATTTGAAAATGCTTGAAACTTGTATTCGGTATTTGATAAATTAATTATCAATTTATCGAACATATATATATGAAATACCAAATATCAAAATAATATGTACCTACAAATGCGAATAGATATATATATCAAATATGAATACGTAAGAAGGACATTTGTTTCCGGTTTCCAATATCTGAAATATCGGGAATCGGAATCGAGAAGCGAGCAAGTCATTTGAATAAAAACTTGAGTCTCTGGTTTCCAATATCCGAAATATCGGAAATTGGAAATCGCAGATAAGGAAAATACCCTTAAAAAAAATTTGACTTTGAGGTTTTTGATATCCGATTTTAGAAATTGGGTATTGTGTTTCGGAAATTGAAAATTTGAAATTTGAAAAAAAAAATGTTCTTTATTTAAAGTTCATTTAAGGAAATAAGAGTTGATCTAAAATTTTTATACGTTAATTATTTCCTGATATATAATAACTGTCGTACTTAATAAGTTTTACACTTAGTGTGTGAGTTTCCTAAGAAAGTTTTATCTAAAAGGCAATTATTTCTCCATTTCTTGGATGTTTCTTGTAACAAAGGTAGATTTTTTACATTAACAAGTGATTAAAAAAATAGTACATTTAAAGAGGAAATAATGAGAAGCTTCAACCACAATTTTCTTTTAAAGACTTTGAAGCAAGTAATCTTTCCTCTTGTTTCCTACGTTGGGAAAATGGATTGTCTTGCATTCTAGAGTATCTGGAAAAAGAGAAAGGTGGAGAAATGCGAAGGCCTGAAAGAGATGTAACTCTTGATATTGCAGTGAATGTGAGTCCTTGTCTATCGGTGTTTCCAATATCTATTGTAACATTTTGTAGGGTCATACCTTGGGCTTTATGAATTGTTAAACCCCAGGCCATACGAAGTGGTAGTTGCCTACGGGATCCCCTTGTTATAGGAGATATTGGAACATAAGTAGAATTCAAAGTATCCCATAAGGGTCCTTTTTAATAGAGGAATTTGACAATAACAAAATATGGTAAGCTAGGAGGTTGTTCATTGGAGTTGTAGACAATGTCAATGAATTTTCCAAGTGAGCTGTTAAAAAGTCCTTCTTGAACCCATAAATTAGTAGTTAACATGACTTGTTGACCAATAGCAAGAAGGACCTTTAATGACAACTGCTCGTTGTCAATGGATTTGTGGCCATGTTTGTTCCTTTGTTCTACAAAGAAATGTGCAATTGGCATATTAAGTTGTTTCAGCATGTGTTTATTGTGCAGTACAAAAGAGGTATTGGTGGGATATAAGTGGATAGATTGTTGAAAAGAATAGTTTTGCACATCTAAAAGGCATGAGCTTGTTTTTGTCATTAGGAGTTCCCAATCTTCAACAATTGGTGTTCGCTGAAAGGCAGTTTGAGAAGGGATATTTCCTTGTTGTCGAAAAATTGTTTCTAGTGTGATAAAAGTATCAAATGTATGCCAGAGAGTTGTTTCAACGGATGAGCCTGCATACATGGGGATGTCCTTTACAGGAGGCAATTGTCCGAAGTCACCAACAAGGATTATGGAACAACCAACAAATGGAATTGTACAATTTGAGGGGAGAGCTTGACGTAAGCGTGCATCAATTTAAGTCAACATTTTTTGTCCAATAAAGCTCATTTCATCTATGAGAATATAGTGAATATGGTAGAGTTCTTCTTGAAGTTTTGAAAGGGATTGGCCTTGAAGGGGTTGCATTTCACCAATGGGTATTTGAAGAGAAGAATGTATTGTAGATGCATGTATGTTAAAAATAGCAACACCAGTTGGATCAAGGAGAAGAAGTGGGAAGGCACTTTGTTCAGAAGCATTTTGTAGTGCATATTTTAAGCAAGATATGAGGTAAGATTTCTCGGTGCCTGTAGTAACTTGAATCACCATTTTGATTGATGGAGTCGATGTAGTGTTTATAAAATGAGAAATGGCAACATCAAAGGCTATGCATTGTGTGGGAGACAAGGAATCAAGTGAATTGGAAAACGACAGGTTTTATTCATGTAGCTGGGTGGATAAGCGATTGAGGTCAATGAATGATGTTGTTGTCTGATGCAAGTCAGTGGTTATATCATTATGTTTCCAATTGTGATTTTTATCAAAATCATGATGTCCAAGCATTTCAAGGTCATCAATTTGGATGTTGTTTCCTGGTCGTATTTTAGAGATAAGTTCCCATTCATCCATGCTATGGGACAACAGAAAGGTAATAGCATAGGAGTTTGAATCATCAGATATAGGTGTACAGGGTTCTTCTTATACACGTTCAACATGCCAGACACTATATGTGCCTTTAATCTGATGCCAAAGAGAAATAATTTCATAAGTTGTTGTTCCAATATCCTGAGGGATGGAACAAAAAGCTTTGTATAGAATAAGTTCGCTCCAACAAAACGGTTCAAAAGATGAAGAATCAAAGGGAGGAATGGAAATTAATTGTGGATAGACTCTAACAATCTTGTGATGTAAGTTTTGTTTCCATGGATTTGTTTCCTATTAGGAGAGAAAGACCAAGAACGAGCAGCTTCAAGTAGGGTAAAATGTTTAAGAGCAAGTGGTATTTGCATGTATGCAAATATGAAGGAGGGAGTTGGAGGGGTATTATTAGTGCCATTACAAACACAGCGGAAGACACTTTGACTGACATTCAGTGAAAAGAAGTGACAGCTACAATGAACAAGTGGTATTTTTTGCAGCATGTGACATGTATGTTGTGCACTAATGTCTCATTCTGCAACTACTTGTGCAAGCAATTGTTTGTTTGGATAAAGAATGGGCTCGTCACTTGGGGCTGCATGTGCAAGGCGAGAGAGAATTGCATGGTAGATTTCTGATTTTGGCTCTACTTTTGATGCATACTTTGAAATGTATTTGAGGACAGCATGTCTAGAAAGAACAGGTAATTGGCAATCAACATTAGCCCTCCATATTGAAAGCATGGTAGGGTTTTGAATATTGAGAAGGGAATCATTTCTTGCAGGATTGTATGTTTTACGTCCATTTGGATCAATGAATAATGAAGAAGAAACTTGTATCTCATATGGAAAACCATAGTAACATTGAACATATGTTCCTTTTTTGCGAAGGCAAGTTGATTCTGAGCATCTGGTGTGTCTTTGAACAAAATTTACAAGTTCTTCACATTCAACTGAGTAGTTTGATGCAAATATGGATGGTGATGCAAGACTGCATGGATAATTTGCAGTAGAATGGTGTAACCCATATGTTAACAAGTGTGTATCACAATGATCCAAGCTGTAACATATGTGTCAAAAAAACAAAATTGCATCTTCAACTGCAAGAATATCTTCCCAATCTAAGGTGTCCATATTTGGTGCATCTTCCAACCAAATAAAACCATGAATGTGTGTGGATCCTCTATGCTGCCATTCAAACCTACATGGGAGGAAAATGAATATATTAGAAATGAAATGTATAAAGTGAAAAATATGAAGAGAAAAATAAGAACGAAGAGATGGTAAAATACCTGCACCAAGAATTCGTTATATGAAAACCTTTTTCAAGCACCTATTGAAGGAATGTTTTGAATCTATTGTGCATGTATTGTGATGTAATATGTGGATTTTATATGATGTTGTGAACTTTGCATTGGTAGTATTGAGCTAAACCAGTAGAACATCCAAAAGGAATTAGAACATGCAAATATAGCCATTTTGTGTCAGCTGCACTAAGGGTAAAGAAGAAAGTTGGTGTACCTTGTTGATTGATCATATTTGTCAGTTCAACCCTAGTTTTGTTCCAATATGAGCGTGTTCCATCTAATGAAGATCCAAACCTTGCGACCCGCACACCAATTTTCTGATTAGGCATGTCTTGCAATTGGTTAACAAGATCAAGTATTGTTGGAGGTAGTGTATCTTCAAGATTAGTTTTGACAAAAATAAAGGTAGTAGCATTACTCCGATGATGCATAATTACATTGTATATGTAGTACTGGAACCAAGGATGTTGGCCAAATCTGTTTTCATGATAGTGAATTAGGTGAAGTGCATATTCATGCATATCAACCTCATGAATGTGTGCTTGTTTAAGCATTGTTGCACCTTGTTAGCACTCATAATCTTGCCCAAGGTTGAGAGAGGCGGACCCCGAGGTAACAGCAGAACCACTTTAGGAAAGGGAGTTGGATTCTCCAATTCCAAAGAGGGATCTCTCACAAATGTATAACAAGGCCAGACATAACGTCACAAAATGAATATCAAATATTGGTGGTTGGAAACAAATAAATATATATCGGCCTATGGAGTCAAAAATCCCAAGACAACAGAGCAGTTTGAGTAGGAAAACGCTTGTAGGAGCAAGGTGTTAGATTTTTATCACTTAATATAATATGATCTTAGGATCTTATCTTAGAGAATAACATGCACATCAATAATCACAAGATACAAGAGACACAAAGAGTTTTCATCGGGGAAACCATAAAGGAGAAAACCCTGCAACTTCCTCAGAGATAGAATGAGCACCAATGGAAAAAGTAAAACCCAAAGATAGAAATATGATCTCCGATAGTTGTCCTCTTCTCTCACTCATGCGCTACAGTTGAGTGAGTGTGTGTAAAAAATAGATATTCTCACTCTCTATTTATACTAGTTTTCCACTTGACAATTACTTACCATGGCCAACCTCACTAGGAGAGTCTAATAATCCTAGTACCCCTCAACTGTGGGGACTTTTTCCCCAAATTACAAAGGAGGGTTAACCTCTATGAATTTACATGACTTGATTACATTAATGATTCTCCCGATAGGAACATCGAGGTACAAAGAAATACAATATATAAAATATACAAGTGAATACTTTCCAAAGTTACAAATACATCAACACTCCCTCTTAACTAGGAAGGTATTATCTTGACCATTCATCGGCACAAATCTTCGTCACTAGATCATTCATCAAAGCTGGATCATCATCAAATATGGATCATCATCATCATTGTATCATCATAATCATTGGATCATCATCAAAGTTGGATCATCATCATCATCATTCCTCCCACTATCTCGAGCAAATGGTGTTATCTCTCAATTCTTCTCGGCATAGGAAGTTCTACAGAGCCAACCCTTTTTCATGCTGGTTGTAGGCCTAGCCTCCATGTAGGTCTTCATCAACAGATCCAACCCTTTTTCATGGTGGAAGTACTACCTTGCCCTTGCAAGGACTTCCCCTACAGAGCCGACCATTTTTCATGTTGGATGTAGCACCTTGCCTCTGCAAGGATTTCCCATACAGAGCCAGCCCTTTTTCATGTTGGATGCAACACCTTTCCTCTGCAAGGATTTCCCATACAAATCCAACCCTTTTTCATGCTATATGCAGCACCTTACCTCTGCAAGGATTTCCACTACAGAGCCAACCCTTTTTCATGTTGGATGTAGTACCTTTCCTCTATAAGGATTTCCACTACAGAGCCAACCCTTTTTCATGTTGGATGCAGTACCTTACCTCTACAAGGATTTCCACAACAGAGCCAACCCTTTTCATGTTGGATGTAGTACCTTACCTCTACAATGATTTCCACTATAGAGCCATCCCTTTTTCATGTTGGATGCAGTACCTTTAATCCTCTATAAGGATTTCCACTACAGAACCAACCCTTTTTCATGCTAGATGCAGTACCCAACACTTACATATGACCATGGGAGGAACCAATCCTACCACCATGTCAGAAAGACACAACACTTATATCTGACCATGGGAGGAACCAATCCTACCACCATGTTAGAAAGGCACAGCACTTATATCTGACCATGGGAGGAACCAATCCTACCACCATGTCAGAAAGGCACAACACTTATATCTCACCATGGGAGGAACCAATCCTACCACCATGTTAGAAAGGCTCACGGACTCGTCACTTCCCCTTGGAAGGAACCTTGGTCTAGAGAACACCAAGCTTCTCCATGAAGTACTCAAACTTCACTTTGGTTAATGGCTTGGTCAACACATCAGCTATCTGTTTGTCCATCGCAACATACTTGGAGCTTCACCACTCCTCTCTGCACCATATCCCTGAGATAGTGATATTTGATCTCGATTTACTTCAACTTGTCATGGAACACCAGGTTCTCCGAAAACTTCACACAACTATGGTTGTTGCAATATATACAAGTAGCATCCAACTGGAGATCAAATAAATCAGACAGTAGCTTCCTCAGCCACACTTACTCACAACTAGCTGAACAAGCTGCAACATACTTTGCTTCGGCTGTACTCAGTGCCACGCATGACTGCTTCTTGCTAAACCAAGAGATCACACATGATCCCATACTGAAGTTGCACCCCAAATTTCTCTTCTTATCAATGGCACTTCTTGCCCAATACAAATCCACATAACCTTCTAGTTTAATCTTATGATTCGCCTCATACTTGAGCCCATAGTCAACTGTACCCTTCAGTTACCTTAGAATATGCTTTGCAAGAATCAGGTGAACATGTCTCAGATCTATCAGGAACTGGCTCAATGTGTTCATAGCAAAGCAAATATCTAGTCTTGTATTGGTTAGGTACATCAAGGACCTAATCATAGCATCAACCGAATCTGATGAAGCATCACTCAATAGCTTCAGGTTCGATGCCATAGGTGTGGTCGTCACCTTGTAATCCATCATCTCAAACCTATTCAGGATCTCTACTGCATACTTCCCTTTTCCAAGGGAGATTCCATCTGCATCCTGACACACCTCCATGCCTAGAAATTAGTGCAACATATCCAAGTCCTTCATCTCTAACTCGACAGCAAGTATCCTTCTTGCAAATTTAATGAGTTCCTCTTTTCCTGTCAGGAACAAGTCATCGAAATATAATAGAAGCATCATTGGTCTTCCACCTTCAACCTTAAATGAAAGTTTGGAATCCTCTTTACTCTCAGTAAATCCTAGACTCATCAGTAAGCTATCCATCCCATCATATCATGTCTAACCTCAGGATATTCTGCAGTCGCTCCCTCTGAAGCGGAGCATCATTCTCCCTCTTCCTTTCGTACTCTATGCATTGAAATATTTTGTACTGGAGTGACAAGTAGCTTCCTCTACTAATAATATTCTATGTATCCATTTAGATTCATTGGATACCAAGATCCTATATCTTGAACCTTTTCAAAATTTCTTCTCACACGTATATGTGAGCTTGTCATCCTCTATAGGATTTCATATTCAACCTTGTAGAAAAGGTTAAGATCTTCATCACTCTAGGTGATATTCAAGATCCTCATGTATGTGTTATCCCATGGGTGTCTTCTGAGCTCATACAAGGCCTTCTTTAATTTGCACACATGAGTCTACCTGTCATGTGCCTCAACTCCCACTGGCTGCAAATGTCTCTTCATAGTCTATGCCTTCTTTATGTGAGAAGCCTCGTGCTACGAATCTCGCCTTAAATCCCACAATGTTGTCATCTATTTCATGTTGGATCTTGTAGATACATATGGAAGATACTATGGACTTCTCTTCAGGTTTCGATACTACATCCTAGACATCATTCTTCTTGAACTGGTGCACTCCTTCCCTTTCTTCTTGGTTATTTATTCATAACTTGAAGGTTTTGCATCAAGGATGTCACTCAACAGTGTCACATAACTGCACTGTGTCTGAGACCTCTTTCTTTCTTTGAATGTATCATCATATTATTCTTCATCTTTTATTATTTATTGAACTGTCATCACTTGTTCTTCAGAACAAGTCTCATCCTTCTTTTCTTGTAGGCCATTGTACGCGACCTTTCCTACAAGTCAAATGCATTAGTTGTATGGTTAGAAACATTTCATAAGGCATATTCATAATGGAAAATTCTTATGCATAAAGATATAATCATACAACTATTTCAGCCAATACAACATTCATCCATATCTCATGGAAACTTTCTATATGCCTTCCATCTCTACCATGATATCATTGACATTGTGAACTAATCCAATATGTCAGCATAGAGGTTTCATTCTAGATAAGTAGCAATGGAGAGTTGTATAGCACCATGGGCTATTTACCCATCACATGCATATTAGTAGTATATTGTCATTAATGAAAACATTCTATCATTCATAACACATCAACTCAATATAAACAAATGCATAACAAAATAATATCATGAAATGACAATTGAATACTTATCTTTATTCATTTCTTGTGTAGACTCCTTCTTGAGCTTCATCAACTTCTTCATTCATAACAACATCATTTCTTATCCAAATGCTAAGATGGATAAGAGGTTCTTCAAGAATTGAGTTCTTCATATTCCTTGTCGCTTGAGGGATCTTCTTTGAATCGTGAGCGCTTGATCTTCAGTTGCTACCATCTTCTCTTCTCTTTTTATGAGTTGAGCTTCGTCTTGTGTGCACTCTTTACAGATTTTGTTGAAGGTAATCACTTCCTTCTGGTACACATTCCTCAAATGAATGAATCCCATGATCCTGGGAGGCCATTCAAGGTGGTTATAAAAATATCTCATTCTTCTTTGATTGCTTCGTCATAACATCGAACACTTCCTTTTGGTGTCTTCAAGGATGCAACATGAGGAATGAGATGATCTTTAATAGAATCTACAATGATTCTCATGGCTCTAATCTTAGCCTTGTCTCCCTCTGGCTCCTAGACCTTTCTTACTGAAATATTGATCCAAGTCAATTTCTTCAAGGATCATAGAGGTCTTATACTTCCATACTTGGAATTTTTCAGCTTCACGAAGCTTGTCATCCAGCTGGTGTGATAGGTCATTTTGAAATGAGAACCTCAAATGTAAATAGCAAAAGATTAGATCTTACCGATTTGATGTGTATGTCCTAGTTCCGGATCTGGATGATCTAGGGTTTGTCAGAGAAACCCTAATTTCCAAAACTTGGAATCTTTTAGATCTTATTGGATAGAAATATGCGCCTCCTCAAGGCAAGCTGAGCAGCATATTCATTTTCTGAAATTCTGATCAGAACTGCAAAATATCTGATGCCCTTATTTTCTTCAATTTCTTCTGCAGAATTTTCTGAAATTGTTTCTGCAATATATTTGACATTACTACTCTTCTCTATCTAAAATTTCGTAATGAGGTAGCCTTGTCTGTCCTCTTTCCAGTAACATAGGTTTGAGTAGAATTTGTTTCACCAATTTCGACTTATGAGAGTTTTCCCAAGGTGACTTGTTTCAAAACTGTTCATCATAATGAACTTGTACAGACTTCCACGTGTCATTGTTTTACCTTCCTTTCACACACCTGGGTCACATGGCATAAATCTTCAAGCCACTTAGTGTGTCCTTGGGGGCAAGTCTTGAGTCAAGGTTGTCACCTTGTTCTTGACTCCTCCGTTTAGACTCAACTCCTAACGAAGCCAAGGGGGGTAGACCCTATTAAGTTACTAAGGAAAAATTATTTAGTATGATGATGGTATTAAAGAGTATGTTTTTTAGGAGTTTTGACTTAACAATTGTAAAAAAGAAATAACCAGATAAGATGATCACAAGTAAGCACGAAATGACACACAATCGCATAAAGATTGAAAGAAATCAACAATTGACCTAGATCTATCTTTATGAAATGATATTCTTTATGAAATTACAGATCTAAGCAGCAAGACTCTTATGAACTAGATCTAACAATATATATTCAATTCTTGGAACTAGATCTGATCATAAGAGGAAGAAACAGGTAACCAAAAGATTGATTTTTTAAAGAAAGGAGAAAAAGAGGAGAGAAGGTCAGCTCGTTGCTTGAATGGAACAAGTTGAAAGGAGGCCCTTTTGTGGAGCGCTGAGGGACAGATTATTGAGATTATTGGATAGGGAATGGCATCAATTTGATCCACACCTTCGTCCAATTGGGAACCTGCAACTAAATAACACAAGCTTGCACAACACCTTGTGAGATCTGGATATAGATGTATAAAACAACAAGAATGAAAGATCATGCAAAAATAATCTTATTTAAGCATATAACTGAAATTCTTGAGCATACATAATATGGATAAACAAGAACAAGTAATCTAACTTGCCTAGTTTACACCCTTACTTGATTCAACCGAATCCTTGAAGCCAGAAAACAAAAGTAGCACAGAAATTGGAAAGAAATTGCAGTTACCACATTAGCAGCATGACGCTGGGAATCCACACAAACACATGCCATACACGGTATAGCCTCCAAAGCTTCTTGATTCACAATAAGAAATATAGCAGTATTACAATGGCAACAGCTCCTGAATCCAACTCTAACTAGCTTGGAAGAGGCAGCCTAAGCTTTATTTATACAAAAAATAGGAGATTCAGCCCATGCGGGCACAAATCCCAAGGAGATAGACCACTGTAGATGAAGGAGAGTCCATCAATGCCTAATGTGTGTCTAACTGAGCTAGATCTGAGTCTCACTGAGTGCAACTGTTAATCAGAGAGATGATTTGACTGACACCTCAACCTGTTGACTGAAGCATCCACCAAAACTCATCCAGATGAGCCCAAATGTGTGGAGGAGAGAGGGAGGGTGAAATTCCCCATAAAGGATGCTGAAGTTCAACTCTGGATCTGTCCAGATCACCTCCTTCAGTCAAGGATTTGTCAGATCCAGTCAATCTGGTTCAAATCTAATTGATTTCAATCAAATCGGTTGAGAATCCATTGATCTATGATTTTGGATTTGCTCCATTATTCATCAATTTATTAATTAAAATAATCAATAATTGATTTTTTGGGGCTTTCTGACCCGAGTGATGGAAAACCACTCAAAACTAGGAAAAAGTGGTTCCATGGGTTTACATGGTGCTCTTAGATTGAAAATGAGCACCTACATGACTGAAACTGATTATTTGTCCCGCTTTTATTACAAAACAAATTTTTCCAATTAAACTATTAAAAAATAGCCTAAGTTTTGGAAAAATTAAATTTTAATAAAAAACACTTAAAAAATTAAAAATTTTAAAAAGTTGAAAAAACCTAGGGGGACTTAGACATGTTCATATGACTCGACCATGATGCCTAGCATGTTTATACATTGACACATAGACTCTAAAAACCTCAATAGGCTTAAATGCCAAGCCGACCACCCCAACTTTGGAGGTATGGAGTGAAAAACTAAAAAATTATTAGTTGTTTATTCAACAACCAATAATAACCAAGGGAAAAAAACACCCTGGGCTGATCGGATTAACAAATAAAGCCTACAAGATCGAATCTTTTACAGACACTATCATGCTAGAACATTTATTACAATTCCCCCATGGGGTATGAACATGTGATATAGTACAACAAAGCTTCCCAGAAGTAAGACTAAAGGTCTTCTGAAGTCCAAACAAGTTATCCTTGTCTGGTTCACCAGGCTCACTTGATAAAAAACCACTAAGTACAACTTAGGTGGTAACATTCTGGCTCCAACTGCAAGACATGTGCTCTATCTAGTCATAGGGCAAGGAGAGGATATGAGAACACCAGAATCTCTGGTTTATACACCCTGTAAAAACATCTCAACTTGACAAGAAAACCTCAGTAGCACAAGCTTTACATAAAAACCAAATGAACCGTTAAGATGATTTATTTAAACAAAATAAATGTGACTAACTAATGAAAAAAATGTTTTATTATAGCTAAAACAAATATGCAGAAAGTAGATGCTCTTTTTCAAGGAGCTTATTTTCCTACTCTAAGCATGATATAAACAGGGTTAAGTGTAATCAGAAATCCAATGTAACCACCTAAGAATTTTATTGACATAAAAAAAAATTTCCTTGTCTTTGGTTACTAGCCAAAGTAAGGATACTTTATTTAGAAAATGAAAACCTGTGTGATGATTCGAAAGGGGCAGGATGGATGGGAAATCATAGGCATTCATAATGTCGTCAAACTTCCTCCCAAATTGGTAATTGCTTGCCCAGGCTGCTTCTATCCATGACAGGACAAGGTTGATATACAAATCAGAGTGATGAGGCAGATTGACTACACCATCATACTAATCATCGAGGCTTATCGGATGATAATTCCCTGTATAAGCCCCAAGTGGCTCCAAATCATGAGGAGACTCTATCTGTGAAGATGATAGTTGAGACTGATATTCTACTAACTGCATCACATCTGTCTTTTCACAACACTACTTCTCCATGTCTTCATTATTGATACCTTTGTGCGGCTCTGCATGATATGACTCTGAATGATCATATAAGAGTTTTGAATGCTCCTCTTCCATTCTAGGATTTTCCCAGGTCTCCAGATCCATGCTCTCTCCTTTAGATATGCCATAGATAGAAAAATAAAAAAACCATCAAAATTTTATGGTTCATTATTTTCCTCTTTATTCATGTCATAGACTGGATTTTCCATGAATGTCCAGGACTCCTCATCAACATCTTTGTCTGAGATAAGGGAGTATTCGTCACTTGTATCATGCTCCAAGTTATACTTGTCCTTATTTTCATACTCATGTTCTTCAGAGAAAAGGTCACAAGGCAGTAAACCTTCCAGACTGTCATCATTATATGGAGAACACGTAGGAGTCCCATCATGTACATTACAGTTTTCATCATAAGTTTCACTATAATATTCTGTAATGGTTTCATCCTTAGGCTTGCACTGTTTAGCTGGTGACAAAGGGTAGGCCTAGCCTACCATGTATACATGATCAGGCTCGCTTGAAGTTGTTTCTTGACTACTGAACTCGGGAAGTCCATGGTCCATGACTTGATTTGCAACATAACAAGTGCTTTCTTGGTGGAATTCTTCACAGGGTCTACACCATGGAATTACTTCTTCTACCATGTTAGTTGATTCTAACTGGTTTGGAATCTTAGGCTCCTACTGAGGAAATTTATTTTGATACATCTGATTTTGCTTGGGCTAAAAGTTCCTAGGTCCATTATTCTTTTCCATTGTGATCAATCTATTATGAATGTGATTCAAGTGTGCAGAATGATTGGCCATTAGTTGGTTTTGACTAGTAACCAAATTTTTTATCATGTCCGTCACCTTTTCCATGGGATCTTTAGAAGTTCCCTTTTCTTCTGATTCAATGGCTTTTACCCTTGGTCTCTTTGTTGCAGGAATTGTTTCCCCTGGTGTGACCTGGAATGTTGGACTTGAATGAAGACTGCATATTCTTTTCTATTTTCTCGGCCAATTCCTGAGCAGTTTTGAGATTGGCTGGCTCTTTGTCTCTTAACTGGTACCTCAAATCACCAGTGAAAGCTTCGATGTAAGATATGAGGATGGAGGCATCCTTTGGCTTGATTTCGTTAGGGAGGTCCGCAACCATATGCCTGAACTTAGTGTTAAATTCATCCATGGTTTCATTCTCCAACTTCTTAATGTTATGAAGGGTAGCAAGCAGATGTCTTGGTTATTTCTTTTCTCCCCATTTCTTCTTAAAACCCTCTAGGAATTCATTAAGAGTTTTATATGAATCATCATCTAGGTCGAAGTACCATTCTTCAACATCATCTTCTAAGGATAAAGCAAAGAGCTTCATTTTGACATCATCATGGTCATGGTCAGCATCATTGCAATAACTAACCAGGTGCTTTTCAAACTTTCGAAGGTGAGACTTGGCAGTGATGGAATTATTGCCCTGAAATATGGGGACCTTCTTGATAGCATCTTTTGGAATGGCATGGGGAGCACCTACTATCTGAGAAAATTCAAGGGGTTTGAATAATTCCGTCGTTTCTTGAGATTGGTGAACATGACTCTCTACAAATATGTGATGGATATCTGAGAGGGATTGGTCTCCTAAATATTCAAGGTTTCTATGAGAAGTCTGCCTATTCAATATTTCCCTAATAAACCTTTCGGGATTAGGGAGAGGATTGAATAATTGATGGCGGTTTCTTCGGGTAGAAATTCTTGGAGGGATGTTCGACAGTGGAGTCGCCAGATGGATCGAGTTTTAATTTTTATGTTTTTTAAAGACAAGATCAATCAAATAATTTTTTTTAATCTTTTTAGTTGTTTAGAAAAAAGTTAAGCTAAGTCGTACCCGAGAATAAAAAGATTTATCCCCGGCAACGGTGCCAAAAAGTGTTGTCACCTTTCACACACCTAGGTCACGTGGCATAAATTTTCAAGCCACTCGGTGTCTCCTTGAGGGCAAGTCTCGAGTCAAGGCTGTCACCTTGTTCTTGACTCCTCAGTTTAGGCTCAACTCCTAACGAAGCCAAGGGGGTAGACCCTATTAAGTTACTAAGGCAAAATTATTTAGTATGATGATGGTATTAAAGAGTATGTTTTTTAGGAGTTTTGACTTAACAATTGTAAACAACAAATAACCAGAAAAGATGATCACAAGTAAGCACGAAATGACACACAATCGCATAAAGATTGAAAGAAATAAACAATTGACCAGTGCCAAAAATGGAGTCGAAAATACTTTAAGAGTGCTTGCAAGTGCTGAAATAAATGTTGTGCAATTGTATCTTGGTTAATTTTAAATTAATGTGAAGATGAGTAATTTAACTTAGGCGAGGGGACTAGAGATATACCCAGGGGGTACTTGAAGTATGTCCAAAACTAAACCGTCACGGCTACCCACAAGGAATATGTGGGCTGAATGGAGTCTCTGAGGCTGTTGTTCATAATTCACCCGAAAGTGTAACAGAGATCGGCGCCCCGAGGTCACTTTTCAAGAGTTCCCGCTTCCTTTGGGTATTTTGCCACCGTAATGGTTAGATCGAGGCGTTGGATTTTCACCTGATGGTTTGTCAATTTGGGAGAGTGAATCCTAATTATTATAGTCACTCAAGTGCTTTTGATGTAGCTTGACTGATTGGATGAACCGCAACCAAGTACAAA
This sequence comes from Pseudotsuga menziesii, assembly GCA_001517045.1. NCBI lineage: Eukaryota > Viridiplantae > Streptophyta > Pinopsida > Pinales > Pinaceae > Pseudotsuga > Pseudotsuga menziesii. The sequence goes on from LPNX010999178.1 coordinate 38,781, forward strand.
GCATACACACTGGAGTCTTCATTATTTTTAGTTAATTTTAAGATAGGTGTTCTTGTTAAAGAGAAAACCCTCCAGGAACGTCTTTCGATCCAAGTGGATCTCAATCGAGAAATAAAGGAGGGGTTAATTTTATTATAGCTAACGAAACAATTGATGAAAAGGAATCAAATATACACCATGCCGGTTTTCTAATTAGTCCTACCACGCATCTCTTTCCCCTTGCGGGTCAATCGAGAAGTCGTGGGGTAAGTAGTATGATTAATTTTGAAATTATAATATGGAATAATGAAAAATGTTATCAAAGTATACAATCCTGCATAACAAGACTAAGCTAGAGCAAAAAATGGGAAAAAAAAACAAAAAGGGCGAAACGAACGTGGATCCCCCGTGGGGGGATGGGGAGTGGGCTCGAAAGAGCCTACTCGAAATGATTAATTTTATTATTGTTGGTTACAATATCAGAAAACTAAATTATGCACTTTGGTCCTTTTTATTTGGGATCCAAAGGCTTACAACAAGCTTGTAACAAGCTAAACTAAAATCACAACGGTGGGGGAAGCCTCCGGGAAGCTCTGGTTCACCCAAGAATCAGAAAATGGGCAGAGTCTCCTTCTATTTTTGTTAAAACTACTAGAAAAAAGAGAGCAATTAAAATCAAATGTGCCCAAAAACACTTTAAAAGTGTTTTGGGTCACCACGCTAGTTACCAAAAAAAAACTAAGTAAAAAATTGTTAAAAGGGGCTAGTCTAGTTTTGCAAAAAGGAACCAAGGAAAGCAAGCTTTCCTTGGGATCTTGTCTTGTTGTTTGGGAATCCAATGAGATATGCACTTTTCTTGCAGAATTTAAATCTTTAAAGAACGAAAAAGGAAACTACCTTATGATCAAGCTTTAGATCTATGATTTAGCTACTTGCAAAAAAAGGAAATTCCTACACCTAGATCTATCTTTATGAAATTACAGATATAAGAAGCAAGATTCTTATGAACTAGATCTAACAATATATATTCAATTCTTGGAACTAGATCTGATCATAAGAGGAAGAAACAAGTAAACAGAATATTGATTTTTTAAAGAAAGGAGAAAAAGAGGAGAGAAGGTCGGCTCGTTGCTTGAATGGAACAAGCTGAAAGGAGGCCCTTTTGTGGAGCACTGAGGGACAGAGTCTTGAGCTTATTAGATAAGGAATGGAGTCAATATTGATCCACACCTTCATCCAATCGGGAACCTGCAACTAAATAACACAAGCTTGCACAATACCTCGTGAGATCTGGATATAGATGTATAAAGCAACAAGAATGAAAGATATGCAAAAATAATCTTATTTAAGCATATAACTGAAATTCTTGAGCATACATAAAATGGATAAATAAGAACAAGTAATCTAACTTGCCTAGTTTACACCCTTACTTGATTCAACCAAATCCTTGAAGGCAAAAAACAAAAGCAGCACATAAATTGGAAAGAAATTGCAATTACCACATTAGTAGCATGACGCTGGGAATCCACACAAACACATGCATTACACGGTATAGCCTCCAAAGCTTCTTGATTCACAATAAAAAATATAGCAGTATTACAATGGCAACAACTCCTCAATCCAACTATAACTAGCTTGGAAGAGGCAGCCTGAGCTTTATTTATACAAAAAATAGGAGATCTAGCCTAGGGGGGGCACAAATCCCAAGGAGATAGACCACTGTAGCTGAAGGAGAGTCCATCAATGCCTGATGTGTGTCTAACTGATCTAGATATGAGTTTCACTGAGTGCAACTATCAATTGAAGAGATGACCTGACTAACACCTCAACCTGTTGACTGAAGCATCCACCAAAACTCATCCAGATGAGCCCAAACGTGTGGAGGAGAGAGGGAGGGCAAAATTCCCCATAAAGGATGTTGAATTTCAACTCTGGATTTGTCCAGATCACCTCCTTCAGTCAAGGATTTGTCAGATCCAGTCAATCTAATTCAGATCTGACTGATTTCAATCAAATCGGTTGAGAATCCACTGATCTATGATTTTGGATTTGCTCCATTATTCATCAATTTATTAATTAAAATAATCAATAATTGATTTTTTGGGGATTTCTGACCTGGGTGATGGAAAATCACTCAAAACTAGGAAAAAGTGGTTCCATGGGTTTACATGGTGCTCTTAGCTTGAAAATGATCACCTACATGACTGGAACTGATTATTTGGCCCACTTTTATTACAAAACCAATTTTTCCAATTAAACTATTAAAAATAGCCTAAGTTTTGGAAAAATTAAATTTTAATAAAAAACACTGAAAAAATTAAAAATTTAAAAAAGTTGAAAAAAGTTGAAAAAAGCTAGGGGCACTTAGACATGTTCATATGACTCGACCATGATGCCTAGAATGTTTATACATTGACACATAGAATCTAATAACCTCAATAGGCCTAAATGCCAAGATGACCACCCCAACTTTGGAGGTATGGAGTGAAAAACTCAGAAATTATCAGTCGTTTATTCAACAACCAATAATAACCAAGGGAAAAAAACACCCTGGGCTGATTGGATTGACAAATAAATTCTAAGAGACCGAATCTTTTACAGACACTATCATGCTAGAAAATTTATTACAATTCCCCCATGGGGTATGAACATGTGATATAGTACAACAAAGCTTCCTAGAAGTAAGACTGAAGGTCTTCTGAAGTCCGAACAAGTTATCCTTGTTCGGTTCACCAGGCTCACTTGATAAAAAACCACTAAGTACAACTTAGGTGGTAACACCTTCAGGGTCTGAAACTTTTACCACAGAAAGTACAATTCATGTCCTATATGGAACATCTTGTGAAATTTCATTTGGACCTTCGTATCCTGAGATATATCAATTCTCCCAAGATGTCTTGTTTAGGGATGAATCCTGGGATAGGCTGGAACCTTGATTTGGAGGAATCATATCTCTCAAATTATAGCGAATATAAGGATGAAAATTTTACACAAAGTACATGAGGAATTTATCTTTGACCTGTAGAAGTTTTGTCTCCTTATCCTTCTCCAAGCTTGAGATATAGCGAATGTACCAAAACTACTAGTTTTAGTATTTTAGGGTTTTCAGGTCTGGGGTCAAATTAGGGTTTGACTTTCCTGGAGTTTTACCCAACCAAAAATTTTGATCTTGGTCTCTAAATTTCGATTTTGAGGAGGAGGTCAATCCTATGGTGGGCTCACTCAAAAATTCCTCTTATGTGAAAATCCCTAATTTCCCACAGTAGTGACAGGTAAAAAACTGAAAATGCTCAGAATCAAATTCTGCTTCGACAGAAAGATGTTCCCTTCAATGGAGAGTTAAGCTAGACTCCTTTTGCTGATGATCTATGGAGAGAGACAAAAAAAGTAAGAATCCCTAGCTTCTGTAGCCGCACAGTGTCTTCTTTTCAGGTTAGCTCTAATACCATGCTAGATTTTTAGCATTTAATCTAATATGATATTAGGATCTTATATGAGAGAATAACATGCACAACAATAATCACAAGAGACAAGAGACACAATACTTGGTGTAACCTATGTTCGGACTCGCCGTAGTTTTCAATCACTTTCCATTGGTTAGATGTCGGTATCTCCAACTTTACCATTTCTTCTGCCAATACTCCGAGCTCTAGGTTCTCAAGATAAGAAGGTGTTGGTAACCTTGTGCACAAATATTTGAAATCAAATAATAATTCAAATTCACCAGACAATTTTTTTACCATGGTCTTTCCTGAAAGCGACTATTGAGCCATGTCCTCAAATTGCCTTTGTTCTTTCCTACACTTGACCAATCTATCATAATACTCTTTATGGGACAGCATTGGTCCCTTTTCTTCCCAGAAGAAAGGGAGCCCCCTTTGGACCAAAGTTTTAAACAACACAACGAAGTCGTCCGCCTATTTGCACATGAAATTCCATTTTGCCTCGACCATATTTAAGTGGCATTGTTTTTGAACCACTCTTTTGGCCCATGTGATGACTGGGATCCCATCCTGTATGTTTCCTCATCTGATGTCTTCGTCTATCAAACTGTTTAGGAAACTGATTGCGCCTTCGGTTGTGTTCAAAGGCCTTTTGTGCAGGTCTAGCTTCGTTGTCTGGATGTGTTTTTTGGCTTCCTGTACGGTGTTTTCCTTATCTTGGATAAAATCTAAGTATGGTCATACTTTTGTTGCTTCCACTATTATCATGTCCCAAATGAGGTGTTCCATCCCTATAAGAGTGGCCTGGCCTGAAACTTGTTTCGTTAATTTTTTGTTCTTATATTCCAACTCTTTGCAACGCTCTTCCACCTTTTTCTTTAATCATTCTTTGACATTGGCCATGTCCATCAGGTTCTGATTCTGTTTTCTTAGGCCAGTGATCTCTAGAGCTTTGAGACTTACCTAGGACATGGCCTGGGAGAGTGAATCTGCACTAGATATTTTGGATGATTGGGCCACAGGTGCTGGTTGTTCCTAAGCCTTCTCATTTAATTCTTTGAACTCCCTTTCCAACTCATCCTACTTTGCTTCAAAGGCTCGTTTTTCTTTGGCCCAGAGCTCTACATCTTTCTACCACTATCCCTCCTTTTATTCCTCCCTGAGCAATCTGGCCACTTACAATTGATCAACTCAGTGTTTAGGGTTTCCTTCTCTTTTTCAATCTCAGTAAATTCAGCAGCCTATATAAGCCAAGTAGCTGGGATTTCTATCTTTTTCTTCAATAGCTGGATTGTACCTTCCTTGTCCTTTAGTATCCTTTGTGTGGTGGTACCTTTATCTCCTGGGTTTTCTACCATGGATATATCTACCTGGAGCTTCCTGATCTGGGCCTGATAAGCCTTATTTTCCACCCTCTCCTTTCGGAGCATATCTTCAACTCTTTTCTTACCAACTTTTAATTTGGATATTTGTAAGGCGGCTTACAGCACGTAAGTGTAGAGGAATTCAATTATCCCCTAGTGTAAATTAATCATTTCAGTTTTGGGGACCCTTTTCAGATATACTTGTAGCTCTGCTACCTTGTCTCTTATGATCATGGCCAAATTCAATGTGCCCTTGGTTGGGTCTCTGACTGTCGCCAAGGAGGTACTCTGGCCTGGCAACTTGTCCACCTCTTCGCACGAATTCGATCTTTCTTCAAAGGCCCTTTTACTAGCTTCTCTATATTTCTCCAGCAGCTCGACTTTATACTTGTACTTACTTACTGCTTCTTTAGGAACACTACTGAATGCGTATTCTTGAATTGCAAAAGATGGACCTTTAACTTTCACAATTTTCTCTTTCCCCTTAGCCTTGGCACTCTGCACGAGTTTATCTGGTTTTTCAATTTTCTTCTTTTTGGGCATCCTAGCTATATCTCCTTCCTCTACATCCATGGCCTTTGGGTATTCTCTTTTATTTTCCTTCTCAGGCAGGCTGACCAAAGGGGTGATCTGTTTGGCTGCGGCTATAATGCAAGAGAGGTCTAGATGAGGGGAGCCCTCTTCCTGTGCAGAGGAGGCTGAATTTTTCGACATATCTTCATCAGAATTAGTCTCTCCATGGTACTTCATCTAGTTTTCCCTCTCCACCAACCTCGCCACTTCAACGTGCTCGAATGGCTTGTTCTTATTCACCTGCCTTCTATTGGAGGTGATGTGGTGAGGGTCATAGTCGATCACGACCTCCATTGCAAACCCTTTCTCTATAAACAGACTTTCAACCATTGGCAAGGTTAATTTGCTTTTAATAGTAAAAGGGCCAACTTCCCATGGAAACTTAATATCTGCATGCTTCCAGAAGCTTATAAAATGTTCATTTTCGGCTGTCAACCTTTGCATGATTAACTCTAGTGCAAACACCCTCAACATCAAAAATGCGGGTAGGACATATGGCTGACGAGTAAACCCATAGACCCTTATCGTCGTATTATATTTTGAGAGAAACCAATCCCCAACTCCTCTTTCAGGGGATAATTGCAACAGGATTTTCATCTCTGGCATAACCCTTGGCGGCCTTTTTTGAAAGAGGACTTCATATATTAGTGCCATGAGGAAATTCATGAACCTGCAGTAATCCTATTGCATGTCCTTTGTCATAACCATTTCTAGGAGTTGCAGGTCGTCATCATTGAAACTTAAAAACATATTCATAAGGATATATTGGAACCTGAAGGTTCCTGACTGACAAAAATTACTCAACTGGGAATTTATACTTCTAGCTAAGAACTCATCAAATTGCAGACATGTGGGTGATGAATACTAACTCAATGTTCCTGATGTCGCTTGGCTTGGACTGAGGGTAAATATTAGACTCAATAAAGGTTCCGTGACAAATTGGTTCGAGTCCATACCTAAGAACTGGCTCACTAGGGTTATCACAGACTGAGACTCTCCATTAAACAAGTCGAAATCGATGGAGAATGGAGGGTTTGACAACTGTCTTTTCGGCTTCAAACAGGCTCCATGGAAAGCATCTTTTTGTTCAGTTGAAGACCTTTGAAATAACCAGAGTATATCTCCTTCATTATATTCACTGGACATCTAAGTAAAATAGGATGGGATTATCATATTGTTTCGGATTTTGAGGGAATTAATGGGACACAACATCCTAGACCTAGACACGTCCATAATCAAACCTTCAGATGGAGAGTAATTGTTCACGCACCAGTATATGAATTTAAGGAAACTAGGGGTTTGCTCAACAGAAAAATAAAAGAAAAAGGAATTGAACACTCCATGAGTCTCGATTCCCTATAATTGAAGAGATTTTAGCTTACCCTGAGCGACTTATATACTATCATTCAGTATGATAGTATCGAATAGCTCAGTGTCTTTTTCTGCTAAGGCCTCCCCAGCTTCCTGAAATTTGAGGTTTCGAGCCTCTGCATCTTCCATTTCGGCCATGAGAAAAAAAATTAATATAGTAAAGACGTACCATGTTGGTTGACAGCTTTCTTCAGAGGATTGTCCAAGGTGGTGCGGTCTACACAGTCTAAACCCTCGCTTCCAGATGCTGCAAAATAATAATTGGCTTTGGGTCCACGTGTCGGATTTTATACTATTTTACTCTCTTCTTCAACCATGCATTTTTCCAGCTGGATGAAATACTAGCCGTACACTAGAGGAAATTTGAGGTCTAAAATGGGCCTCCTAAAGAAAATAATAAAATAATAGTTAAAATAATAAAATAATAGTTATTAATTTTGGAGGAAGAATGAAAAAACTACTTTTTTTGTTCGTATTTTCGACATATCTCCCTATGTTTTTACTCAAATTCCGATCGGGAGAGCTCATTGGATGTGGAATTCAATTCTGCATCCAACGAATACCCACAATGCATACTTTTGATGGACCCTGCTACCCCAAAAATAAGAAATACCTAAAAAAATGTGATGATGGCATCATCATCACATTTTTTTAGGTATTTATTATTTTTGGGGTAGCAGGGTCCATCAAAAGTATGCATTGTGGGTATTCGTTGGATGCAGAATTGAATTCCACATCCAACGAGCTCTCCCACTCAGAATTTGAGTAAAAACACAAGGAGATATGTCGAAAATACGAACAAAAAAAGTAGTTTTCTTTTATGACAAATATGTCAATTCAACCATTATGGTTGACTCATTTTATTGAAATTCTATTGGTTCCTGAATTACAACTCACAAATTTTTTTGTTGGCACGTTTTCTTATAAGGCCCATTTTAGACCCCAAGTTTCCTCTAATGAGATATGGGACCCGATATCTTGAGCTGTGTGATCTGTGTCATCGACTTTTTGTATGATCACGCTTTTCTTTGACAGTATCTCATGCACCTCCACTCCGTGGGATTTAAACTCAATCGTTGATCTTAGACTCTCCTTCCATCTCATTGTCCAGAGTGGAGAAATTTATCGGATTTTGAAATTTCCATCCATGGTTTCTTCCAAGAACTTACGGTTGACGAAATAGTTCTTCACCGTAGATATGCCTTCATGCTGATCTCCGTTGTCGAACAAATCCCCTTTTTATCGCATTTCGTGAACTTTGAAGCGTTATCTCCCAAGTGCACCTTAGATCGAAAAAATCCATCTCCACTGTTGATCTAAGATCTTCGTGATCCAAACTGTTGCAAATCATCATGGTTTAATTCATTTCTTCAATTCGGAAAGGATTCCTTTGTGATGTCCTTTAGACTCGCGAAACGGCTCTCCTCTGTTGATATGCATCAATTTCTCATCGCGAGCATTGAAAACATTTCCTTCTTTGTCGTTCCTCTGACAGGGTTTCTTCCTCTCCACCTGCATGTCCAACATGAGAGGACTTGTGTACGACTCTGGACCCTGGTCCCTCTTCCACTCAGTGGACCGTGGCCAGTGCGGGTCTCGTTTTTCTTATAAACCCTCAGGCTTCTCCTTTAGAGATCTTCCTTTTCCTTCAAAGTCCATTATAGCCCACCGAAGCTTCTTATCATGAAAATTTTGCAGGCCTTGCCTCCTTCCCCATGGGTCAGAAACATTTCTCTCTATTTATCACAAATTATGTGCTAACAAGTGGCTCCAGCTAGGGATGCTATCCTCCCCGTGAGGTAGCAAAGAACCCATAGACTAGGTGCCGAATCCATTGGGAGGGCATCTCTACTCCAGACTTTGAAAAATCTGTTGATGCTGCATTGTTGTTGTGTATGTAGACAAAACTAGGAAATAGAAACATGGTTGTCCTTCTAGGTCTTATGGCCTTCTCCTCGGGCTTCAAACCCCCTATGGGGCTACCTTCTTATTTACTGAAAACTAGGAAATATATACAACTATGGTACATGTGTTCACTTCTTCACCTCAGGTCAAGTAATGTTTGAGGAACCTCCCATTCACCAGACCCCCTCCAGTAGGGACCTGTCTTGATGTTGCAGAATGAAAGAGTTTTATCCTATGTGCACCACAACAATGTATGGACCTACCCACATATGATCAAAATTTCCATGTTTTCCTTTATCTTCATGGGGTGCATCCCATTTTAGAACCAAGTCATCGATCAAGAAATTTTCCTCTTTAACTATCCTGTCAAAGGTCTTCTTCATTTTCTCTTGATGCACCTGTACGCTGTCGTAGGCTTTGTCTCTCAATTCATTCAACTTGATGATCTGATTTATCCTACTCTACACATGATTCGGTTCACATTGCTGCTCCTACAACAAACTCATCATAGGTACTCCTAAAGACATTGGGAAGACTACTTCAGACCCATATATAAGCTGCAATGGGGACATTCCAATCTCCATTTAGTGCTGACCCTGTCAGCCCACAAAGCATACTTTCACTTTGTGTGCCAAGCCCTTTTGTTGTCTTCCAACAATTTCTTTATAATCCTCACCAGCCTTTTGTTTGATCACTCTGCCAACCCATTTCCCTAGGGATAATAAGAGGTAGAATGGTTGAGGATAATGTGGTATTTGTGGTAGAAGTTGACCATCTTCTTTGATTTGAAAGCTACATCATTGTCTGTTACTATTCTCTGGGGGAATCCAAACTGAGATAAAATGTTTTCCTCTAAAAAATTCATAATTTCCTCATCAGTAGCCCTTATGGTGGGTATTTCCTCGATCCACTTGGTAAAGTAGTCTATAGCTGTCAGAATCCATCTGTGTTTCCCATAGGAGTTTGGATTTATCTCCCCGATGAAGTCTAGCCCCCACTGTTGAAATGGTGCTTCCATGGATATGGGGTTAAGAGGAAGTGAGACAAGCTTCCTCTTTCCTTCTAAAACCTGGCAATGGAGGCACTTGGTGATCTCCTTATACAGATCAAAAAACAAAGAGGGCCAATAGAAACTAGCCCTCAAAATCTTATTTGTTGTGACTTTCCAGGAGTGGTGTCCTCCACAATATCCTTTGTGGAATTCCTCTATGGTCTATTGAGCTTCGTCCTCCAGTAGGCAATTCAAAAGGATACCTCCTGGGTCCTTCCAATACAAGTACTCATTCAGAATACAAAATTTCACAAAGAGTCAACTTTATTAATCTTTCCCTTGTTTTTCTCAACCCTACTGGTGCTTGTACATTACGCAGCACATATACAATGTCAGAGTACAAAGGGGACATGGAGAAGATAGGAATTACCTGTATCTCGACATCCAGTTGGAGTGAGTGACTGGTCAATAATTTCAACTACAAGGAATCAAAATTGGAGTTCGTTATCATTTTGGCCTGCCCTTGACCTTTGACCAATTTGGTGGGTTTGATTTCAATATCATATTCTAATAGCATTGCGATCCATTTCACTCTTCTTCCTTCTAGATCTGGCTGAGTGAGGATTCCCTTCACAATACTGTTGTGTACATAAGCGATGATGTGGGAATGGAGGATGTAGACTCTGAAATCCTTTAGTGATTTTATTAGTGCATATTTCAGTTTCTCTGTTATATCATACTTCAATCCCCCATCTCTCAGCACTTTGTTGAAATTTTTTATAGGTTGTTGAGCATTTTGGTCATTCTTTTGTAACAGTACTCCAGCAACCGTGCGCTCCACTTACCAGGATAGGGGATTTTGTGAGGGCCTTATTTATATCCCCAAAGTTCATCCTTGCATCTGGTGTCCATTAATTTCATGGTATTTCCTCAGCATGTTAGTAATATTCATCAGTATTTCAGCAAACTTGGGGATGAATCTTCTTAAAAAAATTACCTGCCCAATGAATGAATGTACTTCCTTTTTGCTCCTCGGCTCTTCGACTTTTTTAATTGCTTTGATTCTTTCCAATTCTATCTTTATACCTTCCTTCGAAATGATATTACCCAACAATTTTCCCTCTTCTAACCCAAAATGGGATTTTCAGGGGTTCAATGATATCCCATATTCTCTACACTTCAGGAAAACCTTCTCCAAATGTTGGATGTGTTCCTTATTAGACTTGGAGTATACAGTAATATCATCCATACATACTACCACAAATTTGTCCTTTTCTTCAGCGAAGGCTATGTCCATGGCACATTGAAACATGGCTCCTACGTTCATGAGACCAAAAGGAATCTTGGCGTACGTAAACATTCCCCACGGCATGGTGAAAGCAGTTTTATCTTGATATTCAGGAAATACCTTCACTTGGTTATAACCTGAGAAACCATCCATGGTGGAAATTCTCTCGGACCCTTGCAAGATGTGTTCCATCTTGGGAAAAAGATAATTGTCCTTCAAGGAAACCTTGTTGACATTTCTGAAGTCTATGCATATCTGAATCTCATCGTTCTTTTTCCTCACCAGCACCACATTTGTGACCCACTTAGAAAACCTTAGTGTCACAATGATTTTAGCGTCAAACAACTTCCTGATTTCTTTCTCGATGATAGGAAGCAACTTCGGGTTGGCTCTTCTCAATTTATGTTTAAAAGGTTTTTTTCCTAGTTTTATGGGGATAATATGTTGTGTGATGGAGGTGTCATAATATTTAAGATCCTCATAGATCCATGTGAAAATGTCAGTATATGTTTTCATCAAATTGACGTAATCTTCCTTCACTTCGGCAGATAGCTTCTTTGACAAATTTATGATCTTCGGGTGATTCCCGATCCCGATGTTCTTATCTTTGACGACGTCTTTGACAAACTTCATCTTTAGGTATTTAGCCACGTCATTTTGGTCAAATAACTTCTCTAGGAGGATCAGACCTCTAGGAATATTATTACCCTTCAATTGCACTATGTCCTTCCCCCCCAGGAAATTTCTATATTTCCCACCTTCATCTCTCCCATCTTTGCCACCTTCAGCATCCTAGAGGTTCTCGAGGTGGTAGTTATCATTGTCTATTTGGGTGTTTGCAAACTCATCTAATAACTCCAAAAATATCTTGCTCTGCTCATCGTCTTCGAAAAATTGCCAATGTTTGGAGTTGTCAGGTATAGAAGGCATGTTTCTGACGAATACTTTATGCTCTTTTTGCCCAGCCACTGGGCTTCTGAATCTTCCAGCAGTGACTGCCAGGGAATCCACTATCGTATTTTCAATTCTAGGGATTACCCTAATTGCATGCTCACTGAAAAAATTGTCGAACATGTCCCATACTTCATTTCTATAAGCTCTCATCCTTGGATTCTTGATTTGTTATATTTCATTGACCTGATTTATGATCAATTCTAAATCCCCAATGATCTATATCCTTTTGGCCTTCCTATCTTTTAAAGCATGCAACCCCAACAACAAATCTTCGCACTCTACTACATTTTTAGTACATTCAAAATTCAACTGGTAAGACAGGATTTCAAATTATTTGAGGGTAGAAATGATATACACACCTGTGCTAGCTCCGATTTTAGCAACTGAACCATCAAAGTACAAGGTCCAAATACCTTCTTCCTTTTCTTTTACTTTCAAAGCATTTTTCTCCTCGTTCGTCTCTCCTTTCTCTTCTTTGATGAACGCCGAGATTTCGAGGTCACTGGGGGAAATGTCATTGAAGGAAATGGACGACCCGAGTTCGGTGTCAATAGCGTATATAGCATGATTGTCCAGCTTGTTTTGGCTATTGACCACGTATGGAGACCTTTTTTTCGTTGTACAGTATTTTACTCCCTCTGATCATAGGGATAGTTGCATAAGACATGTCCATTTGCAGGCTCCCCTTTAACTTGGAAGTCCAGGATCTAGACATCAATATGCCAAATTTGGGAGGAATGTGTGCCATGACCACATCCATTACTATAGTTTTGGAAGTAAATTCTGTCAGAGTCACTACCATGTCTTTGATCAATCTGAGACATTTCACCTTCCTGGAATCAAAAGAGTGCAAATCTTTGTAAGGTCGAGTGACTTCCAACCCCAGAATCTCTACCACCCACTTTGGCATCAAATTATGGGATGCTCCTGAATCCAACATGGCATTATGCACGGCCATATAGTGCATGTTTAAGCTTAGGTAAAAAGGAGGAACCTCATAGTGGGAGCATCATCATTCACCTCCAGGATGTCGGGATGAAAATCTCCTTGGCCTTTAACCATCTTGGTTATATTATCCCTGTATTCCTTATTCCTTAGCAATTCATTGAAGGGAATAGATATTCTTACCTTGGAGAGTTCAGTTTGCAAGTTGAAAGTAGGCGTGATCTTCTCTACTTCTGTAGGCGCTAGCATCCTAACTTCCTTCATCCTTTTTCCTTTATTTGCAGGTTCTTTGCATGGAACATGTTCCTTTGGTTTTTCCTTACCTCTATCATCATTTTGCATACTAGTGGAGGGTTGATTTGGGTTCAGCTTACCATTATTGAAAATGACATCTCTATTTGTTAGCTGAATCTTTCTCTTGACCACATCTATGGCATGCAGATATCCCCATTGGTATTGTTCTGATTCCTCTTCGAGGTCTTTCAGATCTTCTTCTTGGGTGTACAAATTATGCTCTTCTTTCGTGAGGCATATATCGAAGTCTAGATCTTCGAAATGATGGATCTAATATTCAACGAGCTCCTCCTCACCCCCACCATTGACCTAATTTTTGGGAAAAGGTGGTTGTATTTGATGATCATTAGGGTTCCAAGGATTTATGGCCTCCCTTTGTCTAATCTGTGGAGGCTAAGGAGGATTGGGTCTTCTAAAATTTGGGTTACTGACTTGGGGATCACTTTTTTCCCTATTCAGTGACCCATTGTCCACGAACATTTTATCCATCAGCTTCTCTATTGTCTTCAACATCATTTCAAACTTCACATCGTTAGCGAAAGAAATAGAGGTAGAAGGCCCATCTTCCTTGACTTTCCTGGTCTCCACCTTCTGCCTGATCTTCCTGCTTGCCATCATGTTATCTTCCACCTCTAAGGTGTCTTGAAACATTGCGGGAAGGTTGAATGACTTTCTTTCCCTTAACAATAGGGAAAAATCACTGTCAAAAGTGTCAGTGTAGTGCAGCTTCGCAACAAACACTAGCAATTTGATGTCAACAAGAATAGAATTATAAGTCCTCATAAACCTACCGGAAAATTCATGTATGGACTCGAAACCACCTTTTTTCAGGTCATTGTAGTGGGACAAGACTTGTAGGGGACTTCTTTTATCGTCCCACCTTTCCAAGAACGCAATCTGGAAAGCTGCAAACATGCCAATAGACCTAGCAGGAAAATATTTAAACCATTTCTTCACCTCCCCTGGAGGCTCAACACAAACAAACTCATTTTCACATCATCGTCATCCACTAGGTCCATATCCAAGAAGTCTTAGAACCTATCAACGTGCTATCGGGCTGTGAAATTTCCCTCCCAGTCATAGAAGGGGACTATCTGGGCATAACCTTGAGGGAGGTCATGCAACATGATAGGCAGATCTAGTGGGGCGAACCTGCTGGACATTGGCATGGGTGGGTTCGGGACTATAGGAGGGACTTAGAGGATAGGGTGATTTTTCACCACTGGGGGGGTACAAGGTTGAAAGATTTGGAGCACAGTGTTTCTAGTCTTTGGAAGGTTTTTATGGAGAGAGTCTAGCAGATATGCTTCCAACCTATCAGGGTTCACTATGGTGCTCTTAAAATTTGAATCTGATTTTTATTTTGGTAGAGATCTTTCAAAGTAAGCTTCCTCTATAGAATCCTGGACACTACGAAATTATTGGGTAGAGGAATTTTCAAAATGAGGGATAGCTAACTGATCTTTTCCTTTATTCCTAAATGGTTTATTGGGATTATCCAAACTTGGAAATATTTCGGTGTTAGGATTACCTCTTGTATGCGATCGCTAGGAAGCCAGGATGTCTTTCGTATGCAGCTCAGCAATGATGTGGAGTTGCCAGGACAAATACACAACCTTATTTATTTTTAAGGGTCTCTGTCTGCCCGTGGAAACCTGTTATCCTATGAATCTTTGTCGTTCTTCCCAGGGATGATCTTCAATCTCATCCCTGGCAATGGCGCCAGTTTGTTAGCACTTAGAATCATTCCCAAGGTTGTGAGAGGCGGACCCCAAGGTAACAACATAACCACCTTAGGAAAGGGAGTTGGATTCTCCAATTCCAGAGATGGATCTCTCACAGATGTATAACAAGGCCAAACATAACGTCACAAAATGAATATCCAATATTGGTGGTTGGAAACAAATAAAGATATATTGGGATATGGAGTCAAAAATCCCAAGAAAACAAAGCAGTTTGCATAGGAAAACGCTTGCAGGAGCAAGGTAGTGCCTCAATCACGGTCGTTATGATTTGGGTCTGGTGGGAAATGCAGAATGATGACAGTCCACTAGCATAGAGCACTGCAGGGATGAATTCCACGCCAGTTTTGGAAGAAGTGTTTGGATATCGGAGACAATGGCAGGAGCATATGAGTATGAATTCCTAACCATTATACACTAAGTCTACGACATGAAGAAAAACATAATGTAAAAGATAACAGGAAGAACATGCACATGAGGAAAAGAAAATCACAGACTATAATTTAGAAACACAGGAAATCCTGCATTCATGTAACTAGCATCTGGCTCTGTACTTGTATTAATTCAAAAAATATTAAAGACACAATAGTCTTGTAAATTCAAAACCAACCAACCCTTTTTCCTTTTGTGAGGAGCATATTTATAGTGTTTGGGCCACCGATACCAACCTCAAAATGGGGCCAAAATTAGTTACAAAATTAGCAACAAATTCTCAACAAATTGTATTGTGGCATCTTCCCATGAGTGGCATAAAACAGAAAGTGATGAGGGTAACGTCTCTGCTGGACCTCAAGAGATGTTGCGTCTTCAAAATATCAACTATCCTTATTACTTCATACATGTATCTTCGGTTCTAGTCACTGCTAGAGCCCATCATCCTTGGTGTAACCTGTGTTCAAACTCACTATAGTTTTCAATCACCTTCCATTGGTTAGCTATCGGTATCTCCAACTTTACAATTTCTTTTTCCAGTACTCTAAGCTCTAGGTTTTCTAGATAAGAAGACGTTGGCACAACAGGATTTGAACCTGAAATCTGATGAAAAAATCCGACGAAATCAGACGTATCATACATATGTGTTGAACAACAATGATGAAAAGTATGGATCCTTTTGAATTATTTTAGCGCTGTCGAATTTTCGATGATGTAGGTGTAGGTTTTTCGACGACGATGTCGTTAGAAAATGTGACAGCTATATTGTCGGATCTTTGACACTAGTGCATAGGTTTTTCGATGGATATGTCGTAGGAAATTCGAAGGCCTTGTCGTAGGAAATTTGATGGCATTGTCGAAGGAAATTCGACGGCCTTGTGTAGATTTTTCGACGGATATGTCGTAGGAAATTCGACGACCTTGTCATAGGAAATTCTTCTAATTATGGTCATGATAATTTATTATTAAAAGCATAGCTCCGCAATTAGTCCATTTAGACTTCCTGGACAAGCACAAGATTCCATAGCCCAACCTCAACACTAAATAAAATCTTGGAAGGGTTTTCACGTCCTCCATACGACCGACCCCATTGAAAATCTAGCTGTCGATATTTTCTTGGTTATTCATCATTATTTGTAAATTATTTCTTTGTGGTAGCCAATAGATTTCTTCATTTTTATTTGGGAGAGGTACAAACTATGCTTTCTTCGACTCTGTGTTTATTCAACTTGGAGCTCTGACAATTTATTGCGATGGAAGAGGATCTGATTTTGCCACTTCCTAGAGTTCAACGGCGCTTTCAGGTAATGACCACAACATTTACTTGTACATAGAAGCAATTCTTTGAACTAGAATAAACTGGAGATATTTAGTTCCTTCCAAAATTTATTCAAAAAGAAGTTGTCGCTATTATTGATATTGAATAAGATTCTCAGGAGACTTGCAAGGCATTCATTAAATGGTCGGACCAGAAAATTTCCGAGTCGGTTTAACAATAGTAAAGGTTCAAGTATTAAACTCGGATTTGTAGCTGATAGGAATCTGCAAAGGGTTCTTTATTTGGGATACTAGAGGCTTTATTTTGTTACCAAAAAAACCCTAAAATCACCAGGTTTTGGACACATTTCGACCTTGTGACCTGCCGCTGGCAATAAAATAAAACCCATCGCACTTTATTGCAAAGGGATCTGTGAAATGACCTAGGTCAAAGTCTAGAGGGGAGCAGGGAAATAAATGGAGATAGAAAGTTCTGGAAGGTTGATTGACAGGTCAAGGGAGCTTACTGTCAAGAAGGCCCGAATTGGAGAAGACGTAGAGAGGGAAAGAGACCATCAGGGGTTTCAATGTGTTATGGACCAGAAATAGTCTTTGGAGAGGTAGCCGCAATGGGGCAGCCTGTTGCTTGATAGGTTCAGGGAAATTGAAAGGGAACGGGAGGGGGACAAAAGGAACAGAGGTTCTATCGACCATGACAATGACAGATTTGATAGAGACAACAAAAGGGAAAGGGATGATTATTCTTTACAAGGTGGGGCACATCAAGAGCTTGTTAGCCAGTATAAAACTGCTCTTGGCAAGCTTACTTTCAACTCCAAACCTATTATTACCAACTTGAAAATTATTACTAGAGAAAATATTCACGTCGCAAAGAGCATTGTGGCCATTGTTTGCGACAAAATTCTTAAGGTAATTAGATTGTGGGCTTTGCTTCAACCTTGTTCTCCCAGAAGCTACCCCCTTTTTTGTTTGCCCTTTTTCTCCATTGTTTTTTGGTGTTCAGGTTTTCTAATGCAAGTTCATGTGACCATTACATAATTTTTAAAGGTCATTAGTGTTTTTGACTTAGGAATTTTATTTAAAATGTGAGTACCCTAAATTGATATTTCAAAGAGGCTGATAGTACACTTATAAAGTTACATACCAATTTACTGAAGACCAACTTTATGTGTTGAACTTAAAATGATGCATTTTTTTATGCTATCTTAGCAAAGCGAAGAAAAATAAGAACTTTGAAAATATTGTATGTAGGAAGCATAGATTCAGATGAGCAAATATAAAATAAATTCTTAAAATTGTTCCATCTTTTCCAAGAATATTTTAAAGTACGTGGTATTAATTTATTAGTTTCAAGTTTCAACATGTCGGTTATTCCATGATTTTTCATTTTTAATTAGGAAACTAAACAAACTTTCCTAATGAAGTTGACTTTAAATTTAGTCAGTCTTAGGTTATTTTAATTCATTCTTTAACTATTTCATGTAATATGATAAGAGACTCTTAAAGGGTTAGCGGATATTTGTCCAATATTTACATAAAATTTGTGAATGAATTTTTTTAATGTTAATCTAGATTAATTAAATTAAGGCTATACATGTTCAAGAGACATTGTCAGATAGGAAGTTTCATCTTAAATAGTAGACCTAAATGGTTTTGGAGCCAACCAATACTGTTTCACTGTTCTTACTTTCATATTTTATTCCATTTACTTGGGTATTTATTTATCGTAACTGGCATTGTAAACTGCTGATGGTATAATCCGTCTTATTCCTGATCACATCATATACCATTCTCTATTGTTTGAAGGTAAGAATGAGTAGCTCAGTAAGGTGTGTTAGAAGAAGAAATGAGTAATAATATAATAAACTATAAATATTGATGTCTAGCCTAAGTCATTTTGGGCTTGCCAGAGAGGGAGGATCAAGATGGACTTTCAAATAATAAACCACAAATCAATATCAAATAAGATTACGTTAATCAGGTCTTGAGAACTTTGGATATGACATTTATGTTTTAGCTTATAGTGAGAATGTTTGCAATTCGAGTTCTTAGATCGTTCAAATGTAAACAACTGCAAAAATGTACAAGTACAACGTTCGATGTTTATTTTTATTCTTCTGTTTGGTTGCTCTATTTATTGATAATCTGTTGGTTGTGTTTTTTGAGTCACGTTTTGGAAAACATTTTTTTCTTTATTTTCTTCTTTGATGCTAAATCTTCTTTATTTTCTTATTTGTATGCTTAATTTTCCAAGTTTTTTACCGAGTTTAAGAACAAATATGATGACAGGAAATACTGAAGAATCTTCTTTTGATGTGCTTATTGTTGCATTTTCTTTTAAAAGTACAATTAAAGTTTGCTAATTTCAGTATCCAACAGTTTGCAAGTGCCACCTTAACTGATTAGAATATTTTTACAAAAAGGTTGTAACTTAGATTTAATTCTATTGTCTTTAAAATAGGGTTACAAGATGGTAGTTATGTTGAAAGGAATGGATGGGACTATGAAATTGTGATAAGCAAATGAAGAATTTAATTGCATTGCACTACTAATCTACTTTTAATGCCAGGTTACTATCATTAATTGCAGACAACAATTTTTTTCCAAAAAATTATTTATTATCGATATTTCAAGGGTGAAATCAAAATATACATCATATTGCCTTTTCAGGCTAAAAAAAATAACAGTTTGAAAACGGTATGACTCTTTATCTAGTCTATGACTGCTTGTATATATACTTACATCATAACTTGTGAAAGAAGACTTGGTATTTGAAACTTAGTGGTTATTACACTTGTTCTTGGATCTGTGTCCAATTGAGGCAATTTTTAATAGTATAAATGTGCAAAGTCAATTATTTCCATCTACATATAACAGTTTTTCATTCCTTCCAACCATGTCATCACCTCCAACATTGGTTGTTTCATAGTACAATCCTTGGCATATGCCATAAAGTCATAGACTAAAGTTTAAACCTAGATGACAGATTTTGTAATTTACTTGATGAAAAGTTGTCTTCATCATACTCGAGAGAAATGCACACTGATTAAACTTCTAAGGCCTCTGTTGGATTTAAAAATTGATATGTGGTACTAGCCAGATAGACGGGTCATTTACTTTTGTTCTCCCACTAGTTGTGCCAAGAGTAACCTTGCTGTCACTCTTTCCTCTTTAGTTTTCAGAAGACCAACTTTTATCTGCATGAATCTTGCAGATATTTGGTAGATTAAATCTATAATGTAAATTCTTTAAAGCTTAGAAAAGAATAAAAAGGATTTCTTCATCATAGTATAGAGAAATAGGCATTGTTTAAATATTTTCTCTTGTATAACACTGAGGGCAATGCTAACCAGTTAGCCAAGGCATGTACTATTTGTTCTTTTGCTATTCATGTGAGGAATAATGATCTTGCCATTCTTAGTTCTTTAGTACTCAAATGATTAACTTGAATATCACTATCCCTATATTGCCTCTTCATCTCTAAACCATTAATAATTTGAAAAGATTAAATGTATATACATTCTTTTGGTGATGTTTCTTTATATCAATGTTGTTTCCCTTGTTGGCAAGCTCAATAATAACATGTGAAAATCCTCAATTTGGAAAGATAGATTTTTCTGTTATAAAAGAAATAAAATTTTGTTTGTGAAGATTGTATCCATTCAATAGTCCATTGAAAATTATATTAGCCTTAGTCATAACATGGGGTATCAACATTAAAAACAATTGTATAGTTATGTTACTCATTCGACAATTAGCTTCTTGTTCACAATCCACTATGTACAACCTAATAGGTCATTCATGTTTTGGTAAAATGTGAGAAACGTCAGGTTCCTCCTATTTTATGGTCCTTCTTTAGTGACTTAGTTTGCTTGTTAACGTTATCCATTATGATTTTAGGGCTATAAAAGGTCGCATTGCTCTGTGCGGTAAATCATTGTTGATTGTAGAAATGAGGAAAGGAGAAGTTGATCCAGAGGAAGCATATACTAATATAACTATACTATGGATTTGACATGGACATTGGGATAGTGAAGCTTACAACAAATTCCACTTAGAGATAATGTAACATTGTGCTTTACATTTTTTCAAACATATAAAAATATTCGTCTGCTTCTATTTTAAGAGTTGCTTTTCCCACTTGAATTTGATGCAATTAACTAACAAAACTTTCCATTTGTTTATTTCTTAAATATTTTACTATCTTTAAATAAAGGATTTCATTAATGATTCTTTAAAAAATGCATTATTCTTTTTGATTCTCCCTACCTATGAAATCTCAAGTTGAGAAAAGAATTGTCGAAAAAATTCTACTAAACTTTTTTACATATGGGTGTTGTATGACATCATCATAGTTGTCTGTATTTGATGTATGTTGCATCACTGAACAACTATTTATATATGGAAAAGTACAAATGATAATGCTAATGTTATATGATCAATAGTTGTACAATCATCCCTATGAATGATAGCCAATGACCACAGGATACATAATAACTTCTTGGCCATGTGTCAGAAAGCTTCCTTAGTTAGATCATGGAATTATTCATTACATTTATCCAATTTTGTAGTTTTATTTTGTTGTCAATGGGGGCCTGGTTGGTTGTAAAGTGGGTATTTTTCTAGCCCCCCCTCCAATGCTCAAATCTCCCCGGAGACATGTTTGCCCCTCATGAGTTGACTTGCTTGTTCAAGCAGGTTGTTCTGTGTGGTTGGAGTCAGGTTCATGTCTTGGGCAAATTTTAAAGAATATATTTCCCCCAATGTGAATAACCTGTAAATTTATAGATTGCTTGATTATAGTTGTGTTGAAATACATGACATAACATGCTACAAAATGTGAATAACTTGTAAATGTATATATTTATCGAATATAGTTGTGTTGCAATACATGTAATTTTGTAAATAGGAATTCCATAATGTGTTGCTAGAATAGTAGACAGAAAAGGCATGTACCAAGTTGTGGCTACCAACCTTAGTCTATGGATATATTTGGGGATAAAAGGAAATAGAAATATGCAGCTTACATCAAAGTAGTTTCCATAACGTTTTACAAAATGTGATGAGGAACCCATAATCACTATCTAAGGCTATGTTAAGGGACAATCCAAAATGAAACTAGATCTTAGAGAAGAATAGTGTGGCTACTTGCTCAATTGATGTAATCTTATTACATGGATTTAGATAGCCATTTTGGAGAATCTGCAAACCAAAAAAGAGATGCAATAATTTTTTATTAGCCTTGTTGTAAGGACATTGGGAAATACATGTATATGGACTCCCAAGGGTGAGAAAGCAGCAATAGAGCTAGTAGAGTACCTTCTTTTGTGTGCTAGTTTTCTTTAGCTGCAAATCACATATGATCTAAAAATGATTTGACCTAATGAGCTGTGGATGGCCAAAATGAGTTTGATTTAGTTAAGTGAAATGATGTATTATATGCTATATGGGACCAAGAAAAGGGTATAAAGTATACAACTATTCCTGGTCTTCATAAGAAAGATAAAATATATCCAAAATATGTAATATCTGAGCTACGGGACCACTCAACATATCAACAACATAGTTATAATTTTCTTTCTTATTTTTTATAAGAAGATGGAACTTTTGGACGTATGATATGTTGTACTATCATTAAATATTACTTATTATAGATGAAAACTATCATATCTCAATTAGTGACATGTATCCATAGCTCATATCAATCACACTAGTACTATTAGTTACATCGCAATTATAACATATGTATAACTTGTGTTTCATATACGATTCATAGAATTGTGTAATGATATAATACCATTGATGGACCATACTTAATCATAAGTGGTTGGCCTATACAATATGTGTTAAGATTCAATACTGGTATGTAATAGCTTACAACAGAGATTATTGATACCTATTAGAGGTTAATCTATTAGGTAGAGTCTATGATTCCCATTAGAGTGACATAGTAAGGAATAGTTTATAATGTACGTATTATCCATAATAAGTGATGTAATTAGTTACAACTTCATTTTAAATGATATCATAGAATTAAATACCTTATACCACCACAAGTAATGACATAGTTTAACTTTGGAAAATATAAATTTGTTTGCTATGTGGAGCCATCTTGTGATTTGAGATGATATTGCCCAAGTTTTTCAATTAGTTGCATTATTTTTCCATCCATTCTATGCCATAAATTGATGGTTTTTGTTTGTCCTAAGTTTTATGTGGTATATTTTCTTGATCATTTTTTGTGGAAATGAATGCTCTACTTCTTCTTGTCAGAGGAATGAATGCACTGTCACCACCTCTCAATCCAATGACCACCTGTAATGGTTGTATTGTAGACTAAGATGGCATGACACCACATAATGGCCACATGTAATTACTACTATGCAGGTTTACACATATTCACATTCGCTTATGCTTGGCATGGCATCGTTTTCTTTTATAGGGGTGATTCAAATCCTAGTCTTGATATACTGATATGCAAAGTGATGTAGTCCCATAGTTGAGATTTCAACCCATCACTGAGGTCATCAACGCAGCATGGTCTAGCATCTGTTGGAACAAAACTAGATCTAATAATAATAACATAGGAAGCATTGGGTACAAAGAGAGGTAACAACAAATGCAAATATTTTGGCTTACTTTGAAATTATTGAACTACCTGGAGCACCTGATGCAATAAATCTAAGATTTGAACTAAGTGTGACCTTGAACCATCATGAGGCTATGGTATTGAATTTATTTCACTGCTCAAGTTTGTTGCACACTTTGATTTGTTGCACACACTTTGGCTTTGTCTAAGGCATGGAAGTATGCTCTAACTATATTTTAGAAACATGATACTCAAATAATTATGAGGAATGAAGTTTCTAATATTTTGAATTAGTATTTTTCATTTTTTTATTCACTTCAACCGCATACAATATATGTTTGCATATGAGCTATGCTATAATTTTTCTAGCATTACAAGGTTGGTATAAAAAATATATGTAGTGGATATAAAAATGAAAACCTACTCACCTTCCCAAATCTTGTGTGATGACCTTTTCCCTATATGTTGACTTAACAAGCTTCCTAAAAACATATTTTATGTTGCTTCATAATTAGTCCCGTCCTAGGTTCTCTTTGAATCCATGAAGTGCTAAGTATTTATTTGCTCAGTTCCACCAGCAAAGGACCTTGCTGGTGAAGGGACCAACCTAAATAAATATCACCCAATTAAGAAGAAGAGGGGAGAAGAGAACACCAAATTTTCTAATCGCATCAAGCAAAGATACTTGTGTCACTCTTCTTTTTCTTGTTACGACAAGTGTTGTGAAACAAGTGAACCTGTTAGCGAGAGATTTTCTAACATAATTATTAAATGCTTTCCTAAACCAGTTCTTGAATGAAGTAGCCAGAACAAAGAGCTCCATATGACTAAATATTTATAGAGTGTACGTTAGGCCTAGTTGCAACATCCAAGAACATCAAGTGTCGATCATTTATATGAAGGAAAAGAAGATATGGTCACTGCTAGCAAGGATAGGGATAGGTAATGCCAAATATAGACTCACCTTGATTCTGATAACAATATAACAATTCTTCCAAGCCCATCATGCAAAAAAATAAAAGTAGGATCATTTTCACCATTACTTTTTTAAAATATTTATATTTTGTACTTGGAATCTAAATCCTTTTTTAGAAGCTACAGAAGGTATTTGGTAGTGCAGACAATATACAGAAGGCACAAAATGATCAGCTTGGGACTTTCAAACAATCCTTTGTAAAACTCTGATTGTTAATTTCCAAGTAGGAATCAACATGTTTTTCTTTCTCAAGCATTTTTTAGATCAGTAGATACAATGTTTGATGAATACAATTTTTGTATTCATCAATGTTTGATGAATACCATTTTTTTATTAATATAAAGTACCCCATTGGTTATCCAATGTTCAATGCCTAGTAGCTATTGTCAGATTTCATTTCAATCCGACGAAGTTGCTATGGCTCCGACGGTAGATTGTCGTCGCATTTTCGAAATCCAGGAGCCCTCATCCGACAACCTTGTCATAGGAAATTTGATGGCCTTGCCATAGGAAATTCAATGGCCTTGGCTTGTCGTCGAATATCCAATGTTATGCCACCGACGACAAAAAAAAATGAGGTTGTCAAATACCCGACAGGTTATTGTCGAATCTCAGACATGGCTGTCATCAGATTTTGTGCTCAAATTTTGTTGTGTGGTAACCTTGTGCACAAATCTTTGAAATCAAATAATAATTCAAATTCATGAGATAATTTTTTGACCACGGTTTTTCCTGAAATTGACTGTTGAGCCATGTCCTCAAATTGCCTGTGTTCTTTCTTGCACTCGACCAATCTGTCATAATAATATTCATGGGACAGCATTGGTCCCTTTTCTTCCCAGAAGAAAGGGATCCCCCTCTGGACCAAAGGTTTAAACAACGCAGCGAAGTCGTCAACCTGTTTGCGCATGAAATTCCATTTTTCCTCAACCGTCTTTAAGCGGCAGTGTTTTTGAACCACTCTTCTTTCCCATGTGATGATTGGGATCCTGTCCCGGATGTTTCCTTATTTGATGTCTTTGTCTTTCAAACTGTTCAAGAAACTGATTACACCTTCGGTTGTGTCCAAGGGCCTTTTGTGTAGGTTTAGCTTTGTTGTTTGGATGTGTTTTTTGGCTACCTGTACATTGTTTTCCTTATCTTGGATAAAATCCAAGTATGGTCATACTTTGGTTGCTTCCAATATTCTCATGTCTCAGATGAGGTGTTTCACCCCTATAAGAGCGGCCTGGCCTGAAACTTGTTTCATTAATTCACCGTTCTTATCTTCCAACTCTTTGCAACACTCTTCCACCTTCTTCTTCAATCCTTCTTTGACATTAACCATGTCCATCAAGTCCTGATTCTGTTCTCTTAGGCCAGTGATCTCTAGAGCTTTGAGAATTACCTAGGAGAGTGAATCTGCACCAGATATTTTGGACGATTGGGCCACAGGCAGTGACTATTCCTGATCCTTCTCCTTTAATTCTTTTAACTCCCTTTCCAACTCATCATGCTTTGCTTCAAAGACTTGTTTTTCTTCGGCCCAAAGCTCTGCATATTTCTTCCACTGTCCCTCCTTTTCTTCCTGCCTGAGCAGTCTGGCATTACAATCGATCAACTCGGTGTTTAGGGTCTCCTTCTCTTTTTCAATATCAGTCAATTCAGCATTCTGTATAAGCTGAGTAGCTGGGATTTCTAGCGGTTTCTTCAACATCTAGATTGTACCTTCCTTGTCCTTTAGTAGCCTTTGTGTGTCGGTACCTTTATCTCCCGGGATGTCTGCCATGGATATATCTACCTAGAGCTTCCTGATCTGGGTCTGATAAAACTTATTTTCCACCCTGTCCTTTTGGAGCATCTCATCAACTCTTTTCTTACCAGCTGTTAATTTCAATATTTGTAAGGTAGCTTGGAGCATGTCAGTGTATAGGAAGTCGCTTATCCCCTGGTGTAAATTAATCATGTCAGTTTTGGGACCCTTTTTGAATCTACCTATAGCTCCGCTACCTTGTCTCATGTGATCACGGACAAATTCAATGTGCCCTTGGTTGGGTCTCAGATAATCACCAAGGAGGTACTCTATCCTAGAAACTTTTCTACCTCTTCGCACAACTTTGATCTTTCTTCAAAGGCCCTTTTACCAACTTCTCTATATTTCTCCAGTAGCCTGGCTTTAGAATTGTACTTACTTACTACTTCTTTAGGAACACTGTTGAATGTGTATTCTTGAATTGCAAAGTATGGACCTTTAAATTTCAAAATTTTATGTTTCCCCTTAACCTTGGCACTCTGCAGGAGTTTATCCAATTTTTCAATTTTCTGCTTTTTGGGTGTCTTGGCCATATCCCCTTCCTCTACATCCATGGCCTCTGGGTATTCTCTTTTATTTTCCTTCTCAGATAGGCTCGCCAAAGGGGTGATTTGTGTGGTTGTGGCTATAATGCAAGAGAGTTCTAGCTGAGGGGAGCCCTCCTTCTGTGCAACGGAGGCCAAATTTTGCAGCATATCTTCATCAAAATTAGTCTCTCTAGGGTACTTCATTCAGTTTTCCCTCTTCACCAACCCCGCCACTTCAACGTGCTCAAATGGCTTGTTCTTATTCACTTGCCTTCTATTGGAGATGATGTGGTGCGGGTCATAGTTGATCGCGGCCTCCATTGTGAACCCTTTCTCTCTGAGCAAACTTTCAACCATTGGCAAGGCTAATTTGCTTTTAATAGTAAATGGGCCAACTGTCCATGGAAACTTAATATCTGCATGCTTCTGGAAGCTTATAAAATGTTCATTTCTGGTTGTCAACCTTTGCCTGATTAACTCTAGTGCAAACACCCTCAACGTCAAAAACGTCGGTAGGACATATGGATGATGAGAAAACCCATAGACCCTGATCACTGTATTATCTTTTGAGAGAAACCAATTTCCAACTCTTCTTTGAGGGGATAACTACAGCAGGATTTTCATCTCTGGTAGAGCCATTTGCAGCCTTTTTTGAAAGAGGACTTCGTATATTGGTAACATGAGGACATTCATGAACTTGCAGTAATCCTGGTGCATGTCCTTTGTCATAACCATTTCTAGGATCTACAGGTCCTCATCATTGAAACTCAAAAAACATATTCATAAGGAGAGATTGGAACCTAAAGGTTCTTGACTGATGAAAATTACTCAACTGGGCATTTATACTTCTAGCTAAGAAATCATCAAATTGCAAACACGCGGGTGGTGAATACTGACTCAATGTTCCTGACGTCGCTTGGCTTGAACTAAGGGTAAATATTAGACTCGATAAAGGTTCAATGACGAATTGGTTTGAGTCCATACCTAAGAATTTGTTCACTAGGGTTATCACATACTAAGTCTCTTCATTAAACAGGTCGAAATCGATGGGGAATGGAGGGTTTGACAACTAGCTTTTTTACTTCAAAAAGGATTTGAGGAAAGCGTATTTTTGTTCAGTCGAAGACCTTTGAAAGAACCAGAGTATATCTCCTTCATTATATTCACTAGACATCTGGGTAAACTCGAAAGGGATTAGCATATTGTTTCGGATGTTGAGGGAATTAATGGGACAAAGCATCCTATACCTAGATGCGTCGATAATCACACCTTCAAACGAAGAATAATTGCTCACGCTCCAGTCTATGAATTCAGGGAAACTAGGGGTTTGCTCAGCAGAAAAATAAAAGAAAAAGGAATTGAACACTCCATGAGTTTCGATTCCCTGTAATTGAAGAGATTTTAGCTTACCCTGAGCAACTTCTATACTATCATTCAGTATGATAGTATCGAAGACCACAACGTCTTTATCTGCTAGGGCTCCCCAGCTTCCTAAAATTCAAGGTTTTGAGCCTCATCATCTTCCATTTCAGCCATGAGAAAATATCTTAATATAGTAAAGACATACCGGGTTGGTTGACAGCTTGCTTCGGAGGGTTGTCCAAGGTGGCACATTCTGCACAGTCTAAACCCTCGCTTCCTGATGCTGCAAAAGAATAACCTACTTTGGATCCACATGCTATCTTTTATACTATTTTACTCTCTTATCCGACCATGCATCTTTCCAGCCGGATGAAATACTACCCATATATCTGGGACCCGAAATCTTGAGCTGTGTGATCTCTACCGTCAACTTTTTGTATGATCACGCTTTTCTTTCATAGTCTCTCACGCACCTCTGCTTCACGGGATTTAAACTCCATTGTTGATCTTAGACTCTCCTACCATTTCACTGTCCAAAGTGGAGAACTTTATCGTATTTTGCACTTTCCATCCACGATTTCTTCTGGGCACTTACAGCTAACGGAACAGCTCTTCAACGTAGATCTGCTTCCATGCTGATCTCCACCGTCGAAAAAATACCCTTTTTATTGCATTTCGTGAACTTTGAAGTGTTATATCCCAAGTTTACCTTAGATCGAAGGAATCCATGTCCACCGTTGATCTAAGATCTTTGCGATCCATACCATTGCAAATCGTCGTGGTTTAATTCATTTCTCCAATTAGGAAAGGAGTCCTTTGTGATGTGCTTTAGACTCATGAAACGGCTCTCCATCGTTGATTTGCATCAATTTCTCATCATGACCGTTGAAAACGTTTCCTTCTTCGTTGTTCCTCTAATGAGGTTTCTTCCTCTCCTCTTGCACGACCAACATGAGAGGGATTGTGTATAACTCTAGAACCTAAGCCCTCTTCCACTTGGCAGACCGTGGCTAGTGCAGGTCTCTTTGTTCTTATAAACCCTCAAGCTTCTCCTTCAAAGATTTTCCTTTTCCTTCAGATCCCATTACATCCCTCCAAGGCTTCTTATCATGAAAAATTTTCAGGCCTTGTATCCTTCCTCACGGGTCAGAAACCTTTCTCTCTATTTAGAAAAGTATATCGGTATAAAGCAGAAGACAAAAAGTAAATGTTAATGGATTGCATGTAGGTAACTAAGAATGTCCCTGGAAAATAATATTGATGGAATAAATATTTTTTTCAAATCATACGTTGATAATTGTAAGAAAGCAGCAATATAAAGAACATAATCTAATCCCCAAGAGTTAGCTCAATCGGTCGAGCAACCGTAGTTAGGCCTCCCGGCAAGTGAGGTCGCGGGATCCATTCTCCTCTACGCTCTTGGGGTTAGGCATGAAGTGTGCCGAGAGTGAGGCCCCTTCGGGTGGGCCCTCTTGAAATTATTCCGTGGATGTAGCCCGTCGGTCAAGCCGGCGCATGAACCACATTGAAAAAAATAAATAAATAAAGAACATAATCTAGTATGAAAAAGGATATATGAAAAAAATATAATATCTGTTAAGAAATAAGAAAAGAAAGTTGTCAATTCAATAAATAAACATAATAGAAAATTCTAATTGTATTCAAAAGTAATCATATAGGTTGCATAAACAATTTAGGTAAAAAATGTTAAGTGATAGGTTCTAGAGTGAAAGTATCAAATTGCAAAATAGAAGTTGTCAATAATGTATTTTCAAAGAATATGAGAATATATCAGGTCAAAAAAATGTATATATTTATGTATTCAGTGAAGTTGTCAATGATGTATTTTCAACCATGACAATTACAAATTTTAGGTGTGCAATTCCACAGAATGTATTACTTCTAAATGAAAGACAAAGAATTAATTGCTTTGTTGTAGATGTTCTGGAGTATTTCAACAATTGATGTTGATTCAGTTGAGAGAAGATACACGTCTTTTCTTGAGATGGCCAAAAAATTCATTACAAATAATAAAGAATATGCCTATGTATCAGGTTGAACAAACTTATATATTTATGTATCCAGTGAAGTTGTTGATGATGTATTTTCAACCATCACAATTACAACTTTTAGGCATGCAATTCCAGAGAACGTCTTTGTTCTATATGAAAGAGTAAGAAGTAATTGTTTGTTGTAGATCCTCTGGACTATTTCAACAATTGATGATGATTCAGTTAACAGAAGACACAGGTTTTTTGCTGAAATTCCCATGATTTGGTTTGCATCGTCATCAAAAGAAATCACACCATGAAGATATCCAATTACATCTTCCAAGTCAACCTTTAGGATGTATCGGTAGTCACATTCAGGAAACTCCCCATCACATCTACTACAATGCCAAATGTCTCCAACTTTGTCAGCAATATTTTTCATGCATTGTATACCATCAACAAAAAGAGGGCATGCAAGGAAATGAAATTCATCCATGTTAACCTTTGTGATGGTTGAAACAAGAGAATACCAAATAGCTTTTTCAGATGCTTGAAGAGTTTGTAGCTCATTGATGGTAATGATTTTTTGACCAGCAGAATGGGAGGCACTGAATTTGCGGCTCAAAGAGGGTGATGCTGAATGAAATCCATTGTCATTAAACCATTTCTAGAGAACTAATGTTTGTTCAATATTTGGGTTTTAAAATATAGTAGAGTTGGAGATAGTGCCAACAGATTTTCCATTAAAATATGTAACACAGCCGCCTTTGACCACTACTGATGGAGGAGTAGGTAAACTGTGAAGGCTGGAAAGATCAGCTCCTTGAATTTGGAAATGCTCTCCCCAAAGTGTTATGTAAATACTATAGCTTGACATGTCACAGATTCCAATGGTTCACCTAACAATTTCAACACCATCCCACTTTCGTATCGTGGATGTAGGTGAAACTGAAATGACAAGTCCAACAAGGTCAACCACATAATTTACTGGTCTAGTTTGAATCTCCTTAATAGTTTTAAAGTTAAAGCAACATAAAGGTATTAAGGGATATTCATCGTTGGTTGCCATATTCATGTATGTTTTTCTTGGTAGTAACTCGGCCTTGAATGTTCCAAACATTTCTAGAAGAGGAGAGTGATGTGAATGGGATAGTCGATCCAGCAAAGCTAGGGTTTTCATTTATTGAGCTAGTGTTGACTGGAACAGAGCAACTACTTTCTGAAGGAGAAGGTACAGGATCTCCAATAATTGTTGCATCCATTGTGACAACCTCAAGTGCAACCACTGCAATAGTCCTGTGAGATGAAGTATGTTAGAGATGAATGGGAGAAAAAAACATTGGATGCATGAATAGTGTGAAACTGATTGAGAGAAAAAGAACGAGGAAATTAAACGTGCGTTACATTATGTACAATTTTGCATGAACATTGGACAATTTTTATTATATTTCCTTCTTTTAGTTGTCCATTTTCTACAAGATCACTATATATAACTGGAATCAGTAGCTCATGCTTGTGAAGGCCATCCGAGATAGAGATTTGGAACCGAATAGATGATGAGTTGAGTGAATTCACTTGGTTTAATGAAGATACCTATACCAGCGGGAAAAGGTTGACAACACCATGTAGCAATATTGAAATAGAATCTTCAGTTACCATAGTCTCCATAACGTGATGGTTATTTTTTCATGTGTGTTGAGGCCTAGAAAATTGCAGGCAACAACAACAAGGGATTCTCCCCAGTCAACGTTCCAAACTAGCCCGTGACTGTTTGGTATGGGGAATCCATCCAGTTTGCAATCCGGCTACCGTAAGTTAAGTAACAAAAATAAAGGGTTTTACCGGTTGCGGCTCGGTCCACTGTGTATAATTTTGTATTTTTTAACTTTAAGTATGATATGCAAGTGCCTATCTAACATGCAGATTGATAAAGAATACAAGGAGCGGTCACAATGTGATGCACAGGTTCTTACCTCTCATCTTAAACTCTCTCGCATCGAAATCACACACAACAGAAAACAATACTAACTAAGCTTTCCCTAGGGAGCAAGATTATCAATTAATGAGCAATGTATTACTACTCATATGTTAAGATAAATCACAGATAGTTGTTCTTAAAATCAAAACACATAAACATGAATAGAGATATGCACAACAAGATAGCTCGTCGTTTGTTAAAACATTCATTACTCATAGTGGAAATTATCATAAAATAAACTAGAGAGCATTCATACAAGAACATAGGTTCAGAAAGTTAGAACGATCTCACAGTTAATGAAACACAGCTGAAAACGAAATAGTTCCCCTTCAACATTGTTCATTTCACCACATTTGAACATTCCACAAAGCACTTTCTCCAACAAGCAAAATTGTAATTATATTATTGCAAAATGAAATAGTTCCTCTTACAACAAGTTTTTCACAAGTGTCACTGGGAAAAAGCCCCTTCTCTATCTAATTCTCCTATACTTATACAAAAGGAAAAAACTTTTGGGCTTCCCACAAATGACCCTTGGGCTTCCCCAACGCTTCATCTCCCACAATTTTCTCATATTTAGTGCTTACACAATTTACAATATATTACATTTAAACAAACTAATAAAGCACTTAAGTGGAGGGCCCCGCTTGATTGTTCAGGAACTTCTTCCATGCTAGGGATTCTGAGGCAATGTTCTCGAACTCAAAATGTTTGAGAAAATGAATATTGATTTCAAATTTGGCAGCCTGATTTTTTATCACTTCGATCCTAGCTGAGCTCAAGCATAGTTGATCTTCCAGCAACTGTACACTGACCACTAAATGAGCTACTTCATCTCTCAAGATTTGCTCATCCAGAGCCTTGATCTGTTGAATTATCTGTTCATCTTCTTGATATATGTTTCGTAACATCTCTATGAACAGGTCGTGGTCTGGAAATGCGTCCATTCTCTGCTCAGGAGCCACCTGGCAACGATTGTAAGTGATCAAAAGTCTCCTACAAAACTCAGTGCAAGCTCCCTTCGTTTTCTTTACATCCTTCTTAAATTCTTCAGTTGTGTTTATGGAAAAATCTAACAATTCATAGTCTTGTTTTAAGCCTTGTTGATCCTTTATTGGTAGGTCTACAGGGATCTCCTCATTGGCCTCCAATCTCGCTATTCTTCCCGTTAGGACTTCTAAAATGTCCTAAGATCTGTCTACGAAATATGAAGAAGTCTCCAAAATTTCTTCTAATCTATTATCTACCTGCAAAACCTTGCACCTCTCTTCTTCTATGGATACCTGCAGCCTATTCATTTTGCTTCTTTGTGCTAAAACATGTTCTTTGAAATGCTGAATGCCGGTTTGTTGTTCCCTGTCTTCTTCCAAAGATGCTGCTAATGAAGCAATTTGTTCTTTAAACTCTGCTGCTTGCACCTGAGATTATTTCTTTGACTCCACCAAAGTATCCTTTTGTAATTCTAGCTCCCTAATCTTACTTTACAGCTGGTCTCTTTCTGCATGCAGACTTTCACATGCTGTTTTCAGCCCATCCTTTTCTGTCATTAGCTCCTGATATTCCCGCTGCAATTTTGCTAAGCTTTCCTGGGCAACTTCCAAAGATGTCTTGTCTACTTGGAGGGACTGAAGTTCTGCCTTTGAAGACTTTACTTCCTTCTACATGTCTTCAAACTTCCTTTTCAATTTGTTTCTTTACTCTCTCTCCCTTCGCAGTGTATCTTTCAGCTGGTCAGCAGTTTTCCTTGATTACTCAAGGTCAGTCATTATTCGATCCACACTATCTTCAGAGGCATAGATAAATGCTGCTCCATCTTGGATAGTGAATCTCAGGTCCTTGTCCATTCCATGTACCAAAGTTTTATCATTTATCAACTTCCCTAACTGCCCCCTAGTTTCAACTTTCCTCTCGGTCCTCTTCATAATTCTTTTCTTTTCCTTGTCATAAAAAATGGTATTGAAGTCTGGAACTTCTTCCCCTTTCTTTTGTTCGAAAGGGATCAGTCTTAGGCCAAAAACAACAACCTGTCCTAAGGTGATTCTAGTAGTTGCATCAGGGTCTTGAGAATCAGGATCACCCATATCTTGAACTTGAGTGTCTACAGGGTCGGAAGTTTGTTGCTCCATCGTGGACCCTGTCAGTTTCTTCTTCTTCACTCCTGGTAGCTTCTTCTGCAATTTTAGATGCTTCTTGTTCATATTTCTTCTTTTCTTCTTCCTCACTTCTCAGCCAAATTTCAGCCTCCTCTGCTAGTCTCCTAGCATCTTCTTCTCTTTTCCTAGCCTCCTCTTCATCTACTTTCTTATGTTTAGCTTGGCATTTCCCTCCTTTAGTAGTGATCTTCTTTTTGAATCTTCTTTTTAATGCAGTCATGTTTTCTGCATTTCATAAAATTGATTCATCCTTATCCCAATGGCTTATATACTCAAAATGCACATTGGCTTCCCTGTAGTGTTCTGCGACTTTATTATGAGAATCATTCCTATGGAAGTTTATTTCTCCAAAATGAAATTTCTCCAGTTCTTCTATAAACTCATCAGCCCTTTTAACTCTTGAAAACTTATAGCTTCCCAATCTGAACGGTATGGGAGGATAAGTCGCCTTCTTGTGCTTAAACCAAAAACTCCCTATGCCATCCAAGAAAACCTGCCTGACTGCCTCCTTATGTACCACATAATCAGTGGCATATTTGGGAAGCAGTGAAGGTGCTTTGGAGCAGCCATACATTCCAATATACATTCCGTCCTCAGTTAAGTAGTAATCAGCATACTCCTCAATGACTTGCAATGCCTCTTCAGACATGCAATTGCATTCTTTCAAGAAAATCATAGTATACAACAGCATAATAAAGTGTTCACACACTTCTCTATAATGACTGTAGTACTTATGCACCCATAATGGCTTGTAGGCTATGTATAACAGTGTCCTGTCTCTGTCCTAAATACACCTTAGGTTTGGGAATGACTGGGTGCACAATATGCAATCAATCAATATGAAGCTCATGTAGAACTCTGATTTTTTTTCTGGGACACCCCTCCCAAGGCTGAAGCAATGCAAGCTGAGAGACTGTTTGACACAAAATTTTGCCCAGTTGAACACAGTCCCTTGAGTGGCAACACAGAAGATGATTGGAACCCATCCCAAATTAAAAAAAAAATCGTGGGCTCTCCCAAAGATTTTGTTCAGCATTAAAGCAATGAACCTATAAGGGGTTCTTAAGGTAGCTATGTTGTATTCCCCTAATGGTCTAGTTTGGAAACTCTTACCAAGTACCAGCATTCTTTTCAATGTTTCAACCAGGTCAAGATTAATCTCCTTTAGCCAATCCTCAGTTAGGTATACCTGGGCTTCTGGTAAGTGGTAGGCTAATGATACATAACCAGGGCTGTAAGCAGCATAGCCCTATTTGTCAATGTTGGACAGAATCATGGTAGTCACATCTTGCCTAGGCAGAATCCATCCAATTACTTCTGAGCATGGGAAAATCTCAGGCCTGGTAGTAATCTTCATCAAAGCATATCTTTCAATATTAGCATATATCATTTCTTCTTCAAAACTAGTGTCAGGTACTTGATGGTGTGATATCAGTCTGTAAATGTTGCCCCACTTGTATTCAGGTTCCACTCCTGTGATGCATCTGGTGTCTTCGTAAGTATACTCAACCTTTGTGACAACTTCTACCTTAGGTTCCTCTTCCGCTATAGGGGATTTCTTTTTCTTCCTTTTATACATCTCATACTCAGAAAAATTTCCCTGTTATACAACAAAAGTATTTTAGGTCATGTTGAGCCGTTCAACCACTATTCAAAAAATGAAGAAAACTACATAATCTTTTACCTCGGCCATGTTAGTCACGAGTGAATCTATGTAAAAAAACAGAACCATATCTAACTACCAAATACTCTTGCACAAGATAAGTCTGCAAATTATCCTAGATCCTGCCCATGACTAAAAACTAGCTTGATCAACCAATAACATCATGGCTTCGCTAACAATGTAGAATTTCTCCCAGCAAAGAAAATAGTCTCATAAAAACTACATCCTCGGCGCTATCGATTCCAAAATAAAACGTCCTATCACCAATCCGATTTGAAACGAGGCGCAACCTCAAAAACCGCAACCCCAGTCCCAAACATGCAAGCGACCAAAACACCGAAAAACCAAAACCTTTGGCATTTCAAAACAAACCAGGGAAAAACACCTTCTTACTGCAAAAGAAAAGGAAACCCCCCCCCCGAACGGCCATACGCAAACTAGATAAAACCAGTGCAGATAGCATAACGCTTGTCTACACCAGTTTCCCAAACAGTCGGGTAAGGTTTGAAAAATCATAACGACACCGTAATAATCATCAGGAAAAAAAAAAAACCCTTCGGACAGCCAAACTGTCGAAATGAACTAGATATATGCTTAAACAACCATAAACCTAGGTGTCCATTAACCACCTAGGGAAAACTTAACCAAGGACGACAATCCTAGTTCAAAACTCAAAATAAGGGGTAGAATCGAAATGATTGGCCTACTTGGCAAGGAGCTGTGCAGTTGACAAGAAGAATCTAAAAAATTCCACAGCGATGCCACCTACGAACGAGCTACCAATAGCAAGTACAACGCCCAGTTTGAAATGACAATGACAGCGCATGCACGGGTTCGCAAGTAAAATAATAGAAAAAAGCCCAAATCCCCCAATATATATATCTCGGTGAAAATAAAACCCTCGGCAGGAAAAACAAACCAAATCGACCTGTGGAACCACTAAGGGATCGACATCCAAACTGCTAATGGGTCGCAACGGTGGAAAATGAAACAACTGTGAGTTCCGCATTGCAAAGTGAAACATCAGCGAGGAGGAAAATTAACTCCACATCAGAGCTCAACTAGACTATGGCCTCAGACCATAAGTTGGTTGGAACACTGCAACAGCGGAATCCGTAAAGACAAAGAGTTCTGTAGACTAGTCAAAATCGGAGAGAAAATAGAATTGACTTAAGCGAAACATCAGCAAAGCGTCAAACATCGGCGAATGGGAAACTACCAAGCAGAAGTTTATTCTGCTACAGAGCCACAACGACGGAGTGCCAATACACTAAGGCTTTCACAAAACAAAACCAACGGTGATAAAAAAGGATCAAAACATCCATCATGGTGTTCATAATTTCCCATCCGAACGGAGGAAAACGAAACAACTAGTGCTCTGACGGTTATCAAACAAAACGCCGACAATAAAATATAAATGAGAATGCATCGATGGACGGTAAAGATTTGGATCGGGTCTTCATTCAACAACACCTCCGCAATGGAGGATGCGTAGTTGACTCTGGTTCCAATTCATAGCTTCAACAAATTCTGACAGCGGGATAAGAAATCACTATAAGTCATAAAAGCAGCACCCGTGTAGAATGATCATTCAACCACCAACCTCAAGAAATAAAAATTGCAGAGAAAATCAAGCAATCCCAACCAAGCTAAGCAAGACAAATTTAAAAGGAGGGTCCCAAATTTTTTGGAAATTTGGGAAATCGTTGCAGCTACAACTATGTGGAATGAGACAGACAATGAAAAAATTAAAAAAAATTGGAATGTAACATAATCATTTGACCAGAATAAAATGGATATATAAAAACCAAATTCTTCACATTAACATATTTCATTACTCTGGTTGTTGTCATTCATTAACATATTTCATTACTCTGGTTTGTATCTATTTGAACTATAAATGTATCGAAAGGAAATACTATATTATCCAATAAGGAACACCGTATTTTCTGATATGCCATTCCCCGATTGTGGAGATTGTGGCTTCTAAATTGGTATGATTTGCAGGAAGAACAAAAATACATTGTCACTCAAATCATTCGTATTTGATATCAAGACATTGCCACTCAAATCGTACCAAACTGTGGATTGCTTCACAAGTTAGGTTTTTAATGCAGCGCTGCACTGCCAAATCCATATCCTTATTCGTCAGTTCTTAAGGATGCAGACACTTCTTCTAGCATGTCTTTTTTACAGCTCGGGTTATTTAGGTATATCGGGAAATACTATATTATGCAATAAGAAACATCGTATGTTCCAATATTCCATTCCCCAATTTTTTGACATTTTGGAATCTGGAAATCCTATTGTTTCAAATAAGGAACATCTCCATGTTCCAATTTGCGATATTCGAAATTTCGGAATCCAGAAATACTATGTTTTCCAAGAAGGAATACCATATGTTTCAATTTTTGACATTTAGGATTCTAAAAATTCTACGTGTGAAAATAAGGAACATGTTATGTTCTGATTTCTATTTTTGCAACATATCCAGAAATCCTATGTGTTCAAATACGAACATGTCCATGTTTCTATTTCCAATTTCTGACATTTCAGAATCCCGAAATCTATGTCCTATGTTTTCCAATAAGGAACATGCTATGTTACAATTTTCGATTTTGCGACACATCCAGAAATCCTATGTGTTCAAATAAGAACATGTCCATGTTCCTATTTCTGATTTCCAACGTTTCAGAATATGGAAATATATGTCCTATGTTTTCCCATAAGGAACACCATATGTTCTGATTTTCAATTCCCCAATTTAGGATTTGTGAATAAGGAACATCCTATGTTCCGATTTCCTATTTTGTGACATTTCGAATTGCATAAATCCTATGTCCTATGTTTTCCAGTAAAGAACACCATATGTGTTCCCCAAGATCCGATTTACGACATTTCAAATCTCGAAAGTTTTGTATTTTTAAATAAAGAAATGACGAAGTTCCTATTTCTGTTTTCGACATTCGGGTATCAAAAATGGAAAACCTCGATTTTCAGGTTTTATTTTCACTGTTCGTATTTTTTTCACAGAAGTTATTCCTTCGCTAAGTCCATCCTTATTTTAAAATCGCTCTGCATTATTTTTCATCGGTATACCTCTAAATTTGGTGGATATTTGGTCTCTAAACTTGGTTTCATTCTGTATATCAACCTGGACAAATAGGTAGTTGACGATGTAATCTTTAAACAACAGTTTTTCACTGACC
Organism: Pseudotsuga menziesii; assembly: GCA_001517045.1. Lineage (NCBI taxonomy): Eukaryota > Viridiplantae > Streptophyta > Pinopsida > Pinales > Pinaceae > Pseudotsuga > Pseudotsuga menziesii. The sequence goes on from LPNX010999178.1 coordinate 77,580, forward strand.
AGTACTGGAGAATGATAATGAAAGACTTATTAGCAAAGCTTTGTAGTGACCTTGCAGCTTTAGGCCGAGTTTCTTACCTAAAACAAGTATATCATAAAAACTAATACCTATAATTTTATTGACATAGCATGAGTATTACACCATTATGAAGCTACATAACCAATACAAGTCACAACCCTTTTGCAACAGAGCAGGAATAAGAGTCAATTAAAACAAAGCAAGGGAGTAAGAGTCAGTTAAAACACAACAAGGGTGTTTCACCATATCATAAGCAACATTTTAAATTAGCCAAAAAACTAATACCTAACATTTTATTGACAGGCCTGACATAATACATGTCACAATATTTTTGCAACAAAGCAAGAGTCACATTCAATTAAAATAGAGCAACGATGTTTTACCATCTAATAAGTAGACCAAATGAAGAACTAAGGAATACCTGCAAATTTAACAAGGTGCGAAATCTTCTGATGGAAACTCGAAGTGTAAATTAAACACAGGAAAATCAATATAAGAAAAACAAAGGCATATAGTAAGAAATAGTGGTTACCTGAAGGCATGTTTATATGTGGAAACCAAAGGCAGTGCAGCAATGAATGCGGTAAATCAAATATTGTAAGAAGATCTTGGAGATTGTCATATGCTGAGTAAAATTGAAGATATAGCCCCATGTTTATCTCAAATGAAAAACTTTCTTGCATTAGTGGAGCCACAATGCATTGACAAAGCATTAACGTGAATGAAGGGACATGGGAAAAGTGTGTTTCATCGACTGAACCAGCAGTGAAACAAAACCATGACCAAATTGACCCCAAATTGAGATCCTAAATGCAAAAAAGCACTGCATAAAATCTTAGCCTAAACCCAAATAAACTGTTGAACTGAAACTTGCAAAATCTTGGCAAGGGTTATGCCAAATTGAAAGAAATGAACTGCAAAATTATCTGACAAGCTGTAAAAAAAAAATTCCAGGACCGATCATTTAGGACAACAGATAGAAGTGTAGTGAAAACACGCTAGCCACCTATCGAAAAAACACGGTAAACACCAACTGGGAAGAAGGATCTGCAACTGAAAATCAATCCATTGAGTCCATCAATCCATTCACGCACAGCAACAGATAGAAGTGTAATGAAAACACGCAAGACACCTTTCAAAAAAACATGGTAAACATCAACTGAAATTCAAATACATTGAGTCCATCACACACAGCAACGGTCGTATAACATAGGACACATGTGGTCTATGGGACAAAAGTTCCAAAAGCGATATTGCACAATCAGGGACCCAACTAAAGTGCATTAAAGTAAAAACAAAAATTGATCAGCATACCAATTTAGAGACCACAATCTCCAACAAATTTAGAGGCAAACCCATTAGAAATAACTCAGAGGGAGTTTAAAATAAGGATGGACTTGGTGGAGGAAGACGTTACGTGGAAAGAATACGAACATATAGAATAAAGCCTAAGCATTTTCAGAACATGTACATAACCGATCAAATCCATGCCGCCATCTTCGGTCCCTACTAGATCACGGGATATAAGAACCAGAAAATTTAACCATGGAGTGTTGTACCTAAACTCGCCAATTACCAAGCAACACATGTTGGAATGTTAGTGGCCAGGGAGACGAGGAATATTTTGAGACTGCTTCTTTCATTGTGAAAAATCCTACGGCGTAATTAAAGTAAAAATGCATTTTCATTTAGAAGAACAAAAGATACAATCATAGCGTTGTTAAAAAAAACCGGTCAAGATAATTCTTTGCATACAAGGACTAACCATCAACTAGAGTTGTTTAGCTATAAAATTAAAGTATCTCTCAAAGGAAATCAGCTAGAGAATAAAAATATATCTCAAAAGAAAACATGGATAGTAGTATGACCGACATCCTTAACGCACAAAAGGATTAGTCAATGTCGCTCAAACAACCATTAGCCAAAAATGTTGAGCTTGAGAAAATCAGCTAATCAACTCATGCAGTAATAAGGTTGGCTTAGCCTTCTTTTCATTTTATTTTTATTTTCATAAGAAAACTCCGAGTTATAATTTTACATAGGTTTTTGGTTTTTTCTTGTGGTCAAAATTGGCATAATCATAAAATAAAAATTTATTAAGCAATGCCATCGAAATCATATTGTTACATAACTAAAAATACGAAAAAAATATTTATAAAGGGCATTCACCCCAAGTGATAAAAAAGGTAGACCTACAAACAAAAAAGGAAAAAATATTTTCCCACATTGTATCATAAAAAAATTGGCTGAAATCATCACACCATCTTTGAAATCTCATTTGTGCTAGATGACCTTCCCAAGTGTGAGTCCCCTTTTAGATAGCAGATCTTCTTCTTGGTTTTTTTCTCGATAGATATGCTGGAAAGAAACGTGTTGAAATAAACCCAAATGCTTGACAATGATATCATATAGGGGGGCTAGGTGAATATTTTTGGGCCTATAATTTTTGTGGAAGCATTCGATAACTAGGTTTGAATCTCCCAAAATCTAAATCCGTTGGATATGTTGTTGCACTGCCAAAATAAGACCAAGACAAAGTGTCTGGAGCTCGACAAAATTGTTGAAAGAAAATCCCAAGCTATCTACAAAGGAAATATGATGAGTCTCTGATAGATAAAGGACACCACTTGCACCTCCAAGGAAAGGTTGAAATTGAGCTACACCATCAAAGAAAATCCATGAAATCGATAGATCAATGAAAGGATTCTTGACTTGGTGGATAGGTTTTGCTGATGTGATACGAGGAAATAGTTTAAGAGAGAGAGAGAGAGAGAGAGAGAGAGAGTTATTACATTATTATCAATTTAATAACATTATCTTAACCATATTAATTTATTTAAAAGACGTTTTTTAGATCAATATATTCAAATTTGGGCATTGCTTGTTATGTTCTCGACATATAGTTTTTAGTTGGGGACATTAGTTCAGGGTTGAATTTAAATTTAGAAAGAAAACTATTGTCCAAACCATAGGAAATGAGATTTTTAAAAAATAACAATTTTCCAGCATTTGATTAGTTGATTGAAGGTGACGTCTGCCTTATTTTGTGTTGCCCACCAAGCGACGGTGGGCAGACGTCAGCTTATTTAAATGATAAACCTGCAATTCTTAAAATGGTTAACAAATTTGGAGGTGGGTTTTGTTGCGTCTCTATGAAATTTTGGCAAGGCATATATGATTCAAGTACAGATGTAAACAACTGTAATCACCCATTTTTTGTTATGTCCCCGAGGTGGGACATTTAGTTTTCACGGAGGAAGTATTGTTTCCCTCCATACAATGCAATTTTTTGGAAATGGACAAAGTTTATAATGTTTTGTATTTAACTTATTTTTAAATTTTGATTTTTATGAGTTTTATTCGGTTGTTCGCAGGTGACGCTGGTCTCGATTTTCGCTTCCCATGAGGGGGATGCATGCTGTCGTAAGCTAGAATAAGTCTTCGTTCAGTTTTTGTAAAGGCTCAGGTTCAGTGCCCGTACAAGTTATGGATTTTTGTCGTACAAGTTATGGATTTGTGTCAAATACAATAAAAGGTGAGGGATTTTATGTTTCAATGAACTCCTGTTAAAGCAAGTTGGGGCTTGGTTGAAATAATAATAATAACAATGAAACATTAAAATACAATTGTTGCATTGCCTATGATTTGAAAAAGGTTTCTGCATGCATGTGTGCTTATATGGAAGGCAATGGTTAAAATTGATGCCCATATGGATGTATTTGGGTTTTTTCATCGTCAAATACACCCAAAGATGAAAATTCTACGTCGATTGTGAAGTGTAGTTGTGTTTTCCAGCCATTAATTTAACGGGAAAATCCAAAATTGCTCGTTTCTATTTTTATGTTATTATAAATTTATACATATAACTACCTATTTTTTCCTCGTGAGTCGCAAGTCACTGCAACTTGTAGGCTACAAGCCGTCGTTGTGCATTGGGTTGGCTGGAGTAGGTGATAAGTCATTTCCAATTAATGGAGACTGGTTTCTAGAGCATTGATGTTCTAGTCTAAGTGCTTGCGACGTCGGACTGGCCACATACGAATAAGTTTGTTCGTATCGGGTCTCCAGTGCCAGTGCTAGAGTTCGAATTCCAAACTATAGAATCTAGTCCAAACTCCAACTTTCCATGCATGTCCTTCCCTATAGACAAAAATACCTCTTAGTGCCCATAGTTTGCACAAAAATAGAGGCCAGAAACTTATTGGGTATGCGACTCTGCAGTGGAATTTATAAACCGGAGCTTGCTGCACCCTTCATTGAGCGGTGCAGAACAAAGGTCATTAACTACTAGGCCTGTTGCAATCATCGTGGCAGCCAAAAATGAAAAAAGAGAAAATTTGGCCATAATCCCAACCAATAACCTATTTCTGGAATGCGTTTGGAACCCAATGGCTACATATTTCTCAATAAATTTTGGATTATATTGGATTTAATAGTCATGGACTGGGGGTGGACTGGAAAGTAGTTCATAACTTGTGGCAAGTTGTCCAGGCTCCAACACTCGTCTTAAATCAACTACATCTGGTTGAAAGGGCCACTTGAGAACACATTCAGGAGAACCAACAATTTCTTGGAGGCTTGCAGCAAAAGAGAACAAGGTGTTTTCACCCACCCAGTGTTCAACCCTTCAATAACATTTTCTTCAATGAATTGCAAATTTGCAAGGTACATTTTACCTCTAGAAATTCAAAGTTATGCTCGCAGATTTAGGGCTAAGTTTTTTTTATATCAAATATTTAGGGCTAAAATTGTTCATAGATTAAATTCCATGAACAAACCCCCATTCGATTCTAGTAAAACCATGACTATAGAGAAAATTTAAATGATTTCAAATCGAATGAAAGATGATAATTCATGGGAATTGGGATAAATTCATTACTGTTTTGTTAATATTTTTGGTGCAAACTATTGTGGTGATAATTCATGATTCAGTCTTTCATTATTCATTAGCATTTTACTCTTGTTTATGAAAAAAACCGTGTGAAACCATGGTTCTTATTCCTACTAGCGGTAAGAAACCCCCATGGAATTGGGGCTAGTAAGAGAATTTAAAAGTTGGGGACTTGTTGTTGAGAGTATTAAAGGAAATGGGATGGTTTGAGGAAATAACCACGAGTGTAACATTCAAATTAGTTGAAGAAAAAACCACTTAAACCTAGAACCTTGCTATTGTTTCTCATGAACTTTTTTTTTCCAAGTGTTTCTCATCGAATTTATTCCTAGAAGGTAACCAGTAGTTTGGATTATTTTGCTTGTATTGAAAAAAATTGCCATGGAAGAAGATCCCATAGGGTTTGTTGAGCAGAGAAATAAAATGTATTCCTTGTGTTGTGTAGAGAGGTGGAAGAAAGTGCCATGGATGATGGGCTAGAGTGCTCTATAATGAGCATATGACTTTGTTCTTAGAGCAATTGGTTAGGATGGGTATTAGATCCCTATAGTAGCTTCCTTTGCATGGTACTATGGTAGTATCAAAATATTCATATTATATATTTGTAGAATGCTTTTTGTTTTTTAGTGCATTGAATTCAATGGGTAATGAATGATTTGGAATATTCAATGTTAATTCCAATATTAATTTTTTTATATGAATTTTGTTAGAAAACAGGACCGCAGAGCAATAACAGATATACAATTAAATCAATAAACAAGATGCAAAACACATTAAAACATTACAAAGAGACACAGATATAACGTGGTTCACCCAAACGATGGGCTACGTCCAAAAAGAAATTTCCAGTCCTTTTATTACAGTCCAGAAAGATGAAGGGATACACCCTGCAGCAAAACCGTTGCACTTCCTCTTCATGCTCTCACAGTCTCTCTTCCAATACAATACAATACCATACACAGTCGTGTTACAATGCTTTCTTTTATAGGTGAAATACCATGGGAAAATACTACGGTTAACCCAATCCCATGGGTCTACAAAACTGTTGTCCAACACACATCCCAAAAAACATTTCTCAGGGGCTCCGCCCTCGAACCGCAAGGCAGGGGGAATGAGTGTACAGTACACCTGGGGTACAAACACAACTGAATAATATCTCTAGATCTGGAAGATTAGGCTCCACAACCAACAAATTTTGGTTTATATTTGGTTGGAGGTCGAATTTGGCCTCATAATTGGTTATCAAAAGAAGAAAAGTTGCATGGAGTGCCATGATGGCCAAGAGGCATTCATGTATGTCACACCCATCAACATCTCATCTTAAATCTCCATCAATTGAATTGAGGTTGGGTCCACAATCTAATTTAATTTTCTTTGCATCTCATTATATCATGTCCTATTCCATTATGGAATGCAAAGGGTAGGAGAAGGATGTGGGTATATCCCTCTTCGAATTTCAGTATGCACTACATGGAAAGGAATATGGAAGGAAAAAATGTAGAACATTCCACCCTCCTTCACATCTCCACTTCACATTCACTAAAATTCAACCATCTTTGTCCTTTTTGCATGATCTTAAAATTGAGCCATATCCAATGCATTCACCTACAAAGGATATAACAATGAATGTTTGATTCGATGAAATGTTTAACAAGTTAAAATTTCCAACATGAATCCATTGTTGGCCCTAGGATGGAAGCCAACCACTATTGCAAATACATTTACTTCTTTACATATACATTTAGCCCCATATATGGGGTTATCATATACATTTAACCCCATATCCCCTTCATTAAGCCGACCACTATTGCTTATACATTTAATTCTTTACATATACATTTACCCCCATATATGGGGTTATCATATACATTTAACCCCATATATGCCCACCCTTGGGTCATGTCACATATGCGATTGACGATCTTTATCTAATGTTTAAGAGGAAAATTTGTGTAGGGACCTTTAATCTTTTTTATTTATCTCTCTACTATCTCAACTATCAATATATGGATGTCCATCTAAATGGGAAGGTAGATAGCTTATTATCATCTCCAATTTACAAGGGAGTATGCAGGGTTAATTTCCCTTTGTGCATACACCTTAACACAAATCCTTCCATGATGCTAGGATTTCTTGTATCCTTTCCATTTATTGAGGATATGACATCTATGACTATGCAGGGTTAATTTCCCTTTGTGTGTAAACCTTAACACAATTCCTTCCATGATTCTAGGATTTCTTGTATCCTTTCCATTTATCAAGGACAGTGACATCTACGACTATCTTCTAAACACTTTGTGTGCTTTATTTATGCCATTTCACTCTTTCCTATTTTGTTAAGACTAATCATTACCATCTATTTTCTCCATCAAGTGATGCCCAAGTATTTTCCATCTAGTTGGCTAATAAATCCAACCTCTTAAAATGTGGTTGCATTTTGTATGAGTCACTCCATGTTGCTTTCAATCACTTATGATGAAATTTAGGATATGTAATTTATGAGGTCAATCGTGAGTTTGTAATCACCTTTGAAGATAATTCAAGTGGATTTCATTTTCACAACTTGTATGATAATAGAGATCATTGGTTTTCCATGCTCTTGGAACTTTCCCCTAGAGACTAAGAGAAAACCCTGATAACCTAGCCTTAGTGGTTCCCAATGACTCTTACTCTTGTCAATTTAGGGTTCCATTTTGATGCACCATTAAAATTCATCCTAGTCCATCCTTCCTTGGGGAGGGGCACACATGCTCTGTCCTTTTTTTAAATCCTTCATTAGGCCCTCTTTAAGGACCAATTTTGAATTATTCGAGGATAAATTCCCATTCTTCAATAGGATCAAGGGTCATTTTGGTTTCCATTTTTTTCCTATTTCTATTTGCACTCGGTCTATTGTTAGCATCTTACTTCAAAGTTCCTAAGGTTTACTTCTTTATTTATAAACCATGGGATTAAATGTAGGGAAATTCTCATGCCTTATTATGTATTTATGATTTTCGTGGAGGTTTCCTAGTTTTACAAAAATATCCTTTGGTAAAATTATATTCAAAATTATTCGATTGAAAAAATATCCCTATGTTTGCTCTAAAGAGGGTTGGGCATTTGACTAGTTGGGGCTAAATGAAGAAGATGTACTCCACAATTCCAAGATTTAGAGGAACATTTGACCTCCAAACCTTCATCCTAGCCAAATTCCCAACAACATTGTTAACATCTTGTTGATATAACTCCTTGGACTAATTATTTGTTTAGAAAACCTAAGCAGATTATGCCCATTCTCCATGCCTATGTTGTATTTATTTCTTTCTACTCAACCAAAATATGGCATTTCTTCTCTTTTTATCACCATTTCTTAAAATATCATAATTATATGGTCTACATCTCTTATTACTTTAGATGATGCTATCAACATATTACTTTAGAGGGAAATAATTGGTAAGACTAATTTTATATATATCATTCTCTGAACTAAGAATAAAATTTTGTTGTACCATCCCTCCAATTTTTTCTTTGGCTTGTTTATTACATTTTTTTAATGTTTAACCCCATGGGATGGGATTTATAAGGGATATCCCTGAAATCTAGGTGGAGCCTCTAATTTTTTCTTTAGCTTGTTTATTATAGTTTTTTAATGATTACCCAATGGGATGGGATTTATAAGGCATGTCTGTGATATGTGGGTGGAGCCTCTTTTGCTCTCTAAAGTTCCAATATATTAACCTTCCTTTGGATTATAAAACTAGATTTATGATGATAAGTCTATTTTAACATTGGTTTTCTATTTGGACACTTTCTCAAAATTTAGCAATAACTTGTTTAATTTTCTATCTTGAAAGCTCAAAATATTGTAACAACTTATTAATTGGTTTAGCTTATATGAGATTGTTTCTAACAAATTAAATGTTCCATCAAAAAAATGAGATAAGAGATTGGAGGAGGCTATCTTTAGTCTTTAAACATTGCCCAAGGAATTTTCTTGATTTAGTTCTCTCCCAAAAACTTCCACCAGTATATATAGAATAACATGGGAAATAAGGGGAATTTATGCCTTTTAAAATAATTTGTATATATTCTTAATGATGAAGACCAAAGAATGAATAGTGCGACAATACATATACCAAATATCCTTGTTACACTTTTTGGTTACTGCGAAAGATGTTTGGATTGTTTTATGAGATTGTATTACATCATGTATGTTCATGATTTATTCTATGAGAAAAATTATGTAAGTTTTTCATGTACTAATTCTATGTGTGGGATTATGCAATAAGCATAAGTTCTTAAAAGTAAGAAGACATTTACCCAATCATGAAATTATTTGTTGATATATGACACTTCATGGTAGGTTTGAATTCTGGAAATTAATGAGCATGTTAATATCAATATCTATTTCCAATATGAACATGATTCATCCAATACAAAGTGATATAAGTGCAAAGAAGTGAAACTACCTTTACAACTTTCTGGTATTCTCATTACACTATAAACTATTGAGCCATGTTGTTGGTAATACTTTGGACCATATGATAATTCCTTCACTGATAATATGAGTCATCCACTGGTTGATGGGAAGAATGTTTACCACAATTACTTTGATGGAAACCTAGATGCACTTCTATCGGCCATGAAAAAATAGTGGCTTTGGGAAGATGCCAATTGTGTTAAATTTGAGCATATAGATCTGTAGACAAACACACAACTCATAAAGAAGATCTCACAATTTACTCAGCCATTGAAGAATGAAACAGTGCAAAAGGCTTGCAGTTGTGAATGCTTTCATTAATCAAAAAAGTAATCCAGATGATAATTACAATAATGTAAAATGGCTTTAATAGCCACAAGCAATTCGAATCCAAATGAGGAAGTTCGAATTGATGACTCTACTTGACTATAGGTAACCAAGACTTGTCTAAATCATAATTGGAGGACCCAGTAGTTAACTGTACTTGTCTAAATCACAATTGGAGGACCCAGTAGTTAACTGTCCTTGTCTAAATCATCACTGGAGTTCTAAAACACAACCAAGTGTTACATTTAATATTAAATAATGGTTAACTGACTGTGGTAGGTGATAAAAGCGCCCCACATGTGTGCAATTAATTAAACCATTATTTAACTGAATGTAGAGGGCCAGAACTGAATGTAACTAACTCCTAACTTGGCTTGACTAGTCATTAATGGAAGTGAACTGACCTTGGTTGGTTTCGGCACTCCCAGTTGCTTCCTAAATTATAGGGATTGATCTAGGAGACTCCTAAACTTATGCAATCAAGTGCAATAAGTGGCAGTGAGCCTCAATTAGTGTTCCCCATACTTAGGTAACTGAAACATGTGCCCCAATTAGGTCTAGTTTAACCAATGGTGCTAATGACTATAAATAGACTGGATGGACTCCCGATTTAGACATGACTCCCGATTTAGGCATATGACCAAATTTGGACAAGGGAGGATTAATAATCCTAACACCCCCCTGAATGCTAACTTGGACAAACTGTGGGCCCTAGTAACTAAGACCATAGGTCACCCAATACATCAAGTAAAATAAACTAACTGCTTAATACAAGTAACTAGGGAAAAAACCACATGGGAAAAAATCCCTTCTTCTATCTAAGCAGGTAGAATCAGGTCTCAAGTTTGAAAAACTTGAAAATATGTTGCTGCAATCTTCATCTCTGTGAGGTAGTGAAGCAGCATGCATGGTGTGCTGTGCACAGGTATTCTGGGGCCTGGCATGTAGACTTCTCCTTTTTCTCCAAAACTGATGATGGAAGGAAGGAGGACTATAACCTTTGTCTCTTGCTGAATGAAGAGGTGTATGATCATATCCATTCTTCTGAATGTAGGAAGACTGAGCCCTTTCCATATTGCATCTTACAGGAAGTCTATTGCATCTCTCTGAAGGAGGCAAAACAGTATGACATAGCGCAAGAGTATTTTCTTTCTGAGTGTCAAGTGAGTTTTCAGTCATCTTCCTAGCTTCCAGTTTGGAAGTAGGGACTGAATCTAGATCTGAGTCACCCCGAATCTTAATGTCATAAACTAATATAGATGGATCTGCAATACTAGTAGAAGTTGTAAAAGAAGTAGATGCAATGTTTTTACCTTCCCTTGCCGGTGGCTGCTGAGAGTGCACTGGTTCTGAAGGAGGCATGAAATGTGAGAACTCATATGCTCTTGAAGCATGATTCGCAATACCCTTTGCTATGATGCTCCCAGTAGAGATATCTATGATCTCCACTGAGTTAAGACCAAAGATCACTTGCTTTGGAGATCCAGTATGGGTCATCTGATAGACAGATAACAGGTTTGAAGCTAGTGAGGGAACAAACAACACATCTGATACCATGTAAGGTTTTCCATTACACCAAAACCTCCAGATGTTGATGAACATTTGAAACCCAGCACAAGGCCCTATCACCAGGAATGGTGGTTAAACCACTTGTTTTATATTCCCAGAGGTGCGGCGGTTATACCATGTGGAGGTACCGGATACTCCAACGCCCCGCCTCCGGCGTAGCTCGAGGGAATTGAACCTGAGACCTCAGCTCTGATACCATGTTAAATTTGAGCATATAGATCTGTAGACAAACACACAACTCACAAAGAGGATCTCACAATTTACTCAGCCATTGAAGAATGAAACAGTGAAAAAGGCTTGCAGCTGTGAATGCTTTCATTAATCAAAAAAGTAATCTAGATGATAATTGCAATAATGTAAAATGGCTTTAATAGCCACAAGCAATTCGAATCCACATGAGGAAGTTCGAATTGATGACTCTACTTGACTGTAGGTAACCAAGAATTGTCTAAATCATAATTGGAGGACCCAGTAGTTAACTGTACTTGTCTAAATCACAATTGGAGGACCCAGTAGTTAACTGTCCTTGTCTAAATCATCACTGGAGTTCTAAAAAACAACCAAGTGTTACATTTAATATTAAATAATGGTTAACTGACTGTGGTAGGTGAGAAAAGCGCCCCACATGTGTGCAATTAATTAAACCATTATTTAACTGAATGTAGAGGGCCAGAACTGAATGTAACTAACTCCTAACTTGGCTTGACTAGTCATTAATGGAAGTGAACTGACCTTGGTTGGTTTCGGCACTCCCAGTTGCTTCCTAAATTATAGGGATTGATCTAGGAGACTCCTAAACTTATGCAATCAAGTGCAATAAGTGGCAGTGAGCCTCAATTAGTGTTCCCCATACTTAGGTAACTGAAACATGTTTTAACCAATGGTGCTAATGACTATAAATAGACTGGATGGACTCCCGATTTAGACATGACTCCCGATTTAGACATATGACCAAATTTGGACAAGGGAGGATTAATAATCCTAACAAATTGTTGTTGGACATGTTGGATGGCATACAGATGGGGGATTCAATGTAACCATCATCAATGCAAAATGATTCATTCAAGGACTGGTAAACTATGCTATAAACAACAAGGGCACCCTGCTTAGGCCTGGAAACCCCCCAGTAGAAACATAACTTTTTAGTCTTTTAGATGAGGGAAAAAAGAGCATTTTGCATGGAAATTTTGAAAGACACTAGGGAATATTTACATTTGATGGTCAAGTTAAATATGAGATGGACATAGGCCAAGGCTCAAAGGGTCTGGTGAATGCATAAAATGTTTAATACCTATCTTTAAGGTGGTGTGTTGCAAATGATAATCATGATATTACTAATATATCAAGGCACATACAACCGTCCTGCTCAACTTCAGATTGTACAACCCTCCTTTACAGAGGTTCTTGCAATCATATTGGGTCACCAAAAAATATTTTGTATGCTTTTAAGCGCTACTATCAACTCCATAGTCAATTAGGTGATAGATGCACTTTTGATGGCCTTGGAAATTGGACAATTGCAAACCCATCCATAGGAGATTGTTGTTTTTTAGTTGCAACTAGTGATTCATATGCTTCTAGTATGTACAACATTGTAATGAAACACTAGATAGTCCAATAGGCATTTCTAGTATGCACACTAAATTTACTTGGTAGTGCATTGTAGAGTGATGTACTTCTATCTATTGTTTTGGATCTATCTGTAGTTTGTGATGATATCTTGTCTTATTTATTCATGGAAAAAGGAAAACAATGCATGTTGTGAGTTCTCAATTATTTTGCCGAACAACTGACTCTAAAAGCCAAATGTGTTAGACTAATCATTTCAATATTCCAAGGTGTTAACCTCAATACTAATGCCATACAATGTTGCTTGTGAGATTACATTTCTATTATATCTAGGCAGGAGATTGCTAGTTACCATGGTGTTTATTCTAAAGATTTGTTGTAATAGGTGTTTTTTTGTTGCTAATTTTTAGGAATAGATTACTCAATTTGGAAAGTTAAGAGTTGTTGGGATAGCTCGACAAAGTTTGTTGAGTTTTATCCAAGAACTTGATAGGATTTTAGTTTAATTGCATTATCCAATAACTTGATAGGATTTTATTGTAATTTTCTGAAAATTGATGTAGAGGAATTTGTGAGAAAAGAGGGATTTGTGAGTAGAGAGGAATCCTGAGTAGAAGGGGTTTGATACCTATATTAGTTGATGTGTGTATAAGGGGAATCAAGATCAAGCTCCTCTACCCTTATGGTATTGATTTAACCAAGAATTTATTTGAGAAGATGGTGGCTATTCCCCCAAATGCTCATTTAGAACTTATGGCTTTACCTTTGTTGTTTTTTCCAGAATCAACATGAAAGTGTCGCAGCCTCCACGTCTAGAATTTTCATCTCTTGGAGAAACAGTATGTCTAGCTTCTCATATTTGATTATATCCTTTATTGCTTCTACCTTGTTTAACCCTCCCAGTCCCCTGCAATTCCAAGAGACGGTTTTCAACATTTCTTACCTGCTTGAGATCCTGCTCGAGATCTGTTGTCTATTCTTACCCCTCCCTGATTTTTGAAGTTCTGGAGAAGCTTCGTTTCCTCAAGACTTCTTTGCCTCCATAGCTCCATCTCTCTTTCTGTTTCTTTCTCTCTTAGTTTTCTTTGTGACTTCCTTCCTCTTGTGGTTGGTTGCGAAGCTACTTCTTGTGTTTCCTGTGATCCCTGTGAATGCGATCTCTCTAAGGAGTATCCTTGTGGCGTGACTCTGTTTTTTTTAACCATCTCTGCCCAGGTTCCCCCTGGTGTTGTGGAACCTTCCAGAGCCTTTTCACTTCTTTCGATTTTCAGAGACATGGGAGGGATACTCGTGGTTGCATGGGCTTCTTCTTCCTCTACTTCAACTGTTACCATTTCCAAAGGGGGAATTTCTCCTTCTTCCATAAACAATGCCTCGTATTGGTTTTTGATCGAGATTTTTTCTACTTCTATGGGATCTTCCTTACTGCTCTTTTGGTGCATCTCACTTGCTGTTGGGGGATTTTTTCTTCCCCTTTCTAATTGTTTCCATCCTTCCTCTTGGCTTTTTCCCAAGGTTTCTTGAGCCACCTTAGGACAGTTTTTAACAAAGTGGCCATACTCATGGCACTTCTTGCACTTAAATGGTAGTTGCTCATAGTCGACTTTTTTCATGTGTTCCCATCCGTCCAAGAGTAAGTTTACTACCTCTGGCAGGCCTTTCTCCAGATCTACTTCAACGTAGATCATTGCATAAGAAAACAAGGAGCCCTTTGGTTCCACTTTTTCAATGTAGTTGTCGAGATAGTTTCCTATTGCTTGTAGTGTCTCATCATTCCGGCAGTGCAGGGGCAAGTGAGGGAGATAGACCCAGACTGGGACCGCAGAAGGCACGTCCTTTTCTGGGTCGAATGATAGGCTCCATCGGTTTAGATACAAACCATATGGACCCATGAAGTAGGGACCACTCCTGAAGATAAGATGTTTGTCAGCTTTGCTTTCAAATAAGAAGGAGAAGAATCCCTTTCCATAGAAGAAGTGTTGCAGCCCCCAAGATATCAAGGGCATCCAGTTATTATTTATCCAGACCTCCATAGTCTTTGGTGAAGGCTATATTCCCATGAACTGACCTATTAGGCCTTTCTCACTCAAAGCAAGGGCTTTTAGTCTTGAAGTTGTTAACGTGATCTGGATCCTAGGAGCGGTTTCTCACTTCATGAAGTTTGCATCACTGGATTCTGGGGTAATCTTAGGTGAGGAAGAGGTGGTAGCCACCATATTCTTGAAATCTTCATCTAACAATCTTTGTTGTTCTTTCGGGCTCAGGTCCGGGGGTGGATCCATCCTTTCACATGTAGATCACGAGACTCACCGCATACTATGAATGAAGGAAAAAAAAGTAATTCCACACACTGGCAGATTGCTTCCTGCATGCACGATCATGAATGAGTTGCCTTCAGATCACAGCCCAAGTCGATTGCCACAAGCTGAAAATTGATATCCCAAAGGGATCGAAAGTCGCTTGTAGAGGTTGCATGCATGATCTGCATGCAGAGGTAGCGATTCAAGCCTTGACCCTCTCACGCAGGCTTAAATCACAGCATAACCCATAACGCCAATTCATCGATAAATTTATATTTTATTATAAACCATTATAATATTATATTTAAAAAATGTTAATTCTTTTATAATTTTAATAAAATATGAAATCTTTATACTATCATATTTTTTAATAAAAACAAAAAAAAATTAAAGATTAACATTTTATAATTATAAAAAAAATAAAGATTAAGATTTCATAATTATAAAATTAGGATGGACAAAGTTTTTAAATATTAATATGATTTTTTTTAAATTATAGTTATTTAAAGGTTTGGATTTAAATTTTAAATTAGATTAAGTTACTTGACTAAAACAACAAATAAAGTTAATTTAAGTTTTGGAAATATTAAACATATTTTTATTATTTATTTAAAGAATAAATAATAAAAATAATAATAACAACAATAAAGAATAAAATAATAAAATAATAACAATGTACATATTGTTTTCTAATTATTTTTTAATTGAGAGAAAAGCTCAATTAAATAAATAAATTTTAAAATTTAATATAATAATATAAATAATTAGATTTTACAATTCACTATACATAATATTTTTCAATAGAAAGCAATGTTTATTTAAATATAATTGTTCTTAATAATTTTTACAATTTAACTATAAAAACCAATGCCTTTATTTTTATCAAACTTTTCTTAAATAAACATTTTTTTAAAATATTAATATTTTTAAATTATAATTATTAAATGTTTGAATTTAAATTATAAATTAAATTAAATTATTTGAGGGTTGATGCACAATCATGGATTCCTTTAAAGACACTTTAGATGCCACATAACATTGAAAAAACATGGAACCTTTGACTTTAGGTGACAATTAGAAGTACTTTCCTAACTGATTTGAAGATGAAGTAAAAAGACAAAAGTTAGGTAATTGAATAAGCTTTCATAATATATAATTTTATCTATATAAAATTTGTGAAAATGTTTGTTTCTCTTCGGATGATATAAAATTATGTTTTTTTCCAAGGAAAAAAAATTGTGAAAATGATTATAAAATTAATTTCCCTTAAATTGGGTTTTCAAATTTTCACCACATCATAACATATATATTTGTGCCGATGCAGCACTATATGAGGTAAATGATGTCATATTTGGATAAACTCTTGCATAAATATAAATGACATATGGTACTAGTGCAACACTATTTTTTCAAAAAAAATCTTGAATTATTTTTTTATTATTATTAATTATTGAAGTATGAAAACCTTGAAACAAAAAAGTTATGTGCAGGTGCAACACTTTAGGGGCTAAACTTAATGAAATTATTGATTCCTATATATAAGATTGTAGGGCTCGCTCTCCTCTAGCGCATCATATAGTTGCATCATATAGTTTTCTTGCGAAATGGTGAAGGCAATCAAAAGTTATATACAAAACAATGGATGTATCTATTTCCAAAAATTGACATGTATCATTTAGAAAAATAATAATAAATAAATAAAACATACATCTGTAGGAAAAAATTACATATTTAGAATCGTAAGATCGTATTCTACAATATTCTATATTTTCATAAAAAAATTGTGTTTGTCATAGAAAAAAACACCATCAAAACTGAGCATATTTACAGAGTTCTGAAATACAAGAAATAGACCTAGTTTATTGTCCTAGCCAATAGGTTCGATAGTCTGAATATATTTCTGAACATGATGCCAAGCCTTATTCCTGCCGAAATTTTAAATTTTACAAACCGCACTTGCGATAAAAATATGCATATGCGATATAAATCGCATATGCATTAAAAAATGTAGGTTAGGTAAAACAACGTAACCCTTAAGGGAATGTTATTGAAATGGATGCATAAATGACTTAGGAGTCCTTGTCTAAATTTCCTTCCAATAGGATGAAGAGGAGTTATGAATCATATAATTTATTTTAAGAAAAACCCTTTGCCTAAACTAGACAATGCAATTCAATTAACATTGTTTGAGTCTCTACCAACCTCAAATCAATTGGCAGTAGGATATAGATAAGAAGGGAAAAGTGGGGAAGGGTATCTTGTAGCTTCCCATATCTACTAGATAATTTAGAATGAGTTTTCCATTTTTCCAATGTGTCAAAGTAGTTATGCTTGAATATGGATTTAGAATACAAAGAATGTAAATATATATTAATACTTGCATAAAGAGTTAAAAGTTGAATATTTGTGGATTTGAGCTTCTATAAATTTGTAACAACTTAACCTACCTATTATACATTGTATGGTATATATGTGGAAAATTATTGTCAGGGAGTCACCTCGTATCGATAGCCAATCATTGTAAGCCGCTCATAGTTGGGCTTGGATACTAGAATTGAATCCTTGGCTTGGATCTCAAGCTCTTGGGATACTCTAATCAGATGGAAGGGTTGCATATTATTTGTTCTATGTGAGAAGATGACAAACTTTAAGCCGGCCTTGGTAGAATAATGGTGCATGGTACGTTTATATGATGATATATTTTTATGTTTAAATGAACTAAAATGTGTATGGGAATGTATATTGATATTAATCTTCGGCTCTTCCTTCAAATGTTTATTCAAAGAGCACATAGCTATAGAAACCTGTGTAGAATGGGAGGGACAATTCTCAAAAGACATAGCATTCCTAGAATTCCAAAGATTCCATCTAATTAGGAAAGTTATTGCTCTATAATTGTTTATATATTCTCATGAAAACCATATTTTTAGGCCTACCTCCACATACGTGTACATCCAAATATCCTTCTTTCCTAATCAACATTCTATCTTATTATAAAATTGATGAGAAAAGGGACATTTCATGAAGATGTGGGATATTTCTTCTCTGCCTTGCCAACAAATATAAAATATTCCATGACCTTCATTATTTTTCTTTTGATAGAGATCTTTGGTCAAGACTTTTGAGGTGAGAGCAAGCCAGATGATAATTTTAGACCTTTTGGATCTTTAATTCTCCAAATCATTTCCCACCACCATCTATCTTCCAAATCCTCCACATTCATAACCTTTTGATAGTCTGGCTACAATGTATAACCTCCTCCATTCTTATTTAGAGTCCTGATCAAAACATCTGGATCTTAGTTTAACTAAACTTGTCTGAATTTTAGCTCTAAAAGAAAACAATTCAATTGATCTTTCAATCGACCTATCAAGTGAAGTTGGTCTTCCATACCCATTTCCAGGTTAAATAGGCATCTTCATCGCACACATCCACACACCCTCTATCCATCCCTCTCCATCTAACCATAGTTATTTATCTCCTTCACTATCCCTCTACATCTATAACCATCCCTCAACCCTTTCTCTCACCCCTTTCCCTCCCTCTCTTCCTCTCTCCCTATCCCTCCCTCTCTTCCTCTCTCCCCACTCCTTCCTTATCTCACCACTCCCCCCTCAAACAAACTTACACACCTATTGGTCTTGGAACATCGCACACCCTCTCCCTCTAAAACCAACCTCCCCCCTTTGTCTCTCTCAAACACATCCACACACCCTCTCTCCATCTCTCTCTATCTTGCCCTATCTCTATCTCTCTATCTCTCTCTCACACACACACAATCCCTCCTCTCTATCCTTTGGTGTAACCATCCTTGACCATCCTTCATTTCCCTAAATCCCTCCTCTCTCACTGTTATTATCCCACTCTCTCACTAGGGTATTTTTTAAGGATTATAATAGTATACTTAAGTATAGTATTCTAGGTGATAATTTTGGATTGAAAAAAACATATAAATGCATATGCAATCGAATATTAAATATGAAACATACAATTTACTACTGAAACTTGTAAATTTTGGTGAATATTATGATAATAAAAAAATGTAAATATAGGCGATATTAGAGACTAAAAATGACCAAATAACGAATTTATTTTTTGAAAAAAACCCAACATTAGCCAATTGGTGAAATTTCGCCCCTAAATTTTTCCATGTCTCTCACCCTCTAGCCATCCCTCCATCCATTATGCTATATATTTTTTCTCCATCTATTATCCTATATATTTCCTGCACCCAATTATCCATCCCTCCTATATATCTCCCACTCCCATCCCCCCCTATATATCTTACCTCCGCCCCCATCCCTCCCTCCCAATTATATTTATTCCCCTCCCACTTATATTTCTTCTCCCTTCATTCCCCCCCATATCTCTCCCCTACCCATCCCTCCCTTCCCCTTATATCTCTCCTCCATTCATCCCCCCCATATCTCTCCCTTACCCATCCCTCCCTCCCATGATTCCGTCTACACCTTTCTCTCCCTCCTTTGGCTACCCCCCTTTCCTCTTTTAGCTTAATCAATGTAATGTTAATTTCTCCCATGTCATATGCACTATATCGCATGTGTGATATATCGCATATGTGTTATATTGAATGTATGCTATATTGCATATGCGATATGACAATCATGTTTTACATAGCGACCGTTAGGGGTAAACCATCGTAACCATAACACATGTGTGATATAACGCATGTGTGATATAACACATATGCATTAAAACGAACATGTGTTATATCACATATGCAATATTTGTTTTATAGAAAATGTTAGGTTGCAGGACGTGGGCCAGTTTTACTGTATAAAAAGATGGAACTCCTATGAACCTACACACAGAGAACTGTTCAACCTATCATTTCATCATTTATTACACAAATACAAGGTATTTTACAAGTTTGGGTGGATTTCAGTATGGAATGTATGTAATAGAGGCCAAAAATCAGTGAGGAAGGTGCTTACACTAGAATAAGTTGAAAAAAGAGAGAGGGAAGAATCATGAAATCATTGGCATTCAATCGATGAGCAAATACTTCCCATTCCCGCTCAACTATAAAATACAATTTTGAATACCCCAAAGGAAGAGTCAAAGTAGAGGAATTTGATAGTGGACAATACCATTCATTCTCCATCGAATGACATTTCAGTATCGCGTTCATTGAATGGAACACTACACTTTGCATCAAATACTTGTGCCTCAACATCTTGACGAAAATCATAGATACCTGACGTAGAGGTTGAGGAGAATAATGCAATGTTAATGGAAGTTAGTTATGGGGAAGATGAAAATATTGGTGCAATATTAAGCAAACAATTTTGTGAAGAGTTCAACCATTATGTTCCTGACGATGAAAATTTGTTTCCACAACAACCATGCAAGGTGGTTCAATCTCCTAATTGAAGTTGTCATCCTGTAGTGGATGTAAATGTCACTCTAGCATTTCAAACGAAAAAAAACTTGCATCAACGCGAAAGAGAACTCCTAAACACATACAAGTGGATGGGAGTGAATTGACTTCCATGGAAGGTAAAGTGCCTAAACACACTACCCTTCATCATTGTTCTCAAATAATGAAACAATATTTTGATAAAAAATCCGACGCCTATAAATGTCAATATTTTTTTATCTTTGATTAAATCTAGGAGTATAGAAACTATTAGAAGAAATTTGGGCATAAGAACATTGAAGAATATCGAATCAAGTAATCACATTGTGAAATCTCTTGTTGTTGCATTCACATCAATTGGTAAAAAAAATGTTCACAGGACTGTAATGTGGCTCGTCGTGTCTTCGCTGAATCAATTGTAAGTAGATCTACAAGACAACATCGTTTACTTAAATGCACATCACAATTTGTGCATTTACATCCAAAGACACTTAATAAATATTCATTAAGAAGAGACAACCTTGATGTATAGGGACAAATGGAAACATTATGGGCATTTAGCAGTATCTTTCCCTGTAAAGACATGAAGTTAGTTGAAGCAGTGAAGGGACTACTGTACACATTTTTGGCATGATAACACTAGGCCTTCTTCTGACACAAAGGATGTGTTAAAATGCTATAGGTGTTCTATGAATAATGAACTACATGTTAAACATTATCTTCACTTGAAACAAACTCATTTGTTCAATATGTTTCAAATTTCCCACGTAGAGCTAAGACTCAGGTAGAGATCTTTTGAAAAATGAAATCCTTGATATGTTAGAATCAGTACCATCCACAACACTTGTTGTTGTAGGTACCACATATAGTTTGATAGATAATATCATACATTTGCACATATACGTCGTTTTGTGCATCCTAACCATGTGCAAGAATGCTCAAGTACAGTACCACCAATGTCATTTAGAGATTTCATCCATACCTTAATATGTCTGAGGAAAGATGGGCAGACATATTACTTAAAACAATGTGTAGAAGGTTCTTGCAAAAAATGTGGTGGGCTATCATTATGGTATTATTGCATCCATGAGAGTGAAGATCAACCATTCAGGAATACAATTGTCAAGAAGCATAACTATCAGTATGAGACATATCAGCTACATGATGGGAAAGGAAGCAAGAATATTAAATTGTTGACTTCACAGGTGACAATGTACACAAATAATACTCATTTACATGACTATATTGTTTATGTTGTTTTATAACATTGTTTATTAACATAAATTAATATTCATGTAAATATTTTTATGTTGTTTTATAACATTGTTTATTTTGTTTCCCACCGGGTGCAAGTATGTGAATTTATTTCAGAGTTTCATGGAAATATCCAACAGAACATTCAACATGTCGATATGGCATGGTGGCAAGATGAGCAATTCAAAATATGTCGAGACACCTTCCCTCTCAAAACAATACTATCAGTGGTTGAATTTGTAGAAAATTACACCCTACAACCACAAAATGAAATACAAAGTCAGTACTATCACTCAAAGCAGGTGCATATAATGTTCCATATCACTTATCGACGTGGGCCAAATAGAAATGAAGAGAAATGTGTGATATTGAAAGAAATTCACCTCTACATAAGTGACGACCGGACCCATGACATTCATTATGTGCAACATTGCTTTAAATTGTTTTATGATCATGTGATAGCTATGGATATATCATATTTTCATCATTTGATTTGGTCATAAGGTTGTGCTGGTCAGTTCAAGAAGGCATGAGTATTTATATGGTTGTGTTTGTTGCACACAAAATACAAGGTGCCACATATATGGAACTACTTTGGAACTGGTCATGAAAAAGGAGAGCACAATGGCATTTGTGCATGCATAAAAACTACACTTAGAAGGGAAGAGATGAAGTTTACAAGTGCTTTCCTTCGAGACGCTGCATCTATAGTTACATGGTGTGCATTTGTGATGGGAGAATAAGCAACAAGGAAAAACCTAGTGCAAAGAATATTCTGGGAGCTGACAAATGTGGACCAATCCAACACATATCGGGTGAACAATGTGCATGGAACTTGATAGTTTCATTCAATTAGAAGCTCAAACAACTCGGCCCTAGAAATATGGACAATATTGAAGGATTTCTTTTGCGGTTCTTGTAGCATTGAAGAATGGGATGATTGTGAGTATATAGATACGGTTGATACATGCAATTGAGTGAAAATTGGCGCTGATTTAAAGGGGGGTAATGAAATAGACCTAGTGGAAGATGATTAGACATATATTTATATAGACTATGATCACATATCAGATATCATACAAGTAGGTACAAAAAAAGTAAATTTGTAGTACCTAAATCACTACAAGCCTTTACATTTAAACAAAATTTATTTATGTTACATGCAAGACCTTTTTTAATAAATGTATTGTTAACTTGACCTATTTCCTTTCACAGGTCATATATATGTAGTGGTTGCCCCAAAAAATAATGAATGGGATTATGATTATTGGTTGTAACTTTTACTTGGAGGGGAAACAAACCATTCTTGAACCTGTTATAGATGATGAAAATATTGAATTCCCAACTAGCTTAATGGTTATAATAGGGGAGTACTTGACACTAGTAGCACAACAGAAAAGGAAGGGTGGGTATGTATATGAAGATTATAAACCAGGAGCTATTGTATACCACTTAACCAACCTGGTAGTTGGTATAAACATCAATTTGTGCACACTTTCAAACAAAAATAGGTCACATGTATGATACATGCTACCTCATTTAGAGCATGAGAGATTGATGGACACTATCGGAAGCAGAGATGATGAAGATGGCCTACTCAAGTGAGTGCATTTTCAGGTGTTACTATATTTTCTAGTGTGGCTAGATTGGCAGGTGTGTTATTTAAAATTTAAAGTGTGTGTTGAAGAACAATTTCAATACCATTCACCTATACAATTTCAATACTAACGTATGATTGACGAATACCATTCATAGACATCCTACTATTCATAGCATACTAGATAGTATAAACATGATCCTACACCCTCAAGTGAGTTATCTATAAATAATGTTTGCACAATTTCATTGGGTTCTCTTTATTTTCTGATGAGAGTACTAATGTTTAGCCTTTTGTGTTCCTAGGATACAAACATGATCTATGGCACATTGGAGGCACCAAGAACTAATGGTGTCTTTAGACACCACCAAATAGAGTTCATAAAATAACATGGTCTAGAGTTGTTGCAATTTACTTTTAATGAATAATTTTTATATTAATGCACATTTAATTACATTCGTGTTTCAACTCTTGGAACTCTTGCATTGGTGGGTCAACTCTGCAAAAAATTCCACCATGCGACTATTGGTAGTGTTCCCATATCATCCTTTCCCATACACACATGTAGGAACCAATGACATGAAATTATGTTGCTCCATTTGTTTTTTCACTCCAGAACCGAAAGTCACAAAGTGTCCCTAAACCACAATTTGAGGCGACTTTGAACTGGACATAAATCGACAACCAGAGTTCGGATTAATGAAACATCGACTCTGTTGTTCTCCTAGCATGCAGATACATCTAGGGGGGCTATCCACTGTGTTTGCATGTCCTGGTGACTACATTATGCATTGATTTCATAAACTAAGTTTTTGCTCAGTTTCCTTGAATGCAAAGTTTTGCATTGGTGGGTCAACTCTGCAAAAAACTCCACCGTGCAACTATTGGTAGTGCTCCCATAATGTTCTTCCCTGTGCACACCTGTAGGAGCCAATGACATGCAATTATGCTGCTCCATTTGGTTTTTATCCCCAGGACCAAAAGTCAGCATGTGTCCTTGAACCACATTTTGAGGCAACTTTCAACTGGACATAAATTGGAAATTGGAGGTCGGATCGACAAAATTTTGACTCCGTTGGTCTCCTGGCATGTGAATACATGTAGGGGGGCCTCTCCAATGTGTTTTCATGGCCCGTTGGAAATATTGTGCATTTATTTCATAAACTAGGGTTTTTCTCAGTTTCCTTGAATGCAATTCTTGTATTGGTGGGTCAACTCTGCAAAAAACTCCATCGTTCCACTAATGGTAGTATTCCCATATCGGCCTTTTCCATACACACCTGCAGGAACCAATGACATGCAATTATGCTTCTCTATTTGGTTTTTCGCTCCAGGACCAAAAGTCACCAAGTGTCCCTAAAGCACACTTTGAGGCAACTTTCAACTAGACATAAATCATCAACCAAAAATCGGATTGAAGAACCGTCAACTTTGTTGTTCTCTTGGAATGAGAATACATCTAGAGGGGGCCTCTCCACTATGTTTGCATGGATTGGTGATTAGATTGTGCATTGATTTCATAAACTATGGTTTTGATCAGTTTCCTTGAATGAAACTCTTGCATTGGTGGGTCAACTCTGCAAAAAACTCCACCGTTCCACTATTGGTAGTGTTCCCATATCGGCCTTGCCCATGCACACCTGCAGAAGCCAACAACATGCAATTATGCTGCTCTATTTTTTTTCGCTCTAGGACCAAAAGTCACCAAGTGTCCTTGAACCACATTTTGAGGCGACTTTCAACTCGAAATAAACATCAACTGGAGGTCGAATGGATGAACCGTCGACTCCGTTGGTCTCCTGGCATGCAAATACATCTAGGGGTCCCTCTACACCATGTTTGCATGTCCCACTGACTACATTGTGCATTGATTTGATAAACTAGGGTTTTTTCCAGTTTCCTTGAATGCAACTCTTGCATTGGTGGGTCAAACCTGCAAAAAATACATCGTGTGACTATTGGTAGTGTTCCCATATCAAAATTTCCCATACACATATGCAGTAGCCAATGACCTGCATTTATGCTGCTCCATTTGGTTTTTTGCTTCAGGACCAAAAGTCACCAAGTGTCCCTGAACCACATTTTTATGTGACTTTCAACTGGACATAAATCATCAACCAGAAGCTGGATCAATGAACCATCGACTTTGTTGGTCTCCTGGCATGCAGATACATCTAGGGGGGCATCTTCACTGTGTTTGCATGGCCTAGTGACTACATTGTGCATTTATTTCATAAACTTCGATTTCATAAGCTAGGGTTTTGATTTCATAAGCTCTATAGGTGAAAGAGGGATTTGGTATTCCAATTATTGTGTACTTAGGTTATGTGCTTGAATTCATTGATATTGTTGGGTGTGATACCCTAAGTTTCTTGGGAGAATCTCTTGGACCCTAAGAAATGTTTTTTCTTCTTCATGTTGTTATTTTTTTAACATGGATATGGATATGGTGTCTTGCTTATGAGTGTCATCTTGGTTATGATGCTACCTATCATGTGTGAGTGATGTTCTATTTGTTTCTTGTTTGAATAAGAATTTTTTGAGAGAATTCCTTATATAATATATGTTTATTATAAAATTCCATTTGAAGGAAAATAGTGCACCATCAATGATTGTAATTTGTTGAGAGAGGGTGGTATTTACAGGTTTATTGTTGATCAAGTGGTACTTGTACATTCCATGGAAAGGAAAGATGGGCCATCTATTTTTTGTGGAGGAATATGTAGAGAATGCATGGTGAGATGCCATGAATATAGGTTTCTAGGCTTGAAAATGATGAGAGTATTTTCGAATATAGGGAAAATGATGAGAGTACCTTGATGATACTCTTTCTTTAAAATTCTCTTAGAAAGAGAGACTTGGCCTAGCTCAGGTTAGTGTGTCTATTGTCAAATTTTTTAAGGTGTTTGAGAGAGTTTATGACGTTAAAAAGTTGATGATATCCCTACATGAGTTGTTGATTGTACCATGATCTTGGTATTTCATTAAGGATGGATTTCTGAAGTTATCTATCTTTGTGATTTTCATAGATAGAATTCAATTGTCTTGGTCTTGTATTTGTTGATGTATTTGTAACTTCGAAATGTATTCATCTGTATATCTTATGTATTGTACCCCAATGTTTACTTTGGGATGTGTCTGTAATGTATTTGAGACATGTCATGCCCCGATGTTCTTATCGGGAGTTTCTATAATGTAACAAGTCAAGTCAAGTCATTGTGGGTAACCCTCCTATTGGTCAAGGGTTAAAGTCCCCGCAGTTGTGGGGCCCTAGGATTATTAGACTATCCTAGAGAAGTTGACCCTAGGTGAGTCATTGTAAGTTGGGGCAATACTTCACACCATTTTGTTAAGGATAACCCTCCTTGTTGGTCGGAGGAGGAAAAGTCCCCACAAGTTGTGGGGCACTAGGGTTATTAGACACTCCTAGATATGTCGGCTCTACTAAGTAATTGTTAAGTGAGGCTGACATGATGGAGTGGGTTTCAAGTGAATGAAAGAATATAAATAGAGAGTGAGCCTCTCTATTTATCACACACACACTCACTCATTGGGGCGCATGAGTAAGAGGAGAAGTTGCTGGGACAAG
Source organism: Pseudotsuga menziesii (assembly GCA_001517045.1). NCBI lineage: Eukaryota > Viridiplantae > Streptophyta > Pinopsida > Pinales > Pinaceae > Pseudotsuga > Pseudotsuga menziesii. Next base: position 104,536 of record LPNX010999178.1, read on the forward strand.
AGAGAGACTACTGCTGTCGGGAGATCATATTTATGTTTTAGGGTTTTACTTTTGGTGTTGATTCTATCTCTAAGGAAGTTGTGGGGTTTTCTCCTTTATGGTTTCCCCAAGGAAAATTATTTGTGTCTCTTGTCTCTTTTGTTTTTTTGTTGTGCATGTTATTCTCTCAGTTAAATATCCTAAGGTCATAAAGCCAGCTTGAATGATAAAAATCTAACATGGAATCAGAGCTAACCTGAGAAGAAGACATTATGCAGTTGTAGAAGCTAGGGATTATTAATTTTTGGATCTCTCTCCATAATCCATCAGCAAAAGTATTCTAGGCTGACTCTCCATTGAAGGGCACATCTTTCTGTCGAAGCGGAATTCGATTCCGAGCATTTTCCGTTTTTGGTGCAGGAAATTACGGCTTCTTACAAAAGAGGAATTTTTGAGTGAGCCTGGCATAGGATTTATCTCCTCATCAAGATCTAATTTTAGAGACTTGGATCAATATTTTTGGTTGGGTGAAACTCCGAGAAAGTCAAACCTTAGTTTGACCCCAAGCTGGAAAAACCCTAAATACTAAAACTGATAAGTTTTGGTACATTCACTATATCCTGAGATTGGAAAAGGCTCGAGAGATAAAAAATTTAGAGGTCGAATAAAAAATCCCATTGTACACTGTGTCCAAACTTCAGCCTTAGATTCACTATATTCTGGGAGATATGATCCCTCCAAGTTAGGGTTCCAACCTCTTCCAAAATTCCTCCCTAAATAGGACACCTGGGGAGAATTTCTATATCTTGGTATACAAAGGTCCAAATAAAACTTCAAAAGATTTCTCAGAAAGGGCATGGAATTTAATTTTGGTGGTCCAATTTTCAGACCCAGAAGATAAATCAGTGACACATGGCAATTTGTACAACTTCGTTGTTCTGAACAGTCCTGTAACATGTCACCTTGGGAAAATGATATTAAGTCCCAATTGGTGAAGCCAATTCTGATAAAACATGTGGTTTTGGAACAAGAACATGTAGGGTTACCTTAGTGCAAATTTTTAGACACAGAGGAGCAGCAATTTTGGAGATATCACAGAAACAGTAGCAAACAGTTCTGTAGAAGAAATTGGAAAACTAGGGCTTCCTGTTTCCGGAGCTTCCCTCCACTATTTTCAGAAAAGGAGTACATTAGACAGCTCAACTTGAAGAGATCTATATTTATATCCAATCATATCTGAAAGGTTCCAAGTTTTTAAAATTAGGGTTTCTCTGACAAACCCTAGATTAGCTAGCTCTGGAACTAGGACAGACACCTCAAATCAGTAATATCTAATCTTTTGCTATTTTCATTTGAGGTTCTCATTTCAAAGTGATCTATCACATCAGCTTGATGATAAGCTTAGTGAAGTTGACAACTTCCAAGCATGGAGGTATATGATCTCTCTGAAAAAAATGAATTGGACACCTACATGAGTAGAGAGGTTCCAGTTCCAAAGGGAGATGAGGCTAAAAGCCTTACACAAGAAGAACTTGGTCAAGGCCAAGAAGATTATTGCTGATTCAGTCATGGATTAACTTGTACCACAAGTATCTTCCCTAAAGACACCAAAAGAGATGTTTAATTCCTTGACCAAGCTATTTTAAGGGAAGAACATAAATCGGAATATGACTTTGAGAAAACAGTCGAAGAATGTGAAGATCCATAATGTAGAGACCATATAGTCATACTTTACGGGGGTCTCTCAAATCAGAGAACAACTTTAGGCGGTAGAAGAAGAAGTGGATAATGTAGAAGTGGTGATAAACCACCTTGAATGGCCTCCCGGGATCATGGGATTCATTCATTCCAAGAATGTGTGCTAGAAGGAAGGGATTACTTTCAGCAGACTCTAGGAAGAGCACACACAAGAAGAAGCTTAACTAATAATAAGAGAAAAGAATATGGAAGCAATTGAAGATCAAGGTCTCACCATCCAAAGAAGATTCCTCAAGTGATGAGGAATTTGCAGAACTCAACTCTTGAAGAACCTATTATCCATATTATCATTTGGATAAGAAACGATGCTATTATGAATGAAGAAGACGATGAAGCTGAAGGATCAAGAAGGAGTCTATCCATGAAACAAATAAAGATAAGTATTCAATTGTCATTTCATTGTTTTGTTATGCATTTGTTTATATTTAGTTAATGTATTATGCATGATAGAATGTTTGCATTAATGACAGTATACTACTAATATGCATGTGATGGGTAAGTAGCTCATGGTGCTATACAACTCTCCATTGCTGCTTATCTAGAATGAAACCTATTTGCTGACATATTGGATTAGTGCACAATCTCAATGTTGTCTTGGTAGAGATGGAAGGCATCTAGAAAGTTTCCGTGAGATATGGATGAATGTTGTATTGGCTAAAGTAGTTGCATGATCATATAAATATGCATAAGAGTTTGCCAGTATGAATATTCCTTAGGAAATGTTTCTAACCATACAAATGCATTTGACTTGTAGGAAAGATCGTATACATAATCACCTACAAGAAAAGAAGGATGAGACTTGTTCCGAAGAACAAGTAACGATAGTTCAAGATGAAAATTAATATGACGAATGCAGTGACATCATCGATGTAGAACCTTCCAATAAGAAAGGGAAGACTAGTTCAAGAAGAATGATGTCTAGGATGCAGTATCGATACGTGAAGGGAAGTTCATAGTTCCATCATGCGGTAGATGGAAACATCATGGGATACAAGGCATATACTACGAAGAGACATTTGCAGCCAGTAGGAGTTGAAACACATACATGATGAGCTTGATGAAGATCTTAAACTTTACTACAAGGTTGAAGATGAAAGTCTATACACTAGATGGATACATAGAATATTAGTAGCATAGGAAGCTACTTGTCACTTCGGTATAGAATGTTTCAGTGCATAGAGTACAAAAGACAGAGGGAGTATGATGCTCCGCTTCAGAGAAAGTGACTACAAAATATCTTGAAGTTAGACATGGTACGACAGGATGGATAGATTATTGATGACTCTAGGCTTTACTGATAGTAAAGCAGATTCCAACCTTTGCTTCAAGGTTGAAGGCGGAAGACTAGTGATGCTCCTATTATGTGTTAATGCACTATTTTCTAGGCATGGAGGTGTGGCAGAATGTGGATGGAATCTTCCACAGACAAGGGAAGTATGCAGTAGAGATCCTGAAGAGGTTTAGGATGATGGACTGCAAGGCCATGACCACACCTATGGCATCGAACTTGAAGCTACTAATGCCACGATGTATCATCAGATGGTTGGGTCCTTGATGTACCTAACAAATACGAGACCAAATATTTGCTTTGCTGTGAACACATTGACACATGTTCACCTGATGGTTTCCAAGCATGAAGTGAGGTACCTGAGGGGTACAATTGATTATCGGATCAAGTATGAGGTGAATCAGAAGATTAACCTGGAGGGTTATGTTGATTCAGATTGGGTAGGCGGTGCCATCAATAGGAAGAGCACTTCAGGGTGCTGCTTCAGTATGGGATCATGTGTGATCTCTTGGTTTAGCAAGAAGCAATCCTGTGTGGCACTGAGTACAGCTAAAGCAGAGTATGTCACAACTTGTTTAGCTAGTTGTGAGGCAGTATGGCTAAGGAAGCTACTGTATGATTTATTTGATCTCCAGATGGATGCTACTTGTATACATTGTGACAACCAGAGTTGTGAGAAGTTGTCAGAAAACTCGGTGTTCCATGACAAGTCGAAGCATATCGAGATCAAGTATCACTATATCAGGGATATGGTGCAGAGAGGAATAGTTAAGCTCCAATATGTTGCGACGGATGAACATATAGATGATGTGTTGATAAAGACATTGGCTAGGGTGAAGTTTGAGTACTTCAAGGAGAAGATTGGTGTTCTCCAGATCGAGGTTCCCTCCAAAGGGAAGTGATGAGTCCGTGAGCCATTCTGACATGGTGAGAGGATTGGTTCCTTCCATGGTCAGATGTAAGGGCTAAGCCATTCTGTCATGGTGAGAGGATTGGTTCCTTCCATGTTAGATATGATTGTTGAGCCATTCTGATATGACTATAGGATTGGTTCCTACATGATCAGATATAAGGGTTGTTGCCATTCTTGGAATGGAGGTGCCTAGTCAGTTACTAGGAATACTTGGTCTAGGACTGAGGGCCTTTCTGACATGATAGTAACATTTATTCTTACATGATCAGATGTGAGAGCATGGCAATTCTGATGTGATTGATGGATTGGTTCCTACATGATCAGAAGTAAGTGTTGAATGCCATTCTTGGAATGGAGGCACCTAGTTAGTTACCAGGAAACCTCAGTCTGGGACTGAAGGCCATTCTGATATGACTGTAATATTGGTTCCTACATGATCAGATGTGAGTGCAGTGCCCTTCTAACATGCATGCAGGATTGGTTCCTCACATGTGCATATGTAAGTGCAGAGCCCTTTCGAACATGTATGTTGGATTTGTTCCTCGCATGTGTCGAATGTAAGTGCAAAGCCTTTTCGAACATGTATGTTGGATTAGTTCCTCACATGTGTCGAATGTAAGTGCAGAGCCTTTCTTACATGAATGCTAGATTGGTTCCTCTCATGGTCAGATGTGAGTGCTGGGCCTTTCTGACAAGGTTGTGGGATTGGTTCCCACATGGTTAGATGTGAGTGCTGGGAATTCCTTTCTAATATGATTATAGGATTGGTTCCTAGATGATCAGATATAAGTGTTGGGTGGGCTATTCTAACTTAGGATCAAGTATAAGCACTGAATAAGACCTACATGGAGGCTAGGCCTACAACCAGCATGAAAAAGGGATGGCTCTGTAGAACTTCCTGTGATGAGAAGAATCATGAGATAGCACCCGTGATGATGATCTAGTAGTGATGATCTAGCAGTGATGATGATCCAGATCGAGTGATGATATAGATCCAGTGATGATGATCCAGATCCAAATGAATATGACTTGAAGATGAAGATGACGAGAACTCAATGATTATCCAGATGATACAGAGAAGAATACTTGTGCTCATAAATTGTGTCGAGAGAATACCTTCCTAGTTAAGAGGGAGTGTTGATGTATTTGTAACTTTGGAATGTATTCATCCTTATATCTTATGTATTGTACCCCAATGTTTATTCTGGGATGTGTTTGTAATGTATTTGATTCATGTCATTCCCTGATGTTCCTATCGGGAGTTTCTATAATGTAACAAGTCATGTCAAGTCATTGTGGGTAACCCTCCTATTGGTCAAGGGTTAAAGTCCCCGCAGTTGTGGAGCCCTAGGGTTATTAGACTATCCTAGAGAAGTTGACCCTAGGTGAGTCATTGTAAGTCGGGGAAATATTCCCCACCATTGTGTTAAGGATAACCCTCTTTGTTCATCGGAGGAGGCAAAGTCCCCACAAGTTGTGGGGCACTAGGGTTATTAGACACTCGTAGAGATGTCAGCTCTAGTAAGTAATTGTTAAGTGAGGCCGAAATTTTGGAGTGGGTTTCAAGTGAACGAAAGAATATAAATAGAGAGTGATCCTCTCTATTTATCACACACACACTCACTCATTGGGGCGCATGAGTGAGAGGAGAAGTTGCTAGGACAAGAGAGAGACTACTGCTGTCGGGAGATCATCCTTATGTTTTTGGGTTTTACTTTTGGTGTTGATTCTATCTCTGAGGAAGTTGTAGGGTTTTCTCCTTTATGGTTTCCTCAAGGAAAATTATTTGTGTCTCTTGTCTCTTGTGTTTTATTGTTGTGCATGTTATTCTCTTAGTTAAAGATCCTAATATCATAATGCTAGCTTGAATGATAAAAATCTAACAGTATGTATATGCGATTATCTTTGTAGGATGTCCTGAACAGCTTATGATGTGGTGTCTAGTGATTTTCTCCAATGGTGTTGACTTGAGGGACATGGATTTTGGAAACTTGTTGATGATGCCGAGTTATCTTCCTTCATATTCACAAGTGGTCAACATTCTTGTAGGTTTGAGATATTCTGATCTAACTAGATGGTAGGTCTAGTGGATTTTCAATGGGATCTTACTTGTATTGGTGAAAACAATTTCCTTATAAGAGTGACTATTATCTTTCGATGGTATGTGACATATTTACATATTAGACGTGGCTTACTTAATGGTTACTTGATCTTAGTTAGATGAGTCATACATTCTTCCTTGGAGTATTGGAGATCTTCAAATAGTTGGTAGGATATGTCATGATAAGGTCTATAACATCATAATATCACATAGGTGAACCATACATTAAGTATCATTTTAATTAAGCACATCCTTAATGAAAGACATAGTTAAGCATAGCTAAAAGGCATATAATAAATATCATGTTCTCATATCAAGTCAACCATATATATAAATATGAACCTTGCTTTAAATTATATGTGCATATAATGTTTTCAAATATGGCATGCCATGGCCATAATACAAAATATTGGATCATACTATACATTTGTGTGTATAAAAACAAAACAATACATGTATGTATCCCCCCTATACATGAATTCTATTTATCCCCCCTACATGAATTCTATTTATACCCCCTTTCACTACTACTATTAGTGGCTTTTGAGAAGTCTATCTTTCTTTTTTGGTTGCTCAATGGTGTTCCCCAGCGCTGAACAAGTGGATCAGATCTCATTTCTAGAGACTGAACACAAACCATAATTTGTAAGTTAATTTTCCAACCTATAAAAATTCTATGTACATTTGTTCAAATTCCAATCCAATATAACATTTTTACTCACTATCTGTGTGTAAGTGATAATGGGTCGGGGTGTAACTGCATGTACCATCAGTGCCTCACTAACATCCTGCAAAAAATGTTGATGTATTTGTAACTTCAGAATGTATTCACTTGTATATTTTATGTATTGTACCCCGATGTTTATTCCGGGAAGTATCTATAATGTAATTGAGTCATGTCATACCCCGATGTTCCTATCAGGAGAGTCAATAATGTAAAAAAGTTATGTAAAGTCATAGTGGGTAACCCTCCTTATTGTTCAAGGGTTAAAGTCCCCACAATTGTGGGGCACTAGGGTTATTATACTCTCCTAGAGAATTCGGCCCTAGGTGAGTTAATGTAAGTCGGGTTATTAGTACCCCAGTTGTGGTTACTCGAGCCTACATAATTGAGTTAGGACTACTCGAGCCTACATAATAGAGTTAAAGGTTAAGTGAACGAAAGAATATAAATAGAGAGTGAGACTCTCTATTTATTACACACACACACACACTCACTCACTGGGGCGCATGAGTGAGAGAGAAGAAGTCGGGATCAGAGAAAGAGACTACTATTGTCGGGAGATCATCTTACTGGTTTTTGGGGTTTTTCTTTTGGTGCTGATTCTATCTCTGAGGAAGTTGCGGGGTTTTCTCCTTTATGGTTTCCATGAGGAAAATTCTTTGTGTCTCTTATCTCTTGTGTTTTATTGTTGTGCATGTTATTCTCTTAGTTAAAGATCTTAAGATAATGCTAGCTTGAATGATAAAAATATAACATGGTATCAGAGCTAACCTGAGAAGAAGACATTGTGCAGCTACAGAAGCTAGGGATTCTTAATTTTTGGGTCTCTCTAAACAATCCATCAGCAAAAGTATGCTAGTATGACTCTCCATTTAAGGGTGCATCTTTCTGTCGAAGCGAAATTCCATTCCGGGCATTTTTAGTTTTTGGTGCGGGAGATTAGGGATTTTTACAGAAGAAGAATTTTTGAGTGAGACCGACATAGGATTTCTCTCCTCATCAAAATCAAATTTTAGAGACCTAGGTCAAGATTTTTGGTTGGGTGTAACTCCAGAAAAGTCAAACCCTAGTTTGACCTCGAGCTGGAAAAACCCTAAATACTAAAACTAATAAGTTTTGGTAAATTCACTATATCTCATAATTTTAGAAGTTTCAAGGGAAAAACCTTTCACAGGTCAAAGACAAAATCCTGATGTACATTGTTTCCAAGTTTCAGCCTCAGATTCACTACATTCTAGGAGAGATGATTCCTCCAAGTTAGGGTTCTAGCCTCTCCCAAGGTTCATCCCTAAACAAGACACCTAAGGAGAATTTCTATATCTCGGGATACCAAGGTCCAAATGAAAATTTTCAAGATGTTACAGAAAGGGAATGGACTCGTAATTTGTCTGATAGAATTTTCATACCCTAGAGATTAAATAGTGATACATGGAAGTCCGTATAACTTCGCTATTCTGAACAGTCCTGAAACAGGTCACCTTGGAAAACCACTCATAAATTCCAATTGATGAAACCAATTCCGATGAAACCTATGATGTTGGAATAGGGACAGGAGAGGATACCTTAGTGCATAGTTTTAGACACAGGGGAGTAGTAATTGCGGATATACTGGAGAAACATTATCACAAATTTCTGCAGAAGAAATTGGAAAACTAGGGCTTCCTGTTCCGGGAGCTTCCCTCCACTATTTTCAGAAAAGCAGTACATTGAACAACTCACCTTGAAGAGGTATATATTTCTATCCAATCAAATCTAAAATATTCCAAGTTTTGAAAATTAGGGTTTCTCTGACAAACCCTAGATCAGCCAACTCCGGAACTAGGACGGACACCTCAAATCAGTAAAATCTAATCTTTTCTTATTTTAATTTGATGTTCTCATTTCAAAGTGATCTATCACATCATCTTGATGATAAGCTTGGTGAAGTTGACAAATTCCAAGCATGGAAGTATATGATCTCTCTGAAGAAAATGAATTGGACACCTACATAAGTAGAGAGGTTCCAGTTCCAGAGGGAGATGAGGCTAAAAGCCTTACACCAGAAGAACTTGGTCAAGGCCAAAAATATTATTGTTGATTCAATCACGGATCACCTTATACCATAAGTGTCTTCCCTAAAGACACCGAAAGAGAAGTTTGATTCCTTGACCAAGATATTTGAAGGGAAGAACATAAATTGGAATATGACTTTGAGAAAACAGTTGAAGAATGTGAAGATCCAGAATGTAGAGACCATACAGTCATGCTTTATGAGGGTCTCTCAAATCAAAGAACAACTTGTAGCAATAGAAGAAGAAGTGGAGAATGCAGAAGTGGTGATAGCCACCTTGAATGGCCTCCCAGGATCATGGCATTCATTCATACGAGGAATGCATGCCAGAAAGAAGTGATTACTTTCAGTAGACTCTAGGAAGAAGAAGAAGCTCGACTCATAATAAGAGAAGAGAACATGGGAGCAACTGAAGATCAACCTCTCACCATCCAAAGAAGATTCCTCAAGCGATGAGGAATATGAAGAACTCGAATCTTGAAGAACCTCTTATCCACCTTAGCATTTGGATAAGAAACGATGCTATTATGAATGAAGAATATGATGAAGTTGGAGGCTCAAGAAGGAGTCTACCCACGAAACAAATAAAGATAAGTATTCAATTGTCATTTCATGATATTGTTTTTTGTTATGCATTTGTTTATATTCAGTTGATGTATTATGCATGATAGAATGTTTGCATTAATGACAGTATACTACTAATATGCATGTAATGGGTAAGTATCTCATGGTGATATACAACTCTCCATTGCTACTTATCTAGAATGAAACCTCTTTGCTGACATATTGGATTAGTGCACAATCTCAATGTTGTCTTGGTAGAGATGGAAGGCATCTAGAAAGTTTCCATGAGATATGGATGAATGTTGTATTGGATAAAATAGTTGCATAATCATATATCTTGATGCAAAAGAATTTTTCATTATGAATATAACTTATGAAATCTTTCTAACCATACAACTAATGCATTTGACTTGTAGGAAATATCGTGTAAATCGCCTACAAGCAAAGAAGGATGAGAATTGTTTCAAAGAAAAAGTGACGACAGTTCATGATGAAGAATAATATGACGAATGCAGTGACACCATTGATGCAGAACCTTCTAGCTATGAAGAAGTAACCAAGCAGAAAGGGAAGACCAGTTCAAGAAAAATGATGTCTAGGATGCAGTATCTATATGTGAAGGGAAGTTCATAGTTCCATAATGCAGTAGATGGAAACATCATGGGATACAAGGCAAGATTCGTAGCACGAGACTTCTCATGAAAATAAGGCATAGACTACGAAGAGACATTTGCAGCCAATGGGAGTTGAGACACATGACAGGAAGAATCATGTGTGCAAATGAAAGAAGGCCTTGTACGAGCTCAGAAGACACCCATGGGATAACACATACATGAGGAGCTTGATGAAGATCTGAACCTTTGCTACAAGGTTGAAGATGAAAGTCTATAGAGGATGACAAGCTCACAGATGGGTACGAGAATAACTTTTGAAAAAGTTCAAGAAAGAGGATCTTAGTATCCAGTGACCCTAGATGGATACATAGAATAATAGTAGCAGAGAAAGCTACTTGTCACTCTAGTACATAATGTTTCTGTGCATAGAGTACGAAAGATAGAGGGAGAATGATGCTTCTCTTCAGAGAGAGTGACTGCAGAAGATCTTGAGGCTCGACATGGTATGACAAGATGGAGAGATTACTAATGACTCTAGGCTTTACTAAGAGTAAAGTGGATTCCAACCTTTGCTTCAAGGTTGAAGGCAGAAGACTAGTGATGCTCCTGTTATATGTCGATGACTTGTTCCTGACAGAAAAGAGGAACTCATTAAAGTTGCACGAAGAGGAAGCTTGTTGCCAAGTTCGAAATGAAGGACTTGGGTATGATGCACTATTTTCTAGGCATGGAAGTGTGGTAGAATACAGATGGAATTTCCCTGGGACAAGGGAAGTATGCGGTAGAGATCCTAAAAAGATTCAGGATGATGGATTGTAAGGCCATGACCACGCCTATGGCATCAAACCTAAAGCTAATAAGTGATGCTTCATTATAAGTGGTTGATGCTACAATGTATTATCAGATGATTGGGTCCTTGATGTACCTAACGAATATGAGACCATATATTTTCTTTGCTGTGAACACCTTGAGCCAGTTCCTGACGGATCCGAGACATGTTCAATTGATTGCTGCAAAGCATATTCTGAGGTACCTGAGGGGTACAATTGATTATGGGCTCAAGTATGAGGCAAAACAGAAGATTAACCTGGAAGGTTATGTTGATTTAGATTGGACAGGCAGTGCCATCGATAGGAAGAGCACTTCAGGGTGTTGCTTCAGTATGGGATCAGGTGTAATCTCTTGGTTTAACAGGAAAGAGTCTTGCGTGGTACTGAGTATAGCTAAAGCAGATTATGTCACACCTTGTTCAGCTAGTTGTGAAGTACTATGGCTAAGGAAGCTACTGTCTGATTTATTTGATCTCCAGTTCGATGCTACTTGTATACATTGTGACAACCAGAGTTGTGTGAAGTTGTTGGAGAACCCGGTGTTCCATGACAAGTCGAAGCATATCGAGATCAAATATCACTATATCAGGGATATGGTGCAGAGAGGAGCAGTGAAGCTCCAGTATGTTGCAACGGACGAAGAGATAGTTGATGTGTTGACGAAGCCATTAGCCAGAGTGAAGTTCAAATACTTCAGGGAGAAGCTTGGTGTTCTCTAGATCGAGGTTCCCTCCAAAGGGAAGTGATGAGTCCGTGATCCATTCTGACATGGTGAGAGGATTGGTTCCTTCCATGGTCAAATGTAAGGGCTGAGCCATTCTGTCATGGTGAGAGGATTGGTTCCTTCCATGTCAGATATGAGTGCTAAGCCATTCTGAGGTGACTGTGGGATGTGTTTCCACATGATCATATATAAGTGCTGAATGCCATTCTCTGAATGGAGGCACCTGGTCAGTTACCACGAATACTCATCCTAGAGCTGAGGGCCATTCTGATGTGGATGTGGGATGTGTTCTCACATGATCAGATGTAAGTGCGGGACCATTTTGATGTGACTGTGGGATGTTTTCTCACATGATCAGATGTAAGTGCAGAGCCATTTTGAGGAGACTGTGGGATGTGTTCCCACATGATCAGATATAAGTGTTGAGCCCTTCTAGCATGGATGCAGGATGTGTTCCCCACATGGATGGATATAAGTGTTGAGCCCTTCTAGCATGGATGAGGGATGTGTTCCCCACATGGCTGGATATAAGTGTTGAGCCCTTCTGACATGGTTCTTGGATGTGTTCCTCCCATGGTCAGATATAAGTGCTGATCCTTTCTGACATGGTTCTTGGATATGTTCCTCCCATGGTCAAATATAAGTGTTGAGCCTTTTCGATATGGTTCTTGGATGTGTTCCTCCCATGGTCAGATGTGAGTGTTGAGCCTTTCCAGTATGGTTCTTGGATGTGTTCCTCCCATGATCAGATGTGAGTGTTGGGCCTTTTTGACAGGGTTTTGGGATGTGTTCCCACATGTTCAGATGTGAGTGTTGGGCATGCCTTTCTGACATGGTGTTGGATGTGTTCCTCTCATGGTCAGATGTAAGTGTTGGGTGGGCCATTCTGACTTAGGGTCGGATATAAGCACTAAAGAAGACCTACATGGAGGCTAGGCCTACAACCAACATGAAAAAGGGCTGGCTCTGTAGAAATTCATGTGACGAGAAGAATCAATAGATAGCACCAGTGATGATCCAGATCCAGTGATGATCCAAATCAAGTGATGATCCAGATCCAGTGGTGATGATCCAGATCCAGATGAAGATGACTTGATGATGATTCAAATGATATAGAGAAGAAGACTTATGCTGATAAAATGTGTCAAGAGAATACCTTCCTAGCTAAGAGGGAGTGTTGATGTATTTGTAACTTCGGAATGTATTCACTTGTATATTTTATGTACTATACCCCGATGCTTATTCCAGGAAGTATCTGTAATGTAATTGAGTCATGTCATACCCCGATGTTCCTATTAGGAGAGTCAATAATGTAAACAAGTCATGTAAAGTCACAGTGGGTAACCCTCCTTATTTTTCAAGGGTTAAAATCCCCATAGTTGTGGGGCACTAGGGTTATTAGACTCTCCTAGAGAAGTCGGCCCTAGGTGAGTTAATGTAAGTTGGTTCATTAATACCCCAGTTGTGGTTACTCGAGCCTACGTAACTGAGTTAGGATTACTCGAGCATACATAACAGAGTTAAAGCTTAAGTGAATGAAAGAATATAAATAGAGAGTCAGACTCTCTATTTATTACACACGCACACACTCACTCATTGGGGCGCATGAGTGAGAGAGAAGAAGATGGGATCAGAGAAAGAGACTACTGCTATCTGAAGATCATTTTACTATTTTTTGGGGTTTTTCTTTTGGTACTGATTCTATCTCTGAGGAAGTTGCCGGGTTTTCTCCTTTATGGTTTCCTCTAGGAAAATTATTTGTGTCTCTTGTCTCTTGTGTTTTATTGTTGTGCATGTTATTCTCTCAATTAAATATCCTAAGATAATGCTAGCTTGAATGATAAAAATCTAACAAAAAATAAATGGTACCAAAAATTAGATACATGTACAACTGTGTATAAGACAACCAATTATATAAATATTTGAAAATTTATCTACATCCTACATTGACCTTTTCAAAGAAAGCGAGACATACATGTACATGGCGGGGGGGAGGTGGGTGAGCAGCGGCCCCAATTGGGTGCTCTTCAAGCACCACTAGCTCACTAGAAGGATGCATAAAATTATAGATGTCAATGTCAGCACATCAATGGGTGCACCAAAAATATACTTGCATGTACAAAAAAACTATACTACATGGAGGGACAATGAATTTTTCAAAGAAAGTGAGTCATACATGTACCTAGGGAGGGGAGAGGGGGGGGGATGGGTGGGTGAACAACGGCTTCGATTGGGTTCTCTTCAAGCACCACAAGATCACTAGAAGGTTTCATAAGATCATATATGTAAATGTCAACAAATCAATGGGTGCACCAAAAACATAGTTGCATGTACAAAGAAAACTATACTGCATGGAGGGACATGAATTTTTCAAAGAAAGTGAGATACATGTACCCGGGGGGGAGAGGTGGGTGACCAACATTCCCAATTGGGTGCTCTTCAAGCACCACTGGCTCACTAGAAAGCTGCATAGAATAATATACATGTCAATGTCAACAAATCAATGGATGCACCAAAAAGATACTTGCATGTACAAAGAATACTATACTACATGGAGGGACAATGACTTTTTCAAAGAAAGCGAGACATACATGTACCTGGGGGGGGGAGGTGGGAAACCAACGGCCCCAATTGTGTGTTGTTCAAGCACCACTGCCTCACTATAAAGCTGCATAAAATAATATATATGTCAATGTCAACAAATCAATGGGTGCCACAAAAAATACTTACATGTACAAAGAAAACTATACTACATGGAGGGACAATTGGGGAAACATAGATATAAGATAAGAGAGATACACATATACCTAGGGGACGTGAAGAAGTGGGTCATTAGTGGGTGAAACAATTGACACCGGCCTAAAAGGATGGACATATGCATTAGCGAGCAAGGCCGCTTAGTGGACAAATCTATCGAACATATGTTCCTACATTAAAAAAAAAACATAAAGATACAATTATACAATTTCAAATAATTAAAAAAGTACATGTTGAATCATTAAAAGAATAATAAATCATACATGTACTTGTGAATCTTGCTCTATCCATGATGGACCTGTCTCATATCCAACATAGTCATCGTGCCCACCCTGCATAAAATATATTGTATCAATATTAAGATGTATTAAATGTGTCAATCCCTACTATAAATATGTAAATCATGATGATAAATAAACAAGTAATGGTGACGCACTAAATTCATATGCATCATTGATCACTGCATCAATATCATTAGCATCGATGGGCAGAGTATGGGATTTTGAGGTGTCATTGGACACCAACTGTAAATGTGTTCACGTAAATTGTCACATACTTAAAATATAAGTATTATGAAATAATTGAACATTGTGATATAAAAAATAGTAAACTATGTGAAGAATGAGTTTGACTTACATATGGGAGTAACCCATTGCCGTGTAACTCTGAAGAAGTCCCATAGCATATGTTTCGACAAGTTGTGCAAGGATGCAGCATGACATGACACTCTGAACCCTCTGCATGTCCACTATGATCTCTAGATATGGTAGGGTTGGGAGACCTAACTGGATCCTCTGTGTGTGATGGTTCAGCCCCATATGTGTCAGCCCTAGATGTGCTAACCCCTTGGCCTACATTTTCCTCGACAACAATACCATGTCGAAGCAATGTATCTTCCAAATCGAATAATGCCTCTTGTGTGTCATCAATCACAAGACCTACAGGAGGATATAAACAAGGGGGGTTTGGTGTGTGCATAGGTCATCGTACACGGTTTGGATCAGTCCTTGCTTCTTTCCTATCTTGGGGAATCTCATGTCCTACCCCCTGGAACTCTAAAATATCAAAGTAATTTACATGTTTACCCAATATAAATTCGGCATACAATTTTCTGAGGAAATAGAATGGTATGTCTCTATTCCCATAAGGGTCTTCATCGAAGACCATTCACCAATGATCCATCCAGTTGGATTTAATATTTGGTTTTATGCACCAGTCTATAGAAATGTGTGGTCGACTAGTGGGAGGAACCAATATAGTGCTAGGGTCTCGGAATAGTGAAAAAAGTTGGTATTTTGTTATCTTTAATTTCTTTACATCTTTGTAGCTCAACACAGTGGAATAGTATTGCCTTTGAGAATCCCTATAGGAGCTAATGTTGTACAATGCTCCTTGGGCATTGGAAATTGTATTTGTAATGTTGTATAGTGCCTCTCCCAATGACCATCTTATGTGGCCCCCCCTGTAAAAAGTGAACTAAGGCGTCTCAATGCACCCAAACAAGCAAGAATTTTGGAATTCTTATTGTGTTCCTCCTCCATTGGTTCTGTTTTTGGATTTGGGTTTGGGTTATTGGTGGTTTGGTTTTGGACATTTTCTTCAGGATTTGTGTTGTCTGTTAATATAAAAACAACAAATTTTAAAATGAATTAATATTTCATTCTTTATTTTAATTAAATATTTATTAAATTAAAAGAAAAAATCAAAACAATTATTAACTAATCCAAAACAAAAAATCAAACAAGTCTTTCTCAATCCTAAACCAAAAAATCAAAGCAATTCTTACCTTCCATTGCATTCAACCGTGCCGATCTTCTCCCTCAAAATGCGCTCGATCTCCTCCCTCAAAATGCGCCTTCCAAATCGCATGCACTATAAATTGTCTTCCCGATATTTCTCGTTTCCATTCTGTGCAGCCTGTAATGCAAAATAAGCAAATAGAGGCCGCGGGCCTGTGTTTTATTCTTTTTTTAAGTTTTACATATCGCACTTGCGATTTGCAAATCTTCAAAAACGCACTTGCGATATAGTCTAACCAACTTTTGCTTCGGTTTTAGGATTGGGTTTTTCTAAACCAAACCATCCATAACGCATATGCGTTATGGATTTCGTTTCTGTACTTGCACTTTGGATTTATATAATGGCACTAAAAAGTGGAACCATCTTCGTGTGTGCACTCTTAACTCCATTGGTGATACAACTATTAGCTTAACTTCAACTCTCATCATGACTTTTACTTGAATTGCAATTGTTGATATATTAACTTTTAAATTAACTATTAGATACAATTATTAGATTAACTCCAATGATTTTAGAATTATTAGCTTAACTTCAACTCTAATCATAGATATGTTGTATAACTATTAGCTTAACTATTAGATACAAATATTAACTTAACTTTAATGATTCTACAACTATTACCTTAACTTCAACTCTAATGAGAGTTATATTGAATAAATATTAAATAACTATTAGGTGAACTCCAATAGTGATACAACTATTAAATTAAATTTAGATAAAAGTGGTAATAAAAAATTGGTGTAGTTGTACTCCAATGACTCCATTTCTTAATGTGAGCTCGTTTTAGTGAAACCATGCAGAGCCCAATAAGCTTTCCATTTGGCAGCCTAACATCATGATAACAATCACTTAAGTAATGCGCTCTGAGGGTGTTAGGGTGATAGGCTCAACTCACAACTTCCATTAAACTATGTATTAGTAATTTATTATAGATCCCAATGTGTCAAATATATATACCTTTCCGCATATTCCGAACATATTAGTCTTATTAATATGGTTGTTGCTAGTTAAACATCTACGACAAAATATGAGCTCATCTCAAAAAGAATCATTTTTAAAAAATATGTTGAAAATAAAAATGTTTTTGAATAATTTATACAACAAAATTAATAAGCCAAAATGAAAAGAAATGTCCACTACGACGAGTAAAAAGTAAGAAGTAAAAATATTAATATTTAAGAACCTTGTTGAATTAGTTATTATAATATTAATACCTAAGTTGTAATGTTAAATATTGAATCCCATGCTTTGATGCAAAGTGACACTGGGATAAAAATTACATCTCATAAACAAAAACCTGCAACAAAATAGCCCCATAATACAATTAATACGGCTCCAACAAAATAACCCCATAACACAATTAATATGGCTCCAACAAAATAGCCCCATAATACCATAATACAGCTTTCTCGAGAGCTGATTCAACTTTGAGAAAGATACTATATGCTACCTGTAACCTGGAATACTGAAGTTACGAAAGCTTTCAACAATTAGAATTGCTCTCAGTCTGCATGAGTCGAAGATGTCTGTTTCTACCATATAGCAACTGCCGAAAACAGCTCTAGCAATCACATTGGCCATCAACTTTTGGAATCTATGATATACCTTTATCTCTTTCTCACCGGAATCGATTTCCTCGTTCTGGTTGAGCTCGCTACAACCACCGCCACCATGTATTGGCAGAAACCGGTACTAAATATGTTCAGAAGCAAACATGAACTAGCTAGGTTTAAAAGTGAAAACATGAATTAGGTAGGACCTGTACTCACATCCCAAATATACCAGCCAGGGTACTGTAACTACCCACACTTATATTCGAAATTCAGCTCACGTTTCCAACAACTAAAAATGCCAACAATTAAAAACTCCAAGACAGATATTGGGGATGTCCTGTGTTTAACCCTTGTTTGGTCCAATATGTTAAAGCTATTCAGCAAGGAACCATGGAGATTGACCTAACTTTAATGCATGAAAGAGAGGTTTTAGAAGTCTTGTTGGAGTAGCATGGTATAACGGCTTTATATGTGGGAATATAAAAATGTAGTAAAAAGTCATTTTTTGATGATAGGGCCTTATGCTTGGTTTCAAATATTCATCAACATTTCTTATCAATACAAAACACACCATCTCAAGACACTATTATATGAAACTATATGTAATAAATTATACTAAATCAATTTGTTTTTTCACAGAATGTAATATATGTAATAAATTATACTAAACCAGTTTGTTTTTTTACAGAATGTAATATGATACAATTATGATTGAAATTATTCTGTAAAGTTTTCATAACAGATGAATAATTATGAATAAAAGTATTTGTAAGACTTTTACAATACAGCTTTCCAATTCTCTAATGAATTAGGCTGTGAATTTTTTTCTGGAAAAGAAAAAGAAATATGACATCTTAAAATAGAATTATATAAACAAAAGAATTGGAAACTTAGGAGTTTAATCCCTAGTTCTATGGCATAACACAAGCAACTTTATAAAAAAAATATCAATTTAAACTAAAATAAATATAAGAAATATATTTACATAATTTTTCTAGCATTAACAAACATAGAAAAAAGCTAAAACAATTAAGCAGACACTAAAAAGAACAATAAGATTAGTGAGATTGTATATTTGGAATGTCTTAAGAATATTTCCTTTCATCACAAGAACCTCTAAGTCCACTAATTGTCTTCACTGATCTTGAGCGATTCCAAAACAGAATTGGCAATGCAATAAGCTACAGCTTGTACAGTGATCATGGGATTGACACCAAGAGCTGTAGGCAAGACACTAGCGTCAGCTACAAACAATCTTTCCACTTCCCATGTCTCACCTCTGGGATCAACCACTGAATGGCCCTTATCAACGCCCATTCTACAACTACCCATCTGATGTGCAGAACACAAAGGAGTTGATAAATCTCTCAAGCTTCTTGAACTTGCACGCTCTATAAATTCCTTAACCTCACGGGGACTGGATGTTTTGGGCTTCAAACGTTCGCCAGAGCAATGGTGGGTACCAACTTCCTCTGCTCCAGCTGCAATCATTATTTTCAATAACTTCTCTATGCCTTTCCGAAGATTATTTTCGTCATGTGGGTCTAAACTGTAAGTGATATGCCCAGGAAAGTCCACGGTTCCTGAACCCTTATCCCTGGGCAAAGCAAATATGTGAGCAGTTCTAGAAAACCTGGACATTCTCTCCTTCATATCCAAAGCAGAAGTCCATGGCATCAGAACAGAAAATATGCCAGGATGCACTGAAGGCGTTTGAATTATCGTTCCATAACCAGAGGGGTCAAAAATAGGAGACATTGAAGTCAGTATTCCTCCCTCGTAGCTCTTTCCCTGTGGCCATTCTGTTTCAGGAAAATAACCCCAAGCCATCCTAGAAGGATGAAGATGAAGATTTTTCCCAATATTAGGGTTCTTAAGCCCACTTTTCCTTAACAAACCAGGGCTGCAGAGTGCCCCACATGCAATAACAGTGACTTTAGACTCCACATAAATATTCTGAGACCCCTTCCCTGCCTGGAAAACAACTCCCACTGCTCTTTTCTTCCTTTTCTCGTCATTCCTTTTCTCTTCTTGTACTACCCCTATGGCTTTGCATCCTGAAAGAATTACAGCATTGGAAGAGACTGCATCCACTAGCCAGGTCTCGTTTGTGCCTTGTTTCTTACCATCTTTGCATCCAAAGCAACACCATCCACAAAAATGATCAGAACTAGCATTTCGAGGTACGTTATTGACAGGATATCCCAATTCCTGACAACCTTTTCTGAGGACATCGTTCATGAAACCCTCACTGGAGATTTCCTCCTGCACTCCCATTCTTCTGCAGACGATATCCATGGCTTCTGTATATTGCCTGGTGGCAAATTGGGTCAATTTGAAATTATCACTCCACTCTCTTATGACATGTTCAGGGGTGCGAATTGAAGCAGACCAATTCACACAAGACCCTCCCCCCACTGTTGAGCCCGCCAGAAGGACAACCCCAAGGTCATCGGTAGACAAAAGACCTCCTCCCTCGTACATCTGATCCAGCGATGGGCCTTCCAATAGGGACAATTTATTCCTGGCAAAGTACTTCCCTTTTTCAAGAACTAAAACTTTGTAGCCAGCCTTTGCAAGGACCCCTGCAACTACTCCTCCTCCAGTTCCTGGAGAAGAGAAAGTATTATGAGCTGAATTTCATAATTTTATTATTTTCACAAAAAATAATTAAAGGTGAATATTCACCCAAACTTTTATAGAATAAAGTTATTTGTTTCAAATATCCTTAAAATCTTCCAGAAATTAGATTAAAAAACTGAGAATTTTGAAAAATTTATGTCATTTTAGAATTTCTGTAAATATAGATCTCTAGGATTTTTCCTTACCTGAACCTACTATAACTACATCACATTTTGTTGTGATTCCCTGCTTCTTTCTGGAATCACTTTTCCTTTTCATCCTCCCCTTCCATAAATGTTCAAGCTGAGAACTCCCTTCTATAACAGTACACCCAGTGTTACGCAGTGTAGTGATGATGTTGTCACCTGCAAGATCTAAATCAATTACCTTATCATGTAGAGGACCATCAGAATCTTGAGTATCTTTCTTGTTTTTATTAACCTCTGGATCTGGTCCACTATAACCAATAGCTCTCCATGAAGGATTCTCGTTCTTCTCATCCACCTGTTATATACATAAAACCGATAAAGTTTGCAGACCTACACACATAACTTGGTAAGCCTGGTAGAACTAGCTGATAAGAAGCACTGTATTTAGAAGAAGCAATGTTCATTGTATAAGCAAACAAGCCATACAAAATTCAAATCTATCCAAAGGACCCCAGTAAACTCCAATTAACTACACAGTCGTAAGGAAACATTCTACCTGGTAATTCAAATAAAATTCATGTGACCAGTCACTTTATGCAAACAGGAAGAGTTTGTTATCTTTATAATTCACGCTGTGGAAAAGGAGGATGAACTTTAAGCTATACAAAGCAGATATTATGAACTATTTCCCTCTAATCTGGAAAGGCACACAGATCAAATAATTATTGTAAGAATAATTTTGAATTTTCAATGAAGCAGTTTATATTCCTCCACCAACTAATCTTCTATAAGGTGTAGCAGGTGTGGCCTATGATCCTGGATCTAAATGGAAATCAAGAAATGAACTATTCAGTTTTTGGTTAGGATTTCGTCGACCAATCTTTCCCAATTCACATTTTTGTCGGAAAATTTTTTCCTCCAAATTTTTCATTTTTTTACATTAATTATTAATTGAGATTGGTGTAACCACAAATAATTCAATTTTTTACATTAATTATTAATTGAGATTGGGGTAACCAAAAATAACCAAACAACCAAGTAGAGGCTTTGGTTCTCCTTCAAGGATTAAGAATTTTGGACTCAATCTATGTCCACAAGGGAACTCTTCTATAGCAATCAACCTCATGAATAGCTTGAATACTTCATATGATGGCTGGCAAGCTAGCTAGCTAGGCTTATTGCAAAAATAAATAAAAAATGGAAAGTTATCACTTCATCCTATCCCCTAATTTTACCATGAAATTCATCAATGAATGCATCCTCCATGTTGCTATGTCGAAAAAGGAACAACTCCATGTTGCCATGCCGAAAAGAAAAACATAAATTATAATTAGTCATCAATGAATGCATATCCTCCATGTTGCGATGCCGAAATAGAAACATAGATGAAATTCATCCATGTCCTCCATGTTGCCATGCTGAGAATAGAACATAGATTATAATTAGTCATCAATGAATGCCATGCCGAAAAAGGAACATAGATGAAATTCATCCATGTCCTCCATGTTCCCATGCTGAAAAAGAAACATAGATTATTGTTGGGGCAGAATGTTTTGGGTATCATTCCCATGCTACCCTTTAGCCACTCTAAGCGTGCAGCTGACACTTTGAATTTGTGTGGAAGTTGAGTTGGAATGCATGTGGGATTATGGCAACAGGGGAAGGGGAAAGGTGGGTAGCTCTGGTGCGAAGGAAGGCCAATGTAGCTCTGGAATGGGTTTTTCACGGCTGTTTTTCTCATCTCGAGAAGATCTCTGGATAAGTGAGCAGAACATTGTTCATGTTTCAAGTTGTTGAGTCTAAATTGGATTTGGAATGGTTTTTTTATTTTTTTTTCTTGAATCTTCCTTTTCTTTGAGACCGGGAAGGATTTAGCTTTGCATTCTCTTTGTTCTTCTACTATGGGATAGGTGCTTCAGTTATGTGCATATCTAGTAGGGTTTTCAAGACCGTTATTCTCATGAATACAGGTCGTTCACCTATTTTTTTGTGACCTGGTTGAAAGCAATTATTATGGACTCTCTCTCTTTTGTTTCATTGTGGCTATATGGGTTGGGTATACCTCGAGTCATGAGTCATGGATATGACTAGGAATCATGAGAATTAACTTTAAAAAATTTATAAAATATAAAAGATTCTGTGTAAGCATAAAACTTTATTAATGGAAACAAAGCTTTCATATTCTCTATAAACACCAAAGTACATCCATGTCAAAAGCAAATTTATAATATTCAAAATGTAGTCACATAGGAAACTCTCTTTCAGTAGAAAAGACAAATCCAAGTCTTAAAGCAAAATGCAGCTTCTCTAACAACCAAACAAAGTACATCCATGTTAAGAGCAAATTTGTAATATTCAAACATCCATGTTAAGAGCAAATTTGTAATATTCAAAATGCAATCACAAAGGGAACTGTCCTTGGGAAGAAAAGACAAATCCAAGTTTTAAAGCGAAATGCTTCATGTCAAAGTACATCCATGTCAAAAGCAAATTCGTAAATTCGTAAGACTCAAAATGCAGTCACAACGGAAACTCTCCTTCGGCCAAACAAAACAAATCCAAGTCTTAAAGCAAAATGCTTCATGTTATGGATTATGGTCTGCAATTTAAGGAAACGTTCACACTTGGCAACCTCAAAGATTAGAATGTTTGTGGGCTTTGTTGTAGGTGAGTCTTAAAAAAAAAAATTATATTCACCAAAAAAAATAAATTGTCCACCATAGAAGGCATGGAATTGATTTAGGACAGAACTGCTTTGAATGACAAAGATTGACTTATAAAAGGCCAGTATCAAAATTGCTCCAAAACTGCTGATTCTGGACCAGTTTAGCTACCTCTGATTACTATGATTTTGTTCTTGATAAATGCCAAAAACTTGTAGCAGACATGCAAAATGATTTTGATTTTTTTTTAAATGATGGAATCTTCACTTTTATACTATCCATAAAGCTAAAAATATGTAGAAAACATGTAAGATTATTTGGCATAAGTTTTTAGTTTGTTTGGGAAACCTCAGTTTCTTCTTCAACATATGGTTGTCTACTATCTAGTTAGAATGAAATGGATGCAACTTGTGTGAAGATGTACGAACAACCACAAAGTACCTTTCATCGGTATCAAGAGAGTCATTAGTCCAACTGAAACTTCTATTTTCATAGTTTCATCAAGCTACAAACTAACTATTAAGGGGAAAGTTATGCAAAGTGTGGCTCTAGGAGGAGAATAAACCATGAACATAAAGAAAAGAAAAAAAGATCTCGCAGTAGTTACAAACTAATTATGGAAGTGTGATTGTAGAGGAAAATAAACAATCAACATAAAGCAAAACAAATTTTGAAGTAGTTTAAGAAATATTTTTGAAATCAAAAAAAAAATTTGCACAAGTTAAAAATACAATTTTAAAATTTAAAATTTAAAAGGTAAGCTAATATTCAAGGATTTTTAAATAGTTAATTTTTAAATTTTAAATTTAAAAGGTAAGCTAAAATTCAAGGGTTTTTAAGCTCTTATGAATACTTTCTTTTTTAATGTATTATATTTTATCCAAAATAACAATTTGATTGTCTTATTAGTCCCTAAGAAGTAGGGAATATTGTAATGGTCTAAAGGTAGATAGGTGATAATGATCACTATGGGAGATTTTCATTAGTTGTATAAAATGTTCCAAGTTCTATTTAATTTTTTTAATTTATGTTATATTTATATATATAAAGAGAGAGTGAAAAATATAATTGGGAAAAGGATTATCTTTGGGTTTCATTAGTTATTAGGTTTAATAGGATCTATTATAAATATATGGAAAATTTTCATGATTTATTGTTGTCAAAGATAATAACTTCTGGATTCTACTTATTCATGAAACAACTCCTTATTTTTGTATTGGGGTTTGTCTCTTGGGCTTAGGATTCCAAGAAATTTGTTGGAGTCAAAGGTGACTCTCTATATTCTTCTTATTAATGTGACTAGTAATTACAATATGTACAGATTTTATTGTGGAACCATAAACACGCACGATTAGATTTCCAATATTCCCTCCCTTAATCTGAAGGGGTGCTTGTAAGTCCTAGCATGTTTCTAAAACTTTCAAACTTTTCTCGTTCCAGCACTTTGGTGAAGATGTCTACAATTTGATTGTCCGTAGAACAATATTGCAGATGAACTGTCTTGGCCTCTATATAATGTTGAATCAAATGGTACTTTGTGTTGATGTGCTTGGTCCGATCATGTAATCTAGGATTCTCGGCCACCTTGATTGTGAAAGTGTTCTCGATCAATAAGGGAGGGGAGTTTTATTGTTTCTCCTTCAAATATTCAAGTATCTTACTGATCCACACTATCTCTTTTGTTGCTTCAGCAACAACCACATACTCTGTCTCTATTGTCGAATCTCCTGGAACTAACTATTTGGGTGATCTCCAGGAGATAACTGCTGATCCACGACTCATAATGTTTCTAGAAGTAGACAATCATGTCTATTTTTTGCCATCAAAGTCTGAATCAGAGTACCCAATGAGTTTGAAGTCATCAACATTAGAGTACTTGAGTCCCCTTCAAGTACCTTAGACTTCTTTTAACAGTAGACCAATGTCCTTCACAAGGTTTGTGCATGAACTTTGAAAGGATGTCAACAACATATGAAATGTTTGGTTTGGTGGTTGTAAGGTAGATAAGGCTTCCCACAAGTTGTCGGTACTTGGTCGCATCCTTGAATTATTTTCCTTCAATTGATGTGAGCTTCAAATTTTGTTCCATTGGAGTTGAGAGAGGGTTGCATTTTGTCATGCAAAATTTGTTCAATAGTTCTCAAACATACTTCTTTTGGGACATGAATATGTACTTAGGATGTTGAGTGACTTCAATTCCCAAGTAGTAGTGAAGGTGTCCCAAATATGTCATTTCAAATTCCTTTTTCAAATATTTCTTTATGGATGCAATAAAACTTTGATTATTCCTTTGCATCAAACAGTCATTTACATACACCATAAAACACAAGAGATCTTCCAACTTTCTTTACAAACAACGTTGCATCATCAAGATTATAGTGTTTGAAATTTAACTTCAAAAGATGCTCGGTTAGCTTTTCATACCATGCACGAGGTGGCTTCAAGCCATACAAGGACTTGACGAGTTTGCACACCTTTTGTTCTTGTCCCTTCATAACAAAGCCTTCTGGATGAGACATGAAGACATTTTCTTTCAAGTCTCCATTCAAGAAAGTTGTTTTTACATCCATCTAGTGGAATTTCGACCCATTTTGTGCATCCAAAGACAATAAGGTGCAAATGGTATCCCATTTTGCTATGGGAGAGAACGTCTCTTCATAGTCAGTTCCTTCTTTCTATGCATTTGAAGAGAATATTTATTCCCTCATACAATAGTATTCACCAGAAAACTTGGTAAATCAAATAAGCCATAATGTGTATATTGATGATAGAATAGATAAGATGATTACAATGGTTGATAACTCCCCTATTAAATAAGGCTTGAGAATTTGTGAATGAAAGGTTATGGCCTTCATCTTAAGTACAATTTAATTATGTTTTACTATTTAATTATTTAATTATTATATTTATTTATGTTCGTTACATTACCTTGCCCTTAAGGGAATCTTTGTCCTCAAAGATGTATTGACATTAATGTCATATTTACTTTAATCTATCGTCTCGGGATCCTTTCCTTTTTTGTATTTGCGACATTTGAGGAAATGAGCCGAAACGAGTTACGGATTCCCGAGGAGAACTGTCGCATCGTATCTGCTGTGGTCCATCCCAGATCCATTTCTATCAAAGCTCTGAGATCATTTTGTGGGACGATTCATTTCAATTGTTGCTTAGTATGTCAATATTTTCGCATGTCAACATAAGTCTTCTGTGAATATTCATTTTGACCCTATTGTTGGTCAAAATGACGATTATAATTAGGATGTCTGTAAGGTGTAGGTGTTGTTTGTTCTTCTTTCTTTTGGACTGCGGCGATGACTGTCTTCACTTCTTCGATTTGAATTTTGGATGCATTTTCCTGGATTTGTGCTTCTTGGTTCTCCAGTAGATTGTTATGATTCTAAATCTTTTCGATTCTTTCATCTTGCGACTTTTTTTTAATTTCTAACTCCTTGATTTGATTCTGTAGTTCATGGTTATGACTATTTAGACACTGGTTTTCTTCTTTCTTTTCCAATATTTTTCCTTCGAGGTCTTCATCGAAGTGTTCCCTCTTGCCATTGTTTTTCAATTTTTTTTATTTTTGTAATCAGTGTTTTGTTATGATTTCTTAATCTGAAAATTTCTTCAAAAATTGTTGGATATTGTTTTATTACTCTTTGCAATCTCCAGCTTGTGTTCCTTTTTAGAGTCGCTATTTTGTTGTTGAATAAATTTTATCTGTTGTCGATATTGGTCGACCACTGATTCTTGATCTTCTAATTTTTGTCGTATGTGCGTCAGTTCTTCATATTTGTCGTTAACGATTTTTTTCAAGCGTCTTCCACGCGTCTTGGTAATCACTTATTTCTTTCCTTATATATTGATTTTTTTGTCTATGATTGAAATTACTTTTGTCAAGTTTAATTTCTCAATTTGGGTGGACAATTTTTCTATATGATTTTTCTAGTCGGAAATTTTTTGTTCCTTGAGCTCTTTTTGCATCCTAAGTAATTTAATCATTACTTCCGATTTTGTATTCATCTCTCGTAATTCTTCATTGTCTCTTCGATAGCACTTTAAATTGGCTTCTAATTTCTCTATTTGTAGTTGCAAATCAGATTCCATGATCTCTTATCTCTTCAACACTAGATGGTCATCTTGGACTATAGATAGTCGTCGATTATTTTTATTTTTGTTTTCCTTTGACTGCTTCTTTAACTAAAATTGGTCTTCTTCTAGTTAGGTTAAATAACTCTTTGTTTTCCAAAAATAATTATTATAATTTTAATTTTTTTAAATAATAATTAATTATTATATAATAATCTTTTTATTATTATTTAAAATAATAAACAATTTTAAAATATTATAATATAATTTATTATAATATATATATTATATTATATATAATATTTTAGTTTTTTTTGTAGGTCATGGAATTTGGAGCGCATGGAGGAGTGGTCGCAAGGGTGGATGAGGTGGCGGATGGAGGAGGTGGCGAAGGATGTGGTGGATGGAGGAGGTGGCGAAGGATGGTAGAGGGAGAAATGATTGGATGGCTTCGTAGAGTAGCAAGGGAAAATGGAGGAGGGAACGTGGAACAGAGGAGCGCGGGACAGAGAAACACGGGTGTTGGAGTGGTGCGGAGGTGGATGGAGGGCAGCTGAGGATGGTAGGAGGCTGCGTAGGAAGCATCGTAAAGGTGCAATAGAGGAGGCGATGGCGATGGTCGATGGTAGCCACGAATGAGTGCAGGTGAGGGCGTGATGAAGTGGTGGAAGGGGCACACAAGCGAGAGGTGGAAAGGCCGTGGGGGGGGATGTGAGAGAGACAATCTGTGAAGGGGAGTGGATGGAGGGATGAGTGTGGAGGGAACAAAGAGTCGTGTAGGTAGCGAGGAGAAAGAGCGTGGAGGAGAAACGAGGGGATGGGAGCTTGGGTAAGGGGTCTGCATGAGTTCGAGGAGGTTGAACAATTTTTTTTTTTTAATAGCATGGGAAACAGATGGGGATGAGTAGTGGAAGGTGGTCGTGTGGGTGGCTTCACGATTTCAGGGAAAACCTGGAGTGAGGCTAAAAGCCACAAAAACTAGACAAAGTCTGAAAATTTAATGGCCAAAGGCCGGCTCAGCCAACGAGGCTTTGATACCACTAAAGCGAATACTTATTGGCTCATGCAATAATATTCACTAGAAAACTTGGTAAATCAAATAAGCCATAATGTGTATATTGATGATAGAACAAATAAGATAATTACAATGGTTGATAACCCACCTACTAAATAAGGCTTGGGTATTTGTGAATGAAAGGTTATGCCCTTTCATCTTAAGTACAATTTAATTATGTTTTACTATTTAATTATTTAATTATTATATTTATTTATGTTCATTACAGCATTTCCTTTCAGCGCAAGCCTCACTTTGTGCTTTTCAAGTGAGCCATCTTATCTGTATTTGTTCTTGTATACCCACTTGCAACCAATTGGTTTGGTTCCAACTAGAGGGTCAACCGGATTCCAAGTTCCATTCTTCATGATCATACTCATTATGCATAGATTCTTTCCACTCATCACAAATAGAAGCCTCTTCAAATGAAGTCAGCTCCATGTTAGAAAATAAATTCAATTTACAATCGAATGAGACATCCATGTCATCACCTAAGTTATCTACATCTCCACCATCATATTATCTAATTGAACTCCTCGTTCCCATCTTTCCAACTTCTTCCGGATGCACACTTTCAAGTGTCTTTGTGTCCAATTTCAAACTTTCATGGATGGCCAAAGTTGATCAGCTAGTGGTGCTTCATTTTCTTCAAGGCTCAATCTTCCAAGATCCTCTCAATCATGTCATCCAATTTAGTCTCATGTTTAAGTGAAGTGGAAGGAACTACTTCTTCTTGAGCTTCTTCATAAGGGGGTGTTGGTGCTTCAAAAGGGAATTCCAGAGATTGATGCAAGATAGGGATCCCCCCTTCAAGATGTGGAATTCCATTATCAACTTCATATTATGTCTTTAGATGGGAAAAATTCTCTAAACGACCAAGCTATCAATCAACAGACTCGCCACTTTTATTAATTTCAATAAAAATGACATCTCTCAAAATAACAAACTTCTTGTTTAACTCATCATGAAGACGATATGCCTTGGAGGTGTTTGAGTACCCTCAGAAAATGCATTTTTGACTTTGAGTACTAAGATTGTCTCTTTGCTCCTTTGGTATCAAGGCATAGTAGGTGGAACCAAAAATACTGAGATTCCTCATCGAAGGGAGTTCATGGCCATATCATATTTCATGTAGAGACTTGTTTTCAAGAGCACGAGATTGATTTTTTTTTCTTAAATAGGATGCACACAATACCACATCACCCCAAAACATCAGTTTTACATTCTTGAAAAACATCATTGAGCATATCATATTCATTATGGTCATGTTCATAGGCTTTTTTCCACACCATGTTGTTGAGGGTTGTAAGGAAGTGAAGCTTGGTGCAATCCCATGTTGACGAAGATAGTCTTCAAAAGCATTAGAAGTGTATTATTTTCCATTATCACTATGAACATTGCCAATATGATATTGTGCTTGATTCTCTATCCATGCATGAAAATTTTTGAATGTTTGAAATTCTTCATATTTTATCTTTAACAAGTATACCCAACACATTTTGGTGAGGTCATCAACAAATGTTGTGAGATATCTATTACCATTGACAGAAGCAAATAAGAACAGTGCCTCATAAGTCAAAGTGAACCAGCTCTAAATTTCTACATTCTTTAAATTTTGACTCTTGAAATGGTTGCTTACTATGTTTTCCTAATATGCATGCATCACATTTGTTCATCTTCTTAGGAATGGTAGGAAAACCAAAGACACCATTGTTTTTCAATATGAGAAGACTTTTATAATTTAGATGACCATATTTAGCATGCCATAAGAAAATGGATGATATATTACCTTCTCCATGGTGAGAGAGGTAGGTAAAGTTCTGAACTCCTACAGATGAGTAGTTCAACTTCAACAACTTTCCATCTTCATATTCAGACATGATGACCTGGTTGTCAAAGGACTTCATTATCTCTATGATTCCATCAAACATGTGGATGGAATGGCCTTATAGTCGAATCTACACCAATGACAATAGGGTTTTCTGCAACTCTGGAGGATAAATAACATTTTTCAAGAAAAAGTCAAGGAATCTAAGCAGTTTGATCCTAATGGAACCAATTCCCTTTGGTTTAAGGCTATATTTTTCTGCAAAATATACTATGCCATCAATATTGTTATTTAGTTCTTCAAAACAGTGTTTTCTAAATGTCATGTAAGATGTTTCACCAGTATCAAGCAACCAACAATATTTGTAAGATGAAAAAAATATGATTTCATTTATTCCAAGATTACAATGTGGAACAATACAATGAACATAATCAAGAGTTTAAACACTCTATTGGATCTTATTTTTGTCTTATTTCTTCTGGTTATGTCTTTATTTGATGGATTCCCATGGAGCCCAACACTGATGTGCTTCATGTCCATTCCTCCCACAACGCTTACACTTCAATTCTAGTCTTTTGCTTGAGTTTTTTTATGCCCCTCTACCTCTAAAATTTCTTCTTTATCGTCCTCTTTTGTTGTTCTCTCCCTTGGAAGAGTCTTTTGACTAGTTATTTTCTTTCTGAGCTAGGAAAAGAGTCTCTCCAATAGGCTCATCACTCTTCTTTTCCAAAGGCTTTCTCTCCATTTGCAATCTTCTCCATTAGGGTGTCGAAAGTGACGTCCTTGAACTTGTCACTAGCTTGAAGTAATTCAAGGTAGTGTGACTCATGTAGGATAGAGGAACTTGACAAAGGAAACAAGTGGAAGGTCTAGTTGCATGCTTATGTCTTGAATCTTATGCATAATGTCTCTTATCTAATATGCAACCATCATAGGATCATTATCCTTCACTTCTAAATTGAACAATTTCAACATCAACCGAATCACCTCCATTTGAAAATGTGAGTCATAAAAGTCCTTCAGTGTTTTCAAGGCTTCAAAACATGATGTTACGGGTAGTATGTGTTGACTCACCTCTCCACTTATTATTGCATTGATTATCACCAATGCCTTGTTGTCTTTGGTCTTTCATATTTCTCATTCTTTCTTTGATGTTGGTGGATTTGGGTTAGATTTCAAGGTCACTCATGCTTCTGTTTTAATGGTGGTTCCCTCACATATGCCACGCCATATATCATTATACATTAATGTGGCTTTGATCTTCCTCGATTCCTCGACCACTCAGGATAGTTGTCTTTGCTAGTGAGAAATGCACCAACTATGGATGCCACTGAATGCATCTTCTACTATTGTCACCTCTCTCACTTACAAATCAACAATGCTTGGAAGAAAACCATGTAGAGAGACATAGGTCTTAAAGTCTTTGTTACCTTCTTTACAATAATTTTATTTATTGGTATTGCACTATATTTGACATTTTTTGCAAGCTAAAAGAGATACTAATTCCCCAACATAAAATATAACCCTAAAATTAGAACTTGAATTATTGAGCACCCTTATTCACTCATTCCCCAAAACAAAGCATAACCCTAAAACTAGAACTTGAATTATTGAACACCCTTATTCACTAATTCCCCAACACTAATTCCCCATAACAAAGCATAACCTTAAAACTGGAACGTGAATTATTGAGCACCCTTATTCACTTTGAAATAATAAACCTTTAAACTTTTTTTTTAATTTAAAAAAAAAAACAAAAAACAAAAACAAAACCAAGAAATAGTGCACAACTTTAAGCTACAAACCACATCAAACTCATCTCCTTCTGGACGCTAGGTTTGCAAGTAGTAGCTTCAACATTTAAGATCAAGGCTAAAGTATGCACACTGAACAGAATTCATTCTACGATTTTGGACTTAGTCGGCCTCAACTCCAGGGTTTAATCTCCACGTAGAGACTCCACCAGAACGCAACTTTCTTCAAACTTCTCTGCATAGGTCGTGGTTTAGGGTTTCCACCTCAATCGCTCAATGTTCAAGGCATCTCCACATTGTTACACTGGTCTTGAGGCAATAGAGAGGTTGTAGCATGCTTGCACTTGTCTTGAGGTTGCAACTCACCAATAGAGAGGTTGCAGCTGCAATAGAGAGCTCGTACCTCACCAATAGACTCTACGATGGGACTCTCAACACGAAATTTCACCCCCACCTCATGGTCGGATCCCACGATAGACATCAACGATACATCGATAGCTTTCACCAGCATTCAACGATAGCTACCACCACGAGATAGGTAAATGTATTGTAACGATTGTTGCAACGTAGAGCAACAGGCTTCATCAACGGACACGCTCAACGCTTTCACCAACGAGTCTTGATCACGGTAGCTTTCACGCTTCACTCTCTCGACACATATGGAGAGTTGTCTTCACAATTGCAACCGAGGAGAGGAGAGAGAGCACGAATTAGGTTTGCCAAATAACACCACGCTAGGGTTTGAGCACTGTTAGCAGAGAGCTCCACCCGCGAGAGAAATGTCTACTTAAAGGAATCTCCAGAAGAACGCAGAGGGCAGGGAAACGGCATGAAACGCTTTTTCAGATCTGAGAATAGTAGTTGGAAGGCATACTGAATAGCCGAGAAAGGCAGGATTGGGCAAGTAAGATGGCAGAATGCCATGCAGGAGTTATGGTAGTGTTCACCAAGATCCATTGAAGGGTGACTCTCCATATTTTTTTACTAAATTGACTAGTATTTATAATATGTACAAATTTAATTGTGGAACCATAATCACCCATGGGCTCAAATCAAATTTTTCGAATGATATTTTTCTTCTCACCAGTTAGGGATTGAGAGCAAAGGAGCTTATTATTGCCATCTATCTATCTCATGATCGTCAACGATCATTTTCATCACTAACAAAGATTTTTGTTTTATGAGAGTGGGGATTGATTTCTGTTTATGTTTGCCTTTTTATGAGAGTGGGGATTGATTTCTATTTATGGCTGCCATATTCGAACGAATTTGGTAAAAGAATTTCAATCTTTTGTAAGGGATTGCAATGGGTTATAGAATAGTTCACATCTGATTTTTTCACTCTTTATGGTTGCCATATTCTAACGAATTTGGTAAGAGAATTTCAATCTTCTGTAAGAGTTTGCAAAGTGCATACTACTTATATTTTATTATTGTTTTTTCATGGGTTATAGAATAGTTCATTGGTCTTATTTTTTAGTTAGCCTTCTTTTATGTTTCTTTTAGGTTTGATTTTTTTTCAATAGGCTTGAAGTTGAATATTTTCTAGATAACATGCCAAAGGTGTTTTTTTAGGTGTTATTTTTTTCTATAGATTTGAAGCTGAATATTCTCTAGATAACATGCCAAAGGTTTTGATCCATTTTGGTAGTTTATTGAATGAGAATACTAAAATAAAGTAACATAAATTAAATTTGAATTTATAAGCAAAGTCCATGATAGAAGGGCTTAGCCTCTTCAAATACCACCTTACTAAAATCCGATGGCATGAGGTTGTGATTTGTACAAGTTCAACACCAAAAATGATTAACTTCCCATTAACCTATCTAAGAAAAGGATAAGAATCAGGAAGATGCAACAACTCTAAAAAATGAAATTGTGGTTGGTGTTGTACCTAGATCCTCAAGAACAATTAGGATATTTGGCTTAGGGATAATGATAGGTAATTCATGGGTGCACCTTCTCTAAATACCTCAAAATTATTTGTTCAAAGAACATGCACAGGGGATGACTTTTCATCTAGTCAATGTTTTAAACAAAGGAGAAGGAAGAAGCATATAAGTTTGTGAGTAGGTGTCCTTTTTGGATAAATGTACCTTCAACCAATGCCACGACCAATCCATTCTTCTAGTCAATGTTTGATGTTATTGGTGTTAATGGCCCAAGGTATAGAGCCCCTACTTCTGAAAAGTTGGAAGGTTTGACCCTTCAAAATGATAATATCCATACATGATTGGATGACATAAGCAAATTTTGGGAGGATATTGGATGCACCATGATGTTTGATGGTTGGATGCATAGGAAGGTGTTGTCACCTTAAAGGATCATTGCCCAAAAGCTAGTTTTGGATGTGAGGCCTAGCTCGAGATAAATTCTACAAATTATCCAAATGACATGTGATTGTAAGGAGTGGTCTAAGAAAGCATATGGGGCTCACAAATCATCAAGGAGTTGTCTAATTCAATTTTGACATTTCGAAACAAGAAAAATTATTTCAGGCCATGGGGCCTCCTTGGGTGAAATTGTGTTTTCAAATTGAAAGGGTAATTTAGGTATATTGAATAGATGAGAAGAGGTTTTTTAAGGTTATTTGATCATGTTAGAACTCACATAATCGAATTCCAAGTTACAGAAGTATGAAAATGCAGTGGGGCGCACTTTAGGCAAAATTGGAAATACATGAAGAACGGCTAATATGAAGGCAAGGAATGGTTCACACATGTTTATTAGGGTCATTGAAAATCATGCAGCTGATATAATTCAATTCCGACCTTCGGAAGTGCAAATTATAATATTAAAAATTTCCCGCAAAAGTACCTAGTTGTCCTTTATGATTGAAAAATGTATATCAAGTGGGAGGTAAAAAGTGCCTTGCAACCACTTGGAAATCCCTCTATTTATACTTTTCATTGTCTCTAATGGCATGTCATTCTGACTCTTTCTACAAAAGATACATCATTATTACTCTCATAAACCAAACGAACACATTTTCATGGTTTTGGCTAAGTTTTTGACACAAAATTCTGATTGACAGTGCTTCCTCTCTGGTTCATCATTCTTCATGAAATTTTAGGAGGTTTTTAATGAGGTTGGGGACTACATACCATGGAGTTCATTTGGTCCCATGAGATCTACAAAAGCATAAAAAAATTATGGCTAGTTACGGGTAGTTGGAAACCATATTTCCACTCCCCAGAATCCAAAACTGAAATATAATTTTCTAAATCAAGGATTGAGGATCATCCTTATCAATTTTTAGGATTTGGAAGGGATCAAGATGAGAGAAATTTGTAGATCGTTTTTTTCAGAGAAACTTCAAGTTGATTTCCAAGTGCACTAGCATAGATCCATCTTAAACCCTGATCTATCAAGCATCAAGAGCATCAAGAGGGATCCAATTTCTTGAGGTGTAAATTTTTTACACCTCCAAAAATTTGATCCCTCTTGGTGCTTGATAGATCCGGGTTTAAGATGGATCTATGCTAGTTTTAAGTTTTATTTTATTTTATGAGCCTACATGGATTTTTTAAATTACTTTTCATTTAGTTTAATTTTTTTATTTTATGAGCCCACATGAATTTTTTTAAATACTTTTTATTTTTGTTAACATAAACCTAGGTTATATGACAACATCTCCCCCATATTGGGTTGTATAGCACCTTGCTTCTCTCGGTGCAAAAAAATTCCCTACAAAGTCTGCAATCGATTAAATTGTTTGAGAAGTATGTTGGCATCCATAAATCTAAGGTGTGGAAAAAATTTCAGCTCTGGAGTTGGACCATAACTCCTGCAATCCCCAACTGAAATCTAAAGCCATCAATTTTTCTCTACAGAGATGCACAGTGAAAAATGACAATTCCAGTTTTAAGAAAGGAATGGTTTCAGGCTAAGAGGGTCACACTAGCAAGTTTATAGTCTTTTGAATATATGGTTCTAGGTTCAACTGCCCCAGAACCTCCAAATCCCTCTCCTTCATTAGATTAAGATGGTACATTGAGTTTGTTTGCGCAGTTTGAAAAGGTATGGGCCTCCAAGGATTATGATTATCTTACTAAGTGTAAATTGCATTGCTCACATGGTGGTGAGATCGAGGAGAGGGCTTGGTATCCCATCCCACCCATGTGAACGGTGGATGGGCCCTCCCTCCTGAGCAAATCGATAGACCTGGAACTTGGTTACGTGAATAGTGGATCATGATATTGTACCAGGAGCAGATCAAAGTTTGAGTGAGGATTCCTCCATGGAAATGGAGTCCTTTGTCCAAATTGCATTCACATGTAATGTGTTATGACCCGATGGCCTCCTTTGAAATCATGACGATGTGTATTAAGACATGCTTTTAAAACACATGTAATAAAACCTATTGCAAGGTCAAACCATATGGCATGCTAATCAATGCCACTAAATCCATCATTCTACATCATGGGATTGTCGACCAAGATCTAAACAGATTGAGGAATTTCCTTCCTAATGGATTTAAATCCATAGAGACAGGCACTAAATAGTTGGGATTTTCTCTTAAACCAAACAATTACACAACAAATGATTGTTACTGGTTCGTAAATAGGTTTGAGGTCTGTATTAATCATTGGTGCCTGAGGTGGTTAATGGGCGGTACACTTACCTTGATTAATTATATTTTAACTAATCTCTCAACTTATTGGATATCATTATGAAGGGTGCCAAAATCCATTCTACATGCTATCAATTGCATAATTTTCAATTGCTTGTGGTAAGGATCTAGAAGCAAATCTAAGTATCATTTGGTGAGATGAGACTATATCGCGAGGCCACATGCACTGGCTGGGGTACAAAAAACTTATATAAATTTCCTAAGGTGCTTGAGGCAAAACATTTGTGGCATTCTCTTTTTGTGGATAGTATGTGGCATAAAGTGACCATGGCTAAATATTTCAAATAGTTAAGTATAAAACAATGGATTAGGATATCCGAAAAAATCCACTAGAGGTGTATTCAACATCTAGAGTAACCTCACATCAACTTTTAGTATTATGGGATAGTGACTTGCATGGATTCCAGGGAATTGAAAAAAAATTCGGGTGGGGTTGGATCCTATTGTTGGAGGCCCAATTTGTTATAAATTATGGTCAGATGTTCTCCATACTTTACATTTGCAGGGGATATTTAAGCTGAAACAATTTGTGGGGGATGTAGATAATGGTTCGACTGGCAGCCGATGGATGGATTCGACACACCTTGTTAAATGGTAATATCAGAATTGAATGGTCGCAATATATGAGAGGTTTAATAAGGAGAGGAGTAAGAATAACTACAAAATAGGACAAGTTATCCTAGACATGGAACAAGAGGACAAGAGAGATCAAGACAAAGAGGCATACGATGCTCAATGGCATGATCAACAGATGGAAAATTTTTGGTGGCATACTGTTGTACTGAAATGGCATGCCCCATGAGAATATAATTTTTTTTTGGTTGGATCTAAATAATAGCATTTTGAAATGGGACAATCTAATTCGGAGGGGTTTCAACGGACCAGGGAAATCCTTGGTATGCAATCATGAAGAGGAGATATCAATCCATCTTCTCATATCCTTCCCATATACACAAAATGTGTGGAGCACATATAAAACAAGTTATGTCTTTCAATGGTGAATGGCACACAAATTCTTTGGGTAAGTGCATGGACACATGGAAATCCAAGAATGTTAAGATCGAGGACCTTCCAATGATGATTTGTTGGAAGGTTTGGAAGACATGTAATTGGTATGTGTTTGAGGGAATAAAGCCTTGTGTTTGAGTTACCAACCGTAGAATTATGGATCCATATGATGGTTGTTTGATACCAGAGAATAGGGAAAGAATTACAAAGTATTGACAACCACTTTTTGCTTCAGATAGATGCATAGGTTTTTTTGATGGGGCATTGCAAGTGGAAGATTCAAGAGGGGGAGCTAGAGAAGTTATATAGATCAATGAAAAGAGATGCTTCAGAATGATGATGAACTATGAGCCAATTACTAACACCAGATCAGAGTTAATGTCCCTCTAGATGCTTTTAAATTTTGCAAAGCATATTGAGCTATTAGTTATCAACATGATAGGTGATTCAAAAATAGTCATTGACTGGCTCAATAGGAAACATGAGCTACAAGTTGTTCAAATTAGATGTTGGATGAAAAAAACTAGAGATCGTAAAAACAATTTTCAGATATCAGCTTTTATCATATATATAGGGTATACAATCAAGATGCAGATTTTCTTATCTAAGACTGCTCTATAGGAACAAGGATGAAATATTATTTATAAACTTTACCAAGGCAACAATTTAATGGAGTAGAGTTAGTTATAGGTATGTTAAGAGGAAGGAGGATGTGTATAGATACATCAAGATCAACTCTAGATAGACCATCCCTCTACAATTAGTTAATCTGATTCAATTGGCATGCACAACCTCAAGGATGACAATTTGCAGGCTTAATTCTTGTTTCCAAAAATCCTTTACATTTTTTGCATATAATATCTTTGATGGATTTTGACAGGTTTTCCATGAACGAGATGGATCGGCTACTTAAATACCTTAGTGGATCAGTAGCAATTTTTATATTTTGGCGATGACGCTATTTAAATTCATTTTTCATTTTGGATTACGGCTGAATTAGTGATGATAGGATGGGGTATCTTTTTGTGAATATAACTGTCACTATGTTTTTTGGTTGTACACTTTTAATGGACTATATATGCTAATTTATGGATCCGTCCTTAGCCTTTGTGGAGGACTATTTATGTTTTGTTAAAGATCAAAGACAAGAAGAAGAAGATGGTGAAACACACAATGGGAATATTGTTTTCATTCTCATTATTAGACTAAATTATTTAAAGGATTACATACCAACTAAACCATGGGCCAATACTACGGGCTAGAAAATATTATGGGTCACTAATCAAGATAAGGTGACCAGATCAACTACTCAACTAAGTGACTAATTAATGTTGCATTTGACCAGTGAGATTACATTTCTTAACACACCCCCTTAATCTCAACTGGTAGAATATATTCATCACTGCCAATGCCTAAGTGCTCTCTCTGATATTCAAATGCAATTGTTCCGAATGGTTTGGTGAACATATCAGCCAACTTCTCCTTAGATCCACACAACTGTAAATAAATTTGTCCATCATTGACTAAATCATGAATGGAATGATAGCAAGTTTCAATGTGTTTTCTTTTTCTATAAAATACATTATGTTTGGACAATTGTATTGCATAGTTATTATCACAGAAAATAGAAGTTGGATCCTTGTAAGTGTGTCCCATATTCTTTAAAAGTATTCTTAGCCAAACTACATGGCAAGCTACTGTGGTGGATGCTACATACTCTTCTTCTGTAGAAGATATGCCAACAATAGGTTGTTTTTTAGATGCCCAAGAGATCAGATTTGTACCCAAATGAAAAGCATAACCAAAATTTATTTTCCTATCGTCAATGCAACATGGAAAATCACTGTAAATGTACCTGTGAGAGTACTTTCTAGTGAATGAGTGTACCAAAGTCCATATCCAAGTGTGCCTGCAACATATCTCATAATTTTTTTTCCAACTTTCCAGTGAGAGTCTTTGGGAGACTCCATAAATATGGAAATAAGAGTGACAACATAAATCAAATCAGGTCTAGTTGCAATCAAATACATTAAACTAGATACCATTCTATTATAGAGTGTAGAATTTATTGATGGTCCATCATCGTTTTTTGTTAACTCGGTGCCTAGAGCAATGGGGTTTTTGCTAGTTTACATTTATCCATTCCAAATCTTTGTAAAATATCAGTAGCATACTTATGCTGAAAAATTAAAATACCTTGATTAGTTTGAGTTACTTCCAGAATAAGGAATTATTTCATTAGACCCATATCAATCATTTCAAATCCCTTTTTCATGACTGTCCTGAATTCTTCAAGTATTAAATTACTAGTGTAAATCATGTCATCAACATAAAGATATGAAATCAACATGTTACCTTGTTAATATCTTTTTACATATAGAGTGGGCTCATTGATGCTTTTGTTGAACCCATTGTTAATGAGATATGAGTCAATCCTACTGTACCAAGATCATGGAGCTTATTTTAGACCATACAAGGGATTTTTCAACTTAAAAAATATGTGTTCATGATCTTTGACAGTATATCCAGGTGGCTGGTCAACATAAACTCCTTCTTCAAGAATACCATTGAGAAAAATAGATTTCACATCCATTTGATAAACATGCCACTGATTTTGTGTTGCAATGGCAAGTACAACTCTGATGGTATCCATACTTACTACAGGAGAAACGATGTCATCATAATCTACACCATATTGCTATGCATATCATTTGGAAACCAACCTTGCCTTTTGCTTTTCAAGCTCTCCTTTTTCATTTAGTTTGGTCTTATAGACCCATTTGACTCCAATACTGGTTTTGTCTGCATGGATATCAACAAGATCCCAAGTCTGGTTTTCTCAATAACATCAATCTCTTCTTTCATTGCTTGTACCCACTGTGCATCCTTTACTGCTTCATCAAAATATGTGGGCCAACAAAAAAACAAAGCATACTGAAGTTTCTCATCAATAACATGAGTTTGCTCATATAACTCTATCAAACTTCTGGTTTTCTGGTTCTGAGATGGACTGTTTGTTGGCGTTTCTTCTTGTTGCAGTACTTTCAATCTTGGAAGTTTGATAGGCAGATATGACATATCTAAACTTTCTTTTCATTGTATGTCTGAAGGATCACTCCAAAATTTGTCTTCAAAGAAATTCACAATTCTACTCACCACAATCTTTTTGGGGACATGATTATACAACTTGTAAGCCTTGTGTTGTTCAGTGTAACCAGCGAAAATGTACCACTCACTCTTCTTATCCATCTTTCTTCTAAGTTCATTAGGTACATGAGAAAATGAAAAAGAACCAAAACGTGTTAGATGTGCAACACTAGTCTTAGTGCAGCTCCATGCTTCTTCATGAATCTTGTCCTGAACACTTGGCGTGGGTGATTTGTTGAGCAAGTAGATTGAGCATGAAAAAACTTCAACTAGCCATGTTGGCTGATTTGAGGTGCTTGTGCTAGTAGTAGCCATGCTGGTATGACTAACTAGACTTTTTTTTTTTTTTAAATGCTAAAACAATTGACACAACTTGTATAGCTAGCACAGGGCATCAGAAGGGTGCGTCAATCAAAAACCTTGTAAGTGAAGAGTGGATGACGTACTTTTCCTTTGGACAAGCTCTGCCACTGACATTCTTTTTGTTAATATAAGGTGTGTCTCCAATGCACTTTTTCTTTGGACAAAGTGTGTCAGTGGTGTCAATGACACTCGTTTCCTTCATGCAAGGTACCTCATTGACACACTTTCTCTTCAGAAAAGGTGCGTCACTAATGCACTTTTCCTTCAAGCAGGGTACTTCAGCGGGTCAGTGACACTCTTTTCCTTTAGGAAAGGTGTTTCAGCACTCCAAGAGAGAAGAAAAAGAAAAATACACCTGATTCCTCAATGTGTTCTAGCTTTGATCATAACCTCTGTGTGTGTTTTCCACTATGTGAAAAGGATTACCCATGACAAAAGGAATGGATCAAGCCATACACTCTGATATCATGTTAAAGATCAAAGAAAAGAAGCAGAAGATGGTGGAATACACAATGGGAATATTGATTGCCTTCTCATTATTAGACTGAAGTATTTATAAGATTACATTACAACAATACCGTGAGCCAATACCATGGGTCACTAATCAAGATAAGATAACCAAATCAACTACTCAACTAAGTGACTAATTAATGTTGCATTTGACCAATATGATTACATTTCTTAACATGTTTTAAATGTATCTATTATGACCAGATAAACATGCACTTAATATAAAAGTATACTTTTCCAATTTTGAAAAAAAGAAAATAACATATGGAGGGAGTGACGTGTAATATGGAAGGCTTAAAGGATAACGAGATATAACCGAAGGTTTTAACATTAAAGTTTAAAAACTAAAGTTTAAACCTAATTTAGTGTTCCTCCACTCACGCATATGGTATATGGTGGGACCCATTTTGTGGGGAATTAAAATATGGTTTTTATATTATATTAAAACATAAAAAACATCATTTTCTAATGTATTTATCCTCCTTTTTGCACTACCATAAAGTAAATTTGTTTCATAATCTTTGAAGTGGATGTGGTCAAGTATAAAGTTGGTTTTTAAAATTTAAAGTGTAATGAGACTTTATGAGAGGATAAACTAGGTCATCGGTTCTATTCTTGCCCATAACAAATAGTTGTGAGAACTATATATTTGAAGGAAGATAAGAATAAATGAACAACAATTTGACTCATTTTTCCACTAGATTTATTAAGTTTCACTCCAATGATAATGCATTTAATAAAGGAGATTTATTATTTTTCATTCCAACATAATGCATTTAATAAAAGAGAGTTAAATTGGTAATTATTTTTTACAACCAATAAATCAAAGATTCCAAAGTCAAGAAAGCCACTACAACCATTAAAAAATTACAACAATTCCAAATTAGCTCTAAATTTACTCATGAATTTGTTATAGCAGATGCCTCCATTTTAGTTAAATATAACAAAAACAAAGGTTAGAGGAGAAGAAAAGAGATTCCAACATAATTTTGGGTCTCACATTCCTCTCTCAGTAGTTTATAATAGAGGTATTTTTCCCATTTACCTAGAGGGTTGATCGATGAAGTTTAGAGCAAAAACAAATGAAGTAGAAGAGAGATAGGGAGCAATTAGAGATTGAAGATCATCCCAAAACATCATTATTTTTGCAGTAGAGAGTAACATTTTGTGTCTTTTTTTTTTTCTTCATTCTCTTTATCCTGTAGATATATCTGAAGTCCTTAAAATTAAAAGAAAGAAAACTGACCCAATAATGAGTTCAATTAATCTCCCCTTGTGCATTCTATTGTATTAATGAATAGATTTGATTTCTATTGAAATAAATCAAGACCAAGGGAAATTTTCCACTAGATGAAAGAAAATAAATCTCATGTGTGTTATTATTGTTCTCTTTTCATGGTTGTGTGTCTTCAATAATCATTGAATGAGCCAATGGATCCTACAATTTAAGTTCCCATTAGCTTTTCTATATAATGGATGTTTCTGAAAAGAGTGTTGTTATGCAATTTAATACCCCAGTTTTGACCCCTTGGTATTTAATTGTACATGATGTAACTATTGTATTTAGATCATGGCATGGAGCTCAAGGACAAGGCCCTTCCATTGATGAATTTTTTGTGGATAGGTGTTCGAGGCTGATACCTATGGTGATAGTGCTAAGTCAAGCATGATAGATAGATTTTGATATATCATGTACAAATTAATATAAAACCACAACTAGTTATGGGACTGCAAACATTAAAGAGAAGGGGGCATGATTTCACAAGGAAGGGCAGGGGGGGGGGGGGATTCAAACCCTTAATCCAATGGGGAAAAGACAAATGTCAAAGGGTAAATGCATAAAGCTATCAACTACTCTTTTTGTCTTTTTGTGTGAATCATTTCTTTCTACTAGAAATTGGTTGAGCAAGTTATTTCCTTAGGATGGGAAAGGTATGGATGTCAAATTCGAATTGGGAAGACCACCCATTTTGGAAAAACGTGTTTGGCTTATGGGTTTTTCCATTTTTCTCCATGGTTGGGAATTCGTTGTAGAGTTGTTGAGTGCATGTGCACTAGGGATTCATTTCCTGTAATTCATCTATTCTGTAGGGTCGCAGTTTATGCTCTAGATGGTTCATCATTCACGGCATTCACTCACGCATTTTGGGGTTCATTTCACGTTGTTTTTCATCCTGCTACAGAGCGGTGTTGTTGGTTCCGAGTTGTTCACCTTGTTCATTCAAACTGCAGGAAGAGAACTGCGTTTTGGTCACCCATTCCATCCATTCCAATCTATGGATGCGCGTTATGCGTTCATCCTGCTTCAGAATAGTATTTGTGTCGTGGTTGTCCATCTTTGGTTAGCATCAACCTATTTTGGGTTATTCTCCTTGGTGGAGAATCAGTTGTTATGTTGAGTGATTGAGTAGTAGGGAGCACTCGTTTTTTATGAGAAAGATTGGTCATCTTTGTTTTACCTAGTGTTGATGTTTTTGCAAAAGAAATTCTCTGCTACAGTGTTTCCCTGTGTATAGCAAGGATCCTGGTTGATGGTTTATAGTGTGGATTTCTATGTAGTGCATCCTTGTGTTGGCTTGGTTGAGTAAGTCCAAGGAACCCATCTATTAGTGGGATGACTTTGTTTGGATTTGATTATTAGCTTGATTGTGGGTGTATGTTCTTGCTGTGTGTGTGTATGTGTTCCCTAGTTCCTTGTGGAAATCATGGCCAACTCGGGGGTGGCAGTGGTGCTGAGAGATTGAGAAGCACACTGGGCTATGGTTGGGTGGAACGTTGCAGTGACATAGCTAGTTGCGGGGAAGATTCTTCTCAAGATAAGTATTTTCTTCTGTTTAACCTCTACAATGTATTTGTATTATAAATTATTATGAACATGATGAATGCTTGAATGAATTATTTGCTTCCGTTGTATATTTCATGCATAATGTATATGTACATGTATGTTACTTCAATGCATTTGTTTATTATCGTTCATGGGATATATTTCCCATTTGATAGCAACAGCAGTGTAGGTCGTGTCCTCTCCATTGTCGGGATGAGTGGAGGGAACGTCACATGCAACCAAATCCCAGAAATAGGATAAAGAGAGCATAAATAGGCAAGAAGAGAGTAATCCACATGTCTTAACAATGAAGAACATAGTTAATTAGAAATACTCTTCGAGGGAGGAACCTTCTTACACAATGTATTGAGTGCACAAGATAAGATACAATG
Source organism: Pseudotsuga menziesii (assembly GCA_001517045.1). NCBI lineage: Eukaryota > Viridiplantae > Streptophyta > Pinopsida > Pinales > Pinaceae > Pseudotsuga > Pseudotsuga menziesii. The sequence continues at coordinate 149,224 of LPNX010999178.1, forward strand.
ATGACTAAAATGAGAATAACTGCTTCCTATATTTAGGAGACAACAGTGTACAATAACAAATAATAGACCCACTAATAGTGAAGTGAATAATTATTCACTTACACAAATAATATTACCAAAAGACTTGGAATATTAAATAAGCCATAATAATATATAAATTGATGATAGAATTGATATGATACATTTACAATGGTCGGACTTATATACGTCCATTCGTGACTTTCCAGCCTACAGTCATGACTCTTTGATAATTATTAATTATTAATTAATAATTATCTATTAATATTATTTTTAATATTTATATATTTTATGTTCGTTACATTGCCTTCCCCTTAAGGGAAGCTTTGTCCTCAAAGCTTGTTTAGTGAAGGACTTCTCAGTTATGAATAACATCTTGCAATGTCTCTTTGAACTTGTAACTTCAACACTTGATGAGACATGGTGATATAACTTTCGAATCCTTGAACTAAAGTGTCGCATTTCCTCGGGAGTGATCCATCCAAGATTTACTTTCATCCGAGCTTCCTATTGGTCTCCTTGCTGGATAAAACTTCTTGTTTTTTGTTTAGGTTGTAGATTTTGTGTTCCTTCACATTTGACATCGGTAACCTCTTTGTTTATGTACATTTTGACCCTGTCGTTGGTCAAAATGACTTTTATAGTTAGGGTGTCAATAAGGATTTTTTATTGTTTGTTCATTTGTTGGATTGACTTCTTTTTTATCTATATTGATGACTGGATTTGTATTTGCTTTGTTTTCCTCTACTTGTTTTTTTGAGCCCAAAAGTTTTGATGTCCTCTTCTGAATGTGCACCAACCTGTTTCCGACTAAATCTTTAGCATTCTTAAGATTCCTTATCGTTTCTTCTTTCTTTTTCGCATCGTCTTTAAGCTCTAATAGTTTCTTCTATAGATCTTGATTTTCCTCTTCTATCTTTTGATGGTCCTGTGCCCTATATTTCGCCTTCTTGATTTGAAAGAGAAACTTTTGATTATGATATCTTAAACGAGATATCTCTTCTTCTTTGTCCTTCATGACTTTGTCGAATTCTTTCTGCATCTTTTGTCTTGATTTTTGATCTTCTTGTGAAATCATCTTCGAAATGTCTTTGAAATCTTCAAATGACACATCCTCAGAATCCGATTTCATTGAAACATCTTGCAGTTTGATTTTTTTCTTCTTATATGGAAATGTTAAAAACGTTTTCTTCGTATTTAAGATGATTGCTCCCAATGTTTCCATCCACGATAAGCCGAGAATGATGTCAACTTCATTTAGATAAATAGTTGTAACATTGAATTGGGATGTGAACTTATACTCATCAATTTTCAGTTCTAAGTCCCTAATGGCATATTGCTTCCCACCATATTTATCTTTCTTTTCGATTATACTTAGTTCTGGGACGAGTAATTGATTTTCCAAGCTGACGTTAATGTGATTTTTCTCGTTGGTTGGGAAAATAGCAATATTAATAGGCTTTCTTTGAATAATACCTTCAAGTTTTAGAATGTCAATGGCTACCTTTGGGTCAGTCTTCTGGAATCTTCCTTTTTTGTCACCATGAGACTTCATTTTTGTGTTCGAAGGTGAATAGTCTTCAACTTTCGGCAATAATTGATTTTCCTTTGACTTCTTCGGCAATAAATGGTCTTCGAATTTTTCGATGATAGGAGGGTATTTGACTTCGAATTCTTGAATAATAATGGTATTCTTTCTTTTTTTGTATTAAATAATAATTGTAATTATTACAATTATTAATATTAATAATATTTTTTCATAAATATAATAATAATATTAACAAGGCACTTGGATCTCCACTTTGGTTAACCTTTTGATTTAGATTAACATTTTTGTGGATTGTGTGTAGATTAGGTGGTTGAGAAGAATGATTGTTAACTTCCCACCCAGGTTCAAATCTCACTTCTTTATGCACTTCTAGCTTTTATGTTATTTAATAAACAGAATTAAAGACTAAACTCAACCTAATTAAGTTATGAGTTATTATTTAATATACAATAACCTTTCAATAAGTAAATAACTTATTTAAGGTGTGAGTTGGTTTGTTAATAAAACCAACGGTTTGTTTTATAAAACCACAGCGTTTGTTTTCTTCTTTCCTTTTTTTTATGGGATGTTCTCCCTTCTTCTTCTTTTTTATTTTCATTTTTACTTTTTCCTTTTTTTTCTTTTTTCTTTTTACTTTTTATCTTTTTATGTCTCACTTTTTTTCCTTTTACTCTCTTTATTTTATGGTCAAAGACCCAATTCAGGGAACCTGGAATAATGGCTAAAAGCTGATAAAATGGCCAAAGGCCAGAATCTAGCCAACGAGGCTCTGATACCAATGAAGTGAATAATTATTCACTTACACAAATAATATTACCAAAAGACTTGGAATATTAAATAAGCTATAATAATATATAAATTGATGATAGAATTGATATGATACATTTACAATGGTTGGACTTATATACGTCCATTCATGACTTTCCAACCTACAGTCATTTTTGTGTTCGAAGGTGAATAGTCTTCGACTTTCGGCGATAATTGATCTTCCTTTGACTTCTTCGGCAATAAATGGTCTTCAAATTTTTCGATGATAGGAGGGTCTTTGACTTCAAATTCTTGAATAATAATGGTATTCTTTCTTTTTTGTATTAAACAATAATTGTAATTATTACAATTATTAATATTAATAATATTTTTTCATAAATATAATAATAATATTAACAAGGCACTTGGATCTCCACGTTGGTTAACCTTTTGATTTAGATTAACTTTTTTCTGGATTGTGTGTAGATTAGGTGGTTGAGAAGAATGATTGTTAACTTCTCCACCCAGGTTCAAATCTCACTTCATTATGCACTTCTAGCTTTTATGTTATTTAATAAAGAGAATTAAAGACTAAACTCAACCTAATTAAGGTATGAGTTATTATTTAATATCCAATAACCTTTCAATAAGTAAATAACTTAATTAAGGTGTGAGTTGGTTTGTTAATAAAACCAAGGGTTTGTTTTATAAAACCAAAGCCTTTGTTTTCTTCTTTCCTTTTTTTATGGGATCTTCTCCCTTCTTCTCTTTTTTTATTTTTATTTTTACTTCTTCCTTTTTTTCTTTTTTCTTTTTTCTTTTTATCTTTTTACGTCTCACTTTTTTTCCTTTTACTCTCTATTTTTATGGTCAAAGGCCCAATTCAGGAAACCTGGAATAATGGCTAAAAGCCAATAAAATGGCCAAAGGCTGGAATCTAGCCAACGAGGCTCTGATACCACTTGAAGCGAATAATTATTCACTTACACAAATAGTATTACCAAAAGACTTGGAATATTAAATAAGCCCAAATAATATATAAATTAATGATAGAATTGATATGATACATTTACAATGGTTGGACTTATATACGTCCATTCGTGACTTTCCAACCTATAGTCATAACTCTTTGATAATTATTAATTATTAATTAATAATTATCTATTAATATTATTTTTAATATTTATATATTTTATGTTCGTTACAAATAGAGCATGACCAGCATAAATAATATGTAATGCACCACACTATATGAGGTAATGTGTCATCGTTAGGTACTAACATGCCCTTCCCCTTCAAAAAGTGTTGTCCTCAATGTTGAAGTAGTTATGGATGCTGCTATTTAAAGGAATAATCTTCCATTTAATGAGGTACTCTGTAATTGATCAATGTCGAAGCTGTCTAGTTCTTATTCAGTGATTTATCCAGGATCCAAGATAATTTTTCCTTCTTTGTCAAGTTCTGGTAATATTGTTTGAACTGGTAGCTTGTCACTGATTACCTTCTTTAAACATGAAACATGGAAAACTGGACGGAATCGTGAAGATGCAGGTAGTTCTAATTTGTAGGCCATACTACCAATATTTTGTAGCATCTTGTAGGAACTGTAGTATTTAGGTGATAATTTATTATCCTTCTTGGTGTTCTTCAGGGAAATTTGTTTGTATGGTTATAGTCTTAAAAACACCCAATCCACCATATTAAAGCTTCTTTCACTATGATGTTTATCTGCTTATTGTTTCATTCAATTTTGTGCTAGATTCAGGTTGTCCTTTAAGAGTTGAAGAGCATGTTGTTGATTCTTCAAGTTGTCTTCCACTACTTGAACCTTAGAGGAGTATCTTAGTGAAGATGTGATGGATGGTGGATGATATCCATAAAGTGCCACAAATGGGGTCATTTTTTCTGATATATGGAAGGATGTGTTATACCACCATTCTTCCAATGGTAACCACTTGACCCATTGTGTTTGTTTATCAACTACAAAACATCGAAGATACCCTTCCAAACATTTGTTTACGATCTCTCTTTGTCCATCTAATTGAGGATGATAAGATTATCTATGAGCCAGTTGACTACCCAAACAAGAAAATAATTCGGTCCAAAAATTTCCAGTGAAAATAAGATCCCTACCAGTTACTCTAATACTTGGAGTACCGTGTACTTTTTGGATTGTAACCATTAAAGCATTGACGACCATGCTTGCTTTCAAGGGGTGAGGTACTGCATAGAGGTGTGCAAAATTAGTAAGTCTATCAAGAACCACCACGATGACACTCTTTCCTTTAGAATTTGGTAAACCTCTGATAAAATCCATCAAGACCTCTGTCCACCTTTTGCCTGGAATGGAAAGTGGTTGTAGGAGACATAGGCATTAAAGGAAATTTCAACTCAAACTGGGCCTTTTAAGTCTAATTCAAATTCCATGTCATCATGTGTCAGCTAATGAAATTGCTTTAAATTTGAAATACCCTATAGGTCTTAAACACTTTTTAATATAAATTTGGGGATAGGTATAAAAAAAAAAACTATTTTTTTGTTTGTGTTTTCGACATATCTCCCTGTGTCTTTACTCAAATTTCGACCGGGAGAGTTTGTTGGATGCAAAATTAAATTCCACATCCAACGAGTATGCACTCGACATACTTTTGACAGACCTCGCTACCCCAAAAATAAACATCATCATCAAGTTTTTTTCAGGTATTTCTTGTTTTGGGGTAGTGGGGTTCGTCAAAAGTATGCTGAGTAAAAACACAAGCTCTCCTGATCAAAATTTGAGTAAAAACACAGCGAGATATGTTGAAAATACAATCAAAAAAGTAGTTTTTTTCTTTTCTTCCTCCAAAATTAATAAATATTATTTTATTATTTTAACTATTATTTTAGTAATTTTTTTAGGAGGCCCATTTTGAGTTGAAATCTCCTCTAATGATCTTCATTGTTTCCACTTTATTTTGTTGGAAAACCAAACATTATGTCACAAATTTTTGAACATCAGTTTAAATACCATCCTAAAAAATTATTTCTTTACCCTATGGTAGGTTTGTAAGAAACTTGAGTTCCCTCCTATCGGTGAGGAGTCGAAATCAACAAGTAAATTTTGCTTGAGATGGGAACTCTTACCAAGATATAAGTGAACTATGAACCATAGTAAGTCATATTTCCACCTAAATGTACTAGAGGCACTAGGATCTTGTTGTAGCTTTTGAATGAATGCCCATATTTCTTCGTCATTTTTCCATTCATCTGTTGCTTTGGCTATCCAATATGGTTGGATGATAGAGATATTATAGAGTAATGCTTCAACATCCTCACCTTTCCTGGAGAGTGCATCCGCAACAATATTTTGCTTACCATTTTTGTAGATTATTTCAAAGTCATATTCCAACATCTTTGTCACCCATTTTTGTTGCTCTTATAAAGATATACTTTGTTACAAGAAGTATTTAAGGCTATCATGATCAGTTTTAACCTTGAAATGACTCCCTATAAGGCAGGGCCTCCATTTCTTCATGGCATGTAGTATTGCCAACATGTATTTCTCATTAATGGGATTTTTAAGTTCTTTCCCTTGATTGTATGAATTTTGAAGGAAAGAGGGTGTCCTTATTGAATTAATACAACTCCAATTCCATTTTGCAAAAAATAATATTCCATAATAAAGGTTTTTGTGAAGTATGGTGTCACCGAAATAGGAGATTTACACATCGCCTCTTTGAGTTGTTGAAAAGCTTGAGTTTCCTTTGGAGTCCAATAAAATGAATATTTCTTCAATAATGTTGTTAGAGGAGTTTCTATTATTCCATAGTTCCAAAGAAACTTGTGGTAGTATGTCATGTTCCCATCCCAATGAGACTACTATTTGATAATGTTTCACCCACCTACTAGTTCCCTAGATTGGGGAGGAGACATAAAATTTTGCAATAAGAGAGCTATGGGACCAAGAGAACCTTATTATTTCATTTACACATTAAATTGATTCATACAAATAATAAAATTTATAAAATAAAGTGATATTTCTTCATAAGGACATTTGGAAGTTCATGGAGACCTTGGATGGCTAGATTCTTCCTTACACATGTCATGAATTAACCCCAAATTCAAAAATATGAGTAATGGAATGTTGTTGGAATGTGAAGAGGTGTAATGTAACATATAATTATCCCAAGGATTTGAATGGGTGAAGAGGAGTAACTACCCACAGAAGAGGAAGAGGTTAGGAAGAAACTGGGTTCCACTTGGAGAGAGATTCCCTGTGTTTTATGACAACAATGATGGAATATTCTATGACAATTCAGACCTGATTGCATACCTGATTTCATACCTATGATAGTATGACATGTCAGGGATAAAAATATCCTCCAATAGGTTTCACTTTGGGTTTGTTGGTAGCAATTCATATTTGGAGGAAGATGAAGGGTTGAGGAGAAGGACAAGTGTCATGGAGGTTACTAAACATCGAGGATGAGTTGGAGGGAGCCTATGGGAGTGAATTAGGCCTTGAAGGCACTTAGGAGGGTTATATTTTTCATGAGGAATGAGAATTATTTTTGATCATTTTAGATTTTTCCTTTGGAATTTTGGAAAGCGCTAGCTTGTCCATTGCATAGTGAGTGCTCACTTACCCTACTAGTGATCCAATTTCGAGAGTCAGATTCTCATCCAAGTTGGTTGTGGGATATCCCACACTAAACTATAATGTGGATATTAATGGAGTGTTTTTACTATATATAGTAGGATTCTACTTTTCGTGACCCATCTCTCCTCCCATTCTCTCAATCCCCACTTCAATATTTCCATATTTCTCTATGATGGTGCACTTGTGTAAATGGTGGTTGAGCCCCATTGAGTCTAGTTGATTCCAAAGAATTGGTGAATGATTTATGGGTCTGTAATATGTCTCCAATCCTCTCTATAATTCAAAATCATCAGAAATACATATGAAAATGTCCACATTTCCAAGCTTTGTTGTGACTAGTTTCCATGTGTCGATTTCCCATTTCAATGGAGTTGTATATATGATTTTTGTTGCGACTTGGATCTGATGTTATATGATGCTAGTGAGATATTACTATACTTATAATTTTATATATTCATTATACTTTTTTCTGAAGCATTATATACACAATTTGTGAGTCAAAGTTGAGATTTTACATGTCATTTCCCTTAAGCAAATATCATTCAATTTATGCTTTCGAATACGAATATTTACACCTATATTACATAATTCTTAACCATACCAAATGATATAAACTAAAGTCTAATAATAGTCCCCATACTCTATTTGACAATTTGGGAGGGTCACATAGAATTTGGAGATCCATTTCTTCTCACACCCTAGGGGGAATTGCACCATCAATTACTAGTAATTTTACCATTTTTCAATGTTCCAAAATCGAGTTGCAGATGTCTATAACCTGTCATAAAGTTTAAAGGAATTTAATTTAGTGGTACTAATACTCCCCATATCATTCTCTACCAAATTTGAGACCCTCTTGTTCCATTCAAATCCCCTAGAGTCAAGACTAGTCAAGACAATTTTCCCCATCCTTTGTTGGGAATTTTCGAATTGGGTCATTATAGTGGTATTAGAGAATGATATTAGCACCTATTGGAGTCCTCTATTAATGTTATATTATGATGAAATCCATCCATTAGAAACTTATACTAGAGACATTAACAGTGAAAGAGAAGAAAGTGAAGAAATCAATTCTAGGTACGAAGAGATTAGAAAAGAATTGGGATTTGGAGACATGGATGACAAGGAAGATAATGAGGACCTTAAGACATTAATTAAATCATATATTTAATGTATTAACAAACATTTTATTCAAGGGTTCTAATTTTTTTCTAGCCAACTCAGGGGCAAGTCAACACTCGGGAGTAGTAGTAGTTCACCTCATGTTGAGAAGAAGACCAATGGGGAAGTCATTTTTTCGAAGACTAGAACTCATAACTGACCCCATGAGTTCAAGAATCAGAATGGACCTGCAATATATAAATTTTTAGAGTCCAAATAAGTCCCTTACACTACTCATGATGTGAGGGAAGCAACAAATGATTGAGAGCAGCTAAGTGATGAATGTAGGAAAGCCCTACCTTTTGATAAGTTCATTAGAGCCTCTCTTCAATTTAATCAAGGAGAAAATGGGAATAGGGATCCTCCTCTTAATAATGAATTAAAGTATACCATGGGAAAATAACTATTCCTTCCTTTGAAGGTTCCTCACAAATGTCTTCTAGTGCTTGGTTGAAAAAATTAAGTGTGTATTTTAAGTTAAATCCTATGGTTGAAGACAATGCATAAAAAATGTCAATTTTTGATCTTGAAGGGGAATCTAGTGATTGTTGGTTCCATAATATTAGAACCTTGGGACATTATCATATTTTATCTTATGAGGGTTTCTCTAATGCATTAATGGAGATATTTGAGAGGAAATACCCCAAACTTCCTTTCAAAGAACTAGCACAATTAAAGCAGGTAGGAACTCCTGAAGCATATATGTTAGAATTTGAGAATATTTCAATAATGGTTTTTGATGTATATGGCTGGGTTGGTTTTATTATTTACTGAAGGATTGACATAACCTTTTATAGGGATCATGAATTCCCACAAGCCAACCAAATTGAAGGATTCCATGAATTTGAGAAGATATTTGTATAATGTGTTTCCACGAACCAAATACCCCCCAAGCCAAATTTAACTTCCAAGTTCAAGGAAGGAAAGAAACCATGGTAAAAGGACTCCTCTACCAAAGAAAATAAAGGAGGAGCAAGAAAATAAGAACTTAGCAGAAAGAAGATATGTTTCACATGCCAACAACATCGGGTTCCAAGACATAAATGTTCCAAGGGGAAGGGACACTACATTGAACATTTTCTGAAGATGATGAAGAGGGGGACGAGGAGGAGGAGGAAGCAAAAACTGCAGCCCAAGAAGAGGGGTATGAAATAGTAGAAGAAGAATAACCCACTCTTGAGACAGGAAAAATTTCAGTACTCTCAAGTGTACCTAGATTCCACACCTTGAGGCTCAAGGGTAACATACAAGGCCAAAAGGTCGCGGTTCTAGTGGATAGTGGAGCCACTCATAACTTCATAGATGCAACCTTAGTGGAGAGGAGAAAGTTACAAGATAAAAAAATTGATTTTTTCACAATCATCATTCTGTAACATCCCTCGATAAATAAACATTATTTTTAATATTTTAAATTATTGTTTTACTTTTGTGAAATATGATTGGCTGGATTTGGAATCCACCAATAAGTCCTTGGAGGACAGATGTAATTGAAAACAATTTCATTTTAATAAAAAGAAAAATTAATGATGGGGGATGCCATGTTGAATGAGGAATCTATGCATGCAAGAGTGGGGGACAAGGAAGAGAAACCTCAGGGAGGTTACACCAGGTGTCAACACATCATTGTGGAATTAGACACACCCTGGAAAATGAAGGGATGTTGCGAGCTGTAGGAATTCCACGAGGAATTAGCTGCTAATTGGGAAAGGACCTAGGAAAAAATAAAAACTATAAAAATAAGCATATGGGAGGAGGAAGGACGCTGCTTGGTATGCTGGAAAGCTTGCTGTGGGAGCACTCTCTATTAAGAAAGCTAAAAGAGATACTTGTTGCGTGAGCACCCTGTGTTAGATAGGTGATTTCTTGCTGGGAAACTGGACCTGAGGTAGATTGTCACCACTCTTGGCATGCATAGTTTAGCTCGGGGGTGATTTCATACAAAAATCAAGACTGGTCCAAATCTACGATTGGGTGGAACGTGGCTATTCCTTCTTCATTCAGATGGTTGTACAACCAGGTCCCCTTAAATTTTTATTTCCTTGTAGATTATTGAGCTCAGAATATATCTATTTATGTTGATGGAATGTGTTGGATGATTTTATGGATTCTTCAAGAATACTTGGAGGCTTTATAATTTCGTTTTTAATACCCTCATGTAAGTTATTCCTTATAGTTAGTGGAATGCTTGTCATCTTAATGGAGCTCATGCACTTTACTTATAATCCTCATTTGCTTGTTTGAATTTGTGAAAAGAATGTGTTGATTCCATAAGAAAATGGGATTTGGTAACCTACCATAAATCCCCAAGTATGAACTATGCCTTAAAAAAATAACAAAATTTATGGTCCAGATGGCTTGTGGAAGGTTAAAATTTCCTAGAAGTTAAGTAGTTCTGAAATATTCAATCCAAAATGCAGAAGGAAATTACGTAAAGAATTTAAGTACTTTCACAATCCGCAATATAGAAGCGGAAATGCGGAAGAAATTGTGTAAATAAGTTAAGTACTTCTGTAATCTGCAATACGTAATGTGGAAGCGAAAATACGGAAGGAAATTATGTAAAGAAGTTAAGTACTTCCACAATCCACAATATGAAATGTGGAAGCGAAAGGAAATTATGTAAATAAAGTTAAGTACTTCCGCAATCCGCATTGTGGAATAGTAATTGTGGGAGTAAATTTTTATGGGAAATTTAAGTACCTTCCACAATCCACAATCTGCAATGTGGAAGCAGAAGTTGTAAAGGAAATTTATATAAGTACCTTCCGTAATCTGCAATCTGCATTGCGGAAGGGAAATTTGTAGAGTTCTTGATACAACCCGCAATCCACATTGTGGAAGGGGGATTTGCAGAAGGACCCTTGCAGATATTCCACCGCGGAAGCATTTTTGTGGTAGGTTTGTTGCAGACAACTTTTAAAATGAAGAATTTGGAACCCCTATTTCGCAAAGCTTTAGGATAAAATCTTTAAGGATTTTTTATATAGTGTACCTTTGTATCCTATGGTGTTTTAGGTATCATCTAAGAATCATAAAGAAATTCTAGTAAAAAGCACGAAGTCCCTAGTTAATATATGACAGAGAATGATTAAACTGATCTATGATACATACATACATACATACATACATACATACATACATACATACATACATACATACATACATACATACATATATATATATATATATATATATATATATATATATATTGTCAAAATATTTTTTTATGAAATTTTCAGGTGGTTATATGGGTATGTTACATATGGTATCAGAGCCAGAGCCACAGGTTAAACTTTGTTGTGTATCGAAGCATCTAGTTTCTACTGAAGCACACTTAAATGATAAAATAACAATAATAATGTTTCATTTGATGTGTGAATGTATAAATTGTACAATTAGGACTAAACGATGGTGTTTCCCAATGAGAATGATAATCACCCAAAAGAAAATAATCACACATTACCTACCATACAAGAAGAAGCAGAACGTTCTGAATCCAACCAAGTGCTAGAAACAATGAGACATTTAATTGGACAAATATAGAGTTTTAAGGATGAAAATGAACAACTGAAGAAGGCCTAGGAAAGACAACATGAAGTCAATCAGATATTGCTATAATTCCTACACGAGAAAAATAATGGAACATATCAACGAATAGAGAAGAAGCAGGTATATGGAGGGAATACTGAAGGATATGGTAGTTCCTTGAATGATACAAAAAGGATGGAAAATCAAATCAAACATTCCAGAAAAAGGAACGTCAACCATCTGGAAAGGGGATTTAAAAATATCAAGCAAACCAACTTCAGCGGGGAATCAAAGACCGGTGAAGAAGCAGATGCCTAGTTGCTAGACATTAAAAAGTACTTCCAAATTTACAATCACTCTAGCAACATGAAGGTTAGGATGAAAGTCTACAACCTGAAGGGAAAGGAAAATATTTGGTGGAAGGATATAAAAATTTCCCATGGGTTATAAGAGAAGAACTTGGAATGGTCATAGTTTAAGAATTTATTTATGAAACAATATATGTCAGAAAGTTATTATGAGAGAAAGACAAAGGAATTTTATGAATTGAAACTCAACCAAATGACCATGGAATACCTCATCAATAAATTCCTAAATATGCTATGTTCTATGCCTTACATTAAGGAATAAAAAAGTGAAGGTTCAATGATTCTTAATATGTTTTCCACAGACTTACAAATATTGGATTAAGTTCGATAACCTAAAGACCTTTGATGAAGCACTAAGGAAGGACTTATTATGTTTTGAGTAGTATAAGAAAAGGAATGGCATATCAAAATACTTGAAGGATAAGAAGCAGGAAATGTTTGACCAACAGAAAAGGGGATTCCAACCACCACCCTTGAGAAATATGCCAAGGACTCCACCAAGAAATTCCTATAACAGAATCGAGCAGTTTCAACAAAAGGGAAATAAACCTGTGAACCTTGGACCATAAGGGACTATTGGAACATTGAAAGAACCTCTGAAGTGTTGGGAATTTGGAGAGACCCATTTAATAAGAAATTTCCCATGTATCAAGGAAACAAATAATATTGTTCAGAACTTGAAATAAGCTTCCATTGTTGGGGAAGTTGGAAAAAGCTTCCACCGAATTAATGCAGCCCTTGTAGAGATCAAAGGTATTATTTCTAACCAAAGGATTTCTATATTAATTTATCCGAGGTCTAATTTAAGTTACATCACTCCTAAAATTATGGATAACTCCAAGATAACCAAGGTAAGGCATGCAAAACCATGGTCAGTTCAGCTGGTCACTGGACAAAAAACAAAGGTAACTTATTTCATTTCTAATTGTGAAGTTAAAATACAAGATCATGTGACTAGGATCAATCTGAATATTTTTCCTCTAGGGTCATATGATATGATTATTGGCATGGACTTGTTAGAAATGCATAAAGTAATATTAAATTATTTTGACAAGACTTTTACTTATGTGGCTGAGGATCAAACTGTTCAGAAGGTAAAATGTATTAGTAAACATGTCTCACTAAGACATATATCTTCGATAAAATTAAGGAATTGTTTGAGGAAGGGTTGTAGGATTTATGCGGTGTGGGTCACTGACCTACTCCTTAATGAAAATCAAACACATATAAAATATCACCCCATTTCAAGTGAATTTATGGATGTGTTTCCAGAAGAGATACCAGGACTACCCCCTCATCGAAAAATATATTTCTCCATTGATATTGCACCTGGGTCTTCACCAATATCTAAAATACCATATCGAATGAGGATCCCTAAGTTAACCAAATTGAAAATTTAGTTATAAGAACTGCTAGATAAGTGTTATATCAGACCCAATGTGTCGCTTTGGGGAGCACCAGATGTATTTTTCAAGAAAAAGTATGGGACCTTATAGCTTTGCATAGACTATATACAACTATATAAGGTAACCATTAAGAAAAAATATCATCTTCCTTAGATAAATGATCTGCTTGATCAAGTAGGGGAAGATAAAGTCTTCTCCAAATTATATTTGCGGTCTAGTTATCACTAGATCAAGATTAAGGAATAATATGTTAATAAAACAACTTTCAAGACTCAATATGGGCACTACGAATTCGTAGTAGTTCCTTTTAGCTTAACTAATTCCCCTTCTACATTCACATGTTTGATGAACATGATCTTCAACAAGCATCTAGACCAATTTGTGTTAATTTTCATTGATGGCATCCTGATCTACTCCAAGACAGAAGAAGAACATTAAAAACACTTGAGAGTTGTACTACAGACCCTAAGAGACCACCAGTTGTATGCTAAATTTGAGAAGTGTAAATTCTTTAAGAAAGAAATTCAGTACTTAGGTCATGTCATCTCATTAAATGGGATTGTAGTAGATACACAAAAGATAAATGATATTTCAAAATTATCTATGCCTAAATATGTCTTCGACATTCACTCCTTCATGGGACTCATTGGTTACTATTGGTGATTCATCCAAGGATTCTGAAAGATAGCATATCCCATTACCTCCTTGCAAAATAAAGGGGTAAGTTTTGCATGGTCCTTGAAGTGTCGAGAGAGTTTTGAAAATCTAAAAAGGTTATTAACCATGGCACCAATTTTAAAGGTGGTTGAACCCTATAAAAACTACACAGTCTATACAGATGTTAGTAAGGAGGTTTTGGGGGGAGTATTATCTCAGGAAGGACATGTGGTAAGTTACAAATATCGTAAATTGAAAGAACATGAATGAAATTACACAGTACATGATATAGAATTTGCAGCAGTAGTGCATGCCTTAAAAATGTGGCATCACTACCTATTAGGGAAGAAGTTCTTTTTATTGATAGATAACACCTATGTAAAAAATCCATTTACTCAACACGTACTTAATTCTAGGAAAGCAAGATGGATGTCCTTCTTAAGTGAATTCAATTTTGAAGTAAATAATATCAAAGGTAAAAAAAATAAGGTGGCTAATGCACTCAATCTGGCTCACTCGAAGAACTCACAAAGTATATGAAATAACTTTGATCCAACCTAAAAGTGATTTGTTGAGCAGAATAAAAATGACTAGTATATAGGATGCTGAGTATGTAAATTTACTAAACAAGCTACATATAGAGGAGGTAAATTTAAATGGGACATAATTCAGAATGGACCAAAAAGGGTTAATTTGGTTTAAGGAGAAAATATACATGCATGATGTTGCATATTTAAAGTTGTTAATTTTAAATGAGATGCAAAAAACTCCTTATGCAGGACACCCTGGTTACCAAAAGATCATAACAACCCTAAGAAATCAATTCTTTTGGCCTGAATTGAAGGTAGAGTTAGTTGATTATCTATCTAAATGGTTGGAATATAAACAGGTTAAGGATTCACATCAACATCTAGTAGGTTTTTCACAACCCTTTCCAGTTCCTGAATGGAAATGGGAGGTAATATCCTTGGATTTCATCACATGTTTTCCACTAACACAAAAACAACATGATTCAATTATGGTTTTAGTTGATAAGTTAAGCAAGTCTTCTCATTTTTTTCCTATGAAGTCCACTTATAAAGTTGTTAATATTGTATAGATCTTCCTGAAAGAAGTATTCTGACTCCACGGAGTACCGAATATGGTAATTTCTGACTGAGATATTAATTTTACATAAAACGTTTGGAAATACTTGTTTGCAAGGTTAGAAACCAACATAAAATTCAGCACTAGTTATCACCCTAAAACGTATGGACAAACAAAATGAACAAATCAACTCATTAAAGATATGCTAAGAATGCATGTCATGGAAAAACCCACCATGTGGGAGGACTATTTGCATCTAGTATAATTTGTATACAATACTGGATGTCAGGCCTCAATGAAAAATTAGCCCTTTCCAAATCCTGTATGGGAAAAATTGTACTACCCCTGTTAGCTGGGATATCCCCGTCGATCGTCTGATAGTAGGCCCTGAAATGTTACAAGACATGGAACAAACTATTCGAGAAGTACAAAAGAACCTGAAATTAGCACAGGACCACCAAAAGAGTTATGACGACTTAAAAAGACAACATAAATAGTTTTATGTTGGATACCACGTTTTCCTCAGAGTCAATCCCAAGAAGAGCTCCCTCAAATTGGGAAGTTGTGCCAAAATAGCACCACAATTTTGTGGACCCTTTCAAATATTGGAAAGGATTGGACCTGTGGCCTACAAAATTTCCCTTCCAGCACACTTAAGAATTCATAATGTGTTTCATGTTTCCTTATTGAAGAAATATGTACATGATTTCACTCACATCATTGACTAGAATGTGGTACAGGTGGAACTAGAAGGAT
This sequence comes from Pseudotsuga menziesii, assembly GCA_001517045.1. Taxonomy (NCBI): domain Eukaryota; kingdom Viridiplantae; phylum Streptophyta; class Pinopsida; order Pinales; family Pinaceae; genus Pseudotsuga; species Pseudotsuga menziesii. The sequence continues at coordinate 165,139 of LPNX010999178.1, forward strand.
ATTTCCACGTGAAACCTGTATGCATAATGGATAGGAAATAAATGGTACTTCAGAACTGAGCCATCGCTCGGGTTAAGGTGAAATGGAAGCACTTTAGCCTAGAGGAAGCTACTTAGGAATTAGAGGAAGCATTGCGAAGAAGTACCCAAAATTATTTCTAGAATCTATGGAAGAAGAATAAAAACAATGTTGAGAGTTTTGTAATGAGGGGGTGGGTATGTAACATCCCCCAGTAAATAAAAATGACTTTTAATATTTTGAATTACTGTTTTATTTTTGTGAAATAAGATTGGATGGATCTAGAATCCACTAATAAGTCTTTCGATGAAAAATGTAATTGAAAACATTTTGATTTTAATAAAAAGAAAAATGAATGATGGGGGTAGGAATGTTGAATGAGGAAACTATGCATGCAAGAGTGAGGGGCGAGGAAGAGCAACCTCAGGGAGGTTACACCAGGTGTCAACATGTCATTATGGAACTAGACACACCCTGGAAAATCAGGGGATGTTGTGGCCTGCAGGAATTCCATGAGGAATTGGCCGCTAATTGGGAAAAGACCTAAGCAAAAGAAAAAACTATAAAAGAAGCATCTAGGAGGAGGAATGAGGCTACTTAGTATGCTGGAAAGCTTGCTACAAGAGCACTTTGTGTTAGGAAAGTTGAAATAGATACTTGTTGAATGAGAACCCTGTGTTAGACAAGTGATTTCCTACTGGGAAACTGGACCTAACGTAGGTTTTAACCACTCTTGTCCTACACAGTTTATCTCGGGGGTGATTGAGAACAGAAATCAAGATCGGTCCAAATCTATGGTTGGATGGAATGTGGTTGTTCCTTCTTCATTCGGCTGGCTGTACAACCAGGTCCCATTAAATGTTTATTTCCTTGTATATTATTGAGCTCATAATATATCTGTTTATGTGCATGGAATGTGTTGGATGATTTTATGGATTCTACAAGAATACTTGGAGGATTTATCATTTTTTTTATAATACCCTGATGTAAGGGATTCCCTGTAGGTAGTGGAATGCTTGTCATCTTAATGGAACTACTGCACTTTATTTATAATCCCTATTTTCTTGTTGGAATTTGTGAAAATATTGTGTTGATTCCATAAGAAAAATGACTCCTGTAATCTACAGTAAAATCTCCAAGTATGAACTATGCCTTAAAAAAAAACTAAGAAAAATTATGGGCTAGATGGCTTGCAGAAGGTTAAAATTTTCTAGAAGTTAAGTACTTCCGCAATTCACAATTTGCAATGCAGAAGGAAATTATGTAATGAATTTAAGTAATTCCATAATCCACAATACGAAAGCATAAATGTGGAAGGAATTTATGTAAAGAATTTAAGTACTTCTGCAATCTACAATCCTCAATGCGGAAGTGGAAATGTGGAAGGAAATTATGTAAAAAAGTTAAGTACTTTTGCAATCCACAATGCGGAAGCAGAAATGTGTAAGGAAATTATGAAAATAAAATTTAAGTACTTCTGCAATCCGCAACCACATTTCGGAACGGTAATTGCGGGAGGAAATTTTTATGGGGAATTTAAGTACCTTCCACAATCTGCAATCTGGAATCCACAATGCGGAAGGGAAAGTTGTATAGGAAATTTATATAAGAACCTTCCGCAATACTCCATCTACATTGCGGAAGGGAAATATGTAGAGTTCAAAGACACTTGCTGCAACCTGCAATTCACATTGCAGAAGGGGGAGTTGCGGAAGGACACTTGCAGAGAGTCCGTCGAGGAAGAATTTTTGTGGCAGGTTTGTTGCGGAAAAATTTTAAACTAAATAATTTGGAACCCAAATTTCGCAAAGGTTTAGGATAAAATCTTTAAGGATGTTTTATGTAGTGTACCTTTGTATCCTATGGTGTTTGAGGTATCATCTAAGAATTATAAATCAATTCTGGTAATAAGCACGAAGTCCCTGGTTAATATATGATAGAGAATTATTAAAATAGTCTATGATATATATATATATATTGTGAAAAAAATTACTAAATTTTCAGGTGGTTATATTGGTATGTTACACATTCCAGGTAATAATTCTATGGATTGCACTAAATGGATTTCGAAGCTTTAAGTTACTATAGGAAATCATACTATCACTGATAATTTTTATGTAGTGAATGTGGCTGATACAAATGTGGTTTTGTTAGTACAATGGTTGTATTCTTTAGGGGAGCATACAGTGAACTATCAAGTCCTTGAAATGAGGTTCAAAATTTCGAAAGGGAAACCCATCTTGTTGAGGGGAATGCACACTTACCCAAATCAAGTGGTTTCCTCTCACAAAATGAGGTGTATATTGAGGCATGGAGACATGGAATGGGATATTGAATTTTTAATTACATATCCTAAACGTCACTTGAAGGTTTCCAAGAATCCTAAGGAGATAGAACAATTATTGAGTAAGTATGAGAGGGTTTTTGTAGACCTCCCCCAAGGAATACCACGAGACAGAGTGGTGGAGCATATCATTGAATTAGATATAGGAACAAAACCTATAAAAATGCATCCCTATAGAGACCCCAAAAGGATTCAAGATTCAATTGGGGAGGCCATTAAATAACTCTTAGATTCGGGTCTCATAAGGCCTAGTTCCATCCCATATGCTTCTTCGGTTGTTATGGTAAAGAAAAAGGATGGAACTTTGAGGATGTGCATTGATTTTAGAGAATTGAATAAGACTAAAGTGAATAATATATATCCCATCCCAAGGATTGATTATATCATGGATGATCTCCATGGATCCAATTTATTCTCAAAGATTGATCTTAGATCTGGTTATCATCATATTCGAATGAGAGAAGAAGACATACCAAAGACTAGTTTCAGATGCCACTATGGTCACTTTGATTTTGTGGCCATTCCCTTTGTCTTGAAAAATACACTTGGCACATTCCAATCATGCATGAAAAATATCTTCCACAAGAAATTTCATAAGTTTGTACTAGTTTTCTTTGATGACATTCTTATTTACAGTAAAACTTGGAAGGAACATTTTCATCATCTAGAAGAGGTATTAAAAATTCTGCATGATCAATATTTGTTTTCTAAGTTGTCAAAATGTGAGTTTGGTTTGACAAAACTATTGTATCTTGGACATGTCATTGGTAAAGATCGTGTGAAGTTGGATATGGAGAAAATAAGATCCATTATAGAATGGCCTCATCCCAAAAATATCACCTAATTTAGAGGATTCATTGGAACTTGCACCTACTATAGAAAGATTGTGAAGGGGTTCTCCCAACTCATTTCACCTCTCACAGATTTGAAAAATAAAGATGCTTTCCAATAGCATGAAGGGGATAAAAATATTTCCAAATAATGGAAGAGGTAATAAGAAATTGTCCTATTCTACCCTTGCCTGATTCTTCTAAACCATTTGTCTTGGAATGTGATGCATCAAGAGACAGAATTGTAGCAGTCCTAAAATAAGGACAACACCCAATAGATTTTGAGAGTAGGAAGGTACAACCACATGAGAAGATTTACTCCATTTATGATAAATAAATTTTAGCCATCATGCATGCTTTGATTAAGTTTAGACAATACTTGGTGGGAAACAAATTTGTGGTCAAAACTGACCATAACAACTTAAGGTACTTCCTCGCTCAAAAGGATCTAAATGAAAGGAAACAAAAATGGGTGAGTAATATTCAAGAATTTTTATTTGATATTGAATATGTTAAGGAAAAAAATAATTTGGTAGTTGATTCCTTATCTAGAAGACCTTCTATTTCACTAATGGATGTAGTAGAAAATTGGAAAGCCACATTAGAAGTAGAGTATGCCAAAAGTAAGTTTTCTTGTGAAAATTTTGATGGGAGTAACCATGATGATATTATATAAGGTGTTGTAAAGAATCATATATGACAAATATATAATATATTTGGTCCCTAGTTCGAGTTTGAAAGATAAAATTTTAAAGAAAGCTCAGGATTCTCCTATAGTAGGTCACCCTGGTTTCTTCAAAACATAATGAATGTTGACAGAAAGATTCTCATGGAAAGGGTTGAAGGCTGATGTTATGAAGTTTTTTAATGAATTCCCCACATGTCAGCAAAATAAATTTGAGCACACTCATCCATCTGGCCTCTTACACCCCTTTCCTATTCCAAAACAAAAATGGGAGATCATTTCCATGGACTTCATCTCTGGTTTTCCCAAGGTATTTGGTAAGGATTGAATATTTGTGGTGGTGGATAGCCTCACTAAATTTTCTCATTTCTTTGTTGTTACTACCACTTTCACTGATGCACAAGTGTATGAATTATCTTTTAAAAAAGTTTTCATATTGCATGGGCTTCCTAAGAGCATTGTTAGTGACAAAGATAGCATATTTTTAATGCATTTTTGCAAGAACTCTTGAAAATGGTGGGGAAAAATTTGACACCTAGAACAAGATATCATCCAGAAACGGATGTCCAAATAGAGAGGGAGAATCAATTGTTGGAAGGCTACTTAAGTAACTATGTTAGTGGGAAGCAAAAAGCATGGATAAAAATGTTGCATTTGGGTGAGTTTTGCTACAATACTACTTTTCATATGTCCATTGGCATGTCTCCTTTGAAATAAATTTGTGGTTATGATGCATCCACTTTTATTGAACACATTTTTGGTGGTAGTAAAGCTACAAATGCCAATTATTGGATTGAATAAATTTAATAAATTTTGGAGGTTTTGAAAGATAACTTGCAATTTGCCCAAAATCAGTAAAAACAATATGTAGGTCAACATAGAGTGGAGAGGAATTTTTAAGTGAATGACTTGGTTTATTTGAGGTTGTATCCCTACAAACAAACCACCATGCAGGGTAAAGGTTTATAAAACTCAAACCAAGGTTTTATGGTCCCTACAAAGTGATTTGAAGGGTTGGAGAAGTGGCCTATGAATTGGAGCTTCCCATGGGAAGTAAAATTCATAATATATTTTAGGTTTAATAGGCCATCATAATTTTGTTTCAGATACTTTACCTCCTTTGGATGATGAAGGACAAATTTTTCTCATTCCAGACAAAATCTTGAGAACAAGGGAGAGAAGGTTAAGAAGCGGCACAATACAATAATACTTGGTACAATGGAAGGAATTGCATAGTGAGGAAGCCAATTGGGAAGATGAACAAATTTTGCAGCATCCAAACTTGGAATTTCTTTAGGACAAGCAATATTGAGTGGGGAGGACTGTCATGTCCCCATCCCAATGAGACTACTAGTTAACCATGTTTCACCCACCTACTAATTCCCTAGGTTGGGGAGGAGGCATTAAATTTTGTAATAAGGGAGATACGGGACCCAATATAACCTTATTTTTTCATTTACACATTAAATTGGGTCATAAAAATAATAAATATGGATAAAATTAAGTGGCATTGCTTCATAAGGACATTTAGAGGTTCATGGAGACCTTGGGTGGCTAGATTCTTCCTTACACATATCATGACTTAACCCAAAATTCAAAATTATGACTCATGGGATGTTCTTGGAAGGTGAAGAGGTTTCAAGTAAAATATTATGAGTCGAAGTATTTGAATGGGTGAGGAGGAGTAACTCCCCATAGAATAGGAAGAGGCTAGGAAGAAACTAGGTGCCACTTGGAGAGAGATTCCATGCATTTTATGACATCAATGATGGAAGATTATATGACAAGTAAGACCTGATGTCATACCTATGAAAATATTACCTATCAGGGATAAAATATCCTCTAAGAGGGAACACTTGGTGTTTGGTGGAAACAATTCAGATTTGGAGGAAGATGAAGGGTTGAGGAGAAAGATAAGTGTCATGGAGGTTACTAAACGTAAATGATGAGTCAGAGGAAGCCTATGGGAGTGAATTAAACCTTGGAGGACCTTAGGAGGGTTATAAAAATATGTCATGAGGAATGAGAATGTATTTTTATCATTTCAGAATTTTCCTTTGGAATTTTGGAAACAACTAGCTTGTCCATTACACGGTGAGTGCTCACTTACCCTGCTAATGAGACAATTTTGAGAGAGTGATATTCTCATCCAAGTTGGTTGTGGGAGAGGCCACCATGAAATCTCATGTGGAGATTAATGGAGTGTTTTTACTGCATATAGGAGGATTCTATTGTCCATGACCCATCTCTCTCCCATTCTCTCAATCCCAACTTCAATATTTCCATATCTCTCTATCCTTGCGCACTTGTGTAAATGTTAGTTGCACCCCATTGAGTACAATTGATGCCCGAGAATGGGTGAATGATTTATGGAATTGTAATATGTCTCCACTCCTCTATTTAAGTATAAATTAACATAAATACATATGCAAATGTCCACATTTCCAAGAGTTGTTGTGACTAGTTTCCATGTGTTGATTTCCCATTTCAATGGAGTTGTATATATGATGTATATTGTGAATTGCATCTCACGTTATATGCTATTAGTGAGATAATAATATGTTTTAAATGGTTTATATTAATTATTATATGTTATGAACCAATATATACATAATTTTTTAGTCAAAGTTGATCTTTTACATGTCATTTCCCTTAAGCAAATATCACTAAATTTATGCATTCGAATATGAAGATTTACACCTTTGTTTTAGAACTATTAACCATATTGAATGACAGTAAATGAAGTCTAATAACAGTAACCATAATTTTTTTGACAATTTTGGAGGGTCGCATTTCAGTTGGAGAGCCATTTCTGCTCACACCCTAGGGGGAATTGCACCATAAATTACTAGTAGTTTTACCATTTTTTCCAATGTTCCCAAACAAAGTTGCAAATGTCTATAACCTGTCATAAATTTATAAGCGAGTGAATTGAGTGGTCCTAAGACTCCCCATATCATTTCCTACCAAATTTTAGACCCTCTTGTGCCATTTGAATCCCCTAAAGTCAAGACTATCCAAGACAAGTTTTCCCCAAATTATGCCTTTGTTGGGAATTTTTGAAATGGGTCATTGCGTAGTACCCTATCAGATCTAAGAATCCTCTAATATTCTTCATGGTTTTGGGAATTGTCTATTCCATCATGGCTTTAATTGTTTTACGTCTACCTTGACACATTCATGAGATATAATACGACCTAAATACTCTACCTCCTTTCTCCCAAAGAAACATTTTGAGGGTTTTGCATATAGTTATTTATCCTTTAGTATTTGTAGTACCTTTTAAACATGTTGAACATGTTCTTACCATGAATTTCTATATATTAATATATCATCAAATAATACTAGCATGGATTTTGTAAGGAAACGCTTGAAAATAGAATTCATCAAACCTTGAAATGTGGAAGGCACATTTGTGAGTCTAGATGGCATGACCAAAATTTCATAGTGACCTTTATGAGTTATGAATGTTTTTTGGGGGATGTATTCATCCTTCATTCGAATCTGATGGTACCCAGAACAAAGATCCAACTTTGTGAAGACAACTGCTTTATGTAATTTGTTTAACAATTCATCAATGATAGGAATGGGAAACTTATATTTAATGGTGATATTGTTGAAGTCTCTATAATTAGGACACATATGCCATGATCCACCTAGATTGGGTACCATTACCATTGGTTTAGACTAAAAACTTTGGCTATGACAAATTATGCCATCCTCTGACATTTCAGCAACCATACACTCAATTTCATTCTTATAGCTATAGGGATATAGGTAAGGTCTGATGTTAGGAGGAACACTTCTCAGAATTAAGTGGATAGCATGATAAAATTATTGAATAGGTGGAAGACCTTTTGGAATATCTTAAAATACCTTGGAATGCTTATGAATGGCCATTTGGAGATCTGGGGAGATAGGAAACTTTAAGGTTTGAACATCTAATGAGAATAATTGTGAAACTAAACCTTGATGTCTCTTTTTCAACAACTATTTCATACCATTAGATCTTATCACCTTGCTTGGTTTTCCTATGATACCCTTTAACTCATATTATTTTCCTTCCCATGAAAATTTCATGATTTTTTTTAAAATTAAAAGCCACTGTTCCCAATGATTGTAACCATTAGACACCTAAGTCAACATCAACACCACCCATTGGAATAGCAATAATCGAACTATTCAATGAATATCCCCCATAGAAATATTGATATTATTGCATTTCCCTGAGAAATTTATAGTTCCTCCATCTACAATCATTACTTGAAACTCTCGTGCTAGATATACAAAGCAATTAAGAACTTTGGCTAATTTACAATGAATGAAATTATGAGTACAACCAAAATCAATCAACATTGTTACCTTCTTATTTTTTATGTATCCTTAGATATTGAGAGTTTATGTATCCTTATTATTTTTTATGACAATATATGGTGGGAGTATTTTCTTCTGAAGTAGCCTCTTCTTAAGATGCTTCCTCTTCTTTTGGTTCTTTCTCTTCACAATCTGCGTAGAATAATTTTTTCTCACCTCACTTATGTCCCTTACTATATTTGTTGTCACAATTAAAGCATAATCCAGTTGCTCTTGTTTCAATTAGTTGTTGGGGTGTCACCCTTTGTGGTGGATTAAAAGAAGGAAAATTATTTTCTCTATATGTGTTGGAGAAGGCCTTTCTAGTAGTCATTGCTGTGTTGTTTACTTTCAACCTTCCTTGCCATGATCAATACCTTCTCTAGGGATGATGATTCAAAAAGACACACTTCATGTTGAATTTTATATTTCAAGGTTCCAATAAATATATCTAATAAATTATCTTCCGAAAGATTCTTCACTCCGAGACTTAGCTACTAAAATTGCTTGATGAGATCTATAAATGGACCTTTTCGCTTGATATTTACCAACTGGATAAATAAGGTGTTTCTATTTATATCCCCATAATGTCCAATCAATTATTCTATGAATATATACCAATATATAATAGAGTCCTTTTTACCATCATAAATCCATTGGTACCATACAAATTTATTAGGATCTAAATATAAGGATGCAATAGTTACCTTTTGCAAAGTGGGAACCCAGTGTAGATCAAAGAATTGATCCATGTGATTGGAACCTTTCCATCAAACTTTCTCACGTCAATCTTCAGTATAAATTAGTTCCTTGGACCTGAATTGAACCCATGATGTTGTAGTGAATCATCAACTTTTGAGGACTCCAACTTCCTACTCTCCGATTGTTTTTCAATTTTCTCTAGACATTAATCGAATAAGTCCTATTTTTCCACATTATCCTCTTCTTGAGTAGATGCATCAAGAATATAGATATATTTTATATTTTTCATCGATTCCTTCAAGTATTGAAGATAGTATTTTCAATCCAACCCTTTGAGACCCTCTTTACTAGCCATTTTATTTTCCAATTTAACTAAGTCATCCATTTTCACATTTCCTTTAATCATATCTTCCAACTTGGACACTCTAAAAGATATGTCTTCTATTTCATCGTATGTCGGGGATGAATCATATGGGGTTTGAGTGGAGTATGATTCTTTCCACCTTTCCACTTCCTTTTGGTGGAATTTTGAACAATAAAAATATATCACACCCTAGGGTTTACCACAAATAAATCCTTTTACTTAAAGCTATTCAAATGCAAAATGACATACATTTTTCAGACCCCGATTAGAAGGTTGTTTTATGGTCGATTTGTATCTGAGATAAAATTTGAATTTCGACTCTTCTAGGTCTGAAAATTCGGCATGTGGTACCATGATGTGTACTCTTTCTAATGCCATAGGTATGACCTAATTTGGATGTGCAAAAAAAGCTATTTCATATATCCCAAATCTTCTTAGTTTTTTCCTATCTAAAAGAGAGAGCTTGTATGGTATTCCACATTCCCAATTTTTCATTTATGTAGCTAAAAATTCTACTGGTCTCACTCAATTTGGATCTTAGATGCCTCAAATATGACCCTTTTCCCTACAACACCTGTTTTAGATTAGGTTTTGGACTAGTAAAAAACCATATTTTCCTACACAATTATCTCAGAAAATATAATGGATCAACATCTAAATTTAGGACTGGAGATATATCAACATGTTTTAGAAGTGGGGTCTTAACCTTGATCCCTAAAATCCTTGTAGAAAAAAAATTGTAGAAAAAATTCCAAGATGGCGTGTTTTGCAGAAGCCAATTCCGAGGAATGAGATCTGATACCAAATGTCATGCAACCACAAATAGAATAAAGAGAGAAGAAATAGACAATAAGAGAGTAATCCATGCCTTAATAATGAAGAACATAGATAATTATCAATCTTGTTCGAGGGAGGAACCTCCTTACACAATCTACTGAGCACATAAGATAAGATACAATGATGACTAAAATGACAATATATCCTTCCTATATATAGGAGACAAAGGTGTACAATAACAACTAATAGACGCACTAATAGATCCAATCTGACATAAATAATATTTAATGAACCACAATATAGTGGGTAATGCACCAAACTATATGGGGTAATGTGTCATTATTAAGATCTTAACAAGTGTAGAGTGTGCCCTCCTATTAATCCCATATTTGTTCACTTTCCCTTAGTTACCTTTCATTGCAGAACTTAATTATGATGTAGCAAATCATCTCTATGATTGAAACCTTTTGAATATCCTTTATATTTGGATTCTTAATTATTCCCCCTCGAAAAACACAACACAATAATTTTTCTTTTTCTTTAATAAGGAGTAGAAACTAATTTCATGCACCACCAATTTATTTTGTAAATCCAATCATCGCTTCAAACATAAACATGTTGTCCTTGGGTGACAGATGAGGACATCAACCTTAAAAACATTGAGGGTACCCCTCGATGGCTCGAGCACTTGTTTGATGACCTAGAGTGGTGTGGGAAGGTGTGTTGCACATAATATACCTTGGCCTTTTGCATCTGCATATAATAGTCCTCCCAATTTGTGATATATAGAGTGAGGTTTTATGAGGGGTACAACCTAGGGGACAACAAAAGGGTAGTAACCTCCTTAATTTAATTGTATATTGTCCAAGGGTACAATGATTATTAAATATATTGATGCACTAAGTCATGTGAATGTTGTTGCATTGTTGTGTCAATTTATGGATGAGTTTGTTCAAGAGGTAGGTGTGCAACATGTAATTAGTAACCAAGAACAAAGTTAATTATGTGGTGACTACAAAGTTTCTAATGGAGAGGAAACCCATATTGTTATATATTGTATTTGCTTCACATTGCATCAATTTGATACTTTAGGTTTATATGAATTCAATCCAAGAAAGAAAAAAATTGGATATTGGCTTGGGTTACTACAAGGATTGACAAATCAAAGTCCGACACTTTGAAAAATTAAAAAAAGAAACAATAGTGGAAAAAAAAGAAGGAAAAGAAATGTATTAAAAATAAAAAATGGAACTATACTCTGAAGTGATCATTGAGAAAATACAAAATAGGTGAGGAAAATGTTAGGTATGGGGGAATATGAGGAGTTTATAATTCCTAGCCTTCCATACAACCCTCCAATAGATCCATTTTCCCTATTTATTCATGCAGCACAAAGGAATAGGGGTTCTTTGGATAAGATTTAGAGGAATTGTTGCCTAAATTCCCATATGAAGGCTAAGAATATATTATAGAGTTAGAGGGTACCATAACTTGCACATTTTTTTAGTAATAAAATATTAATAGAAGCCAATTGAATGTTGGTTTTCATATTTTGTTTTCCAAGGTAAATAACGTGTCTCTATGTTATGATTTTTTTGTGACTGTTAAATGTCATGTATGAATTGATGTTCTTATATAAGTTTAATGTGCTTCCTATAATTAGATTCATGGTTCTATTAAAGAATTTATTTTCATGTTAATACATTGTGAAAGCCAACAACTATGCCATAATCTTCATTCATTCCATGTCAATTTCATATTCAATGACTAATAGAATCTAGTTGTTGCAATTTTCAAGCTAAGTTTTCAATTATGCATATGGAATTTAGAAATCTAGTCATGTTGAAGTTTTTGGCATCTAAACCATTTGTATTTTCAGAAAACCAAGGTCGTATTTCCTCTAGTAGACCAATTTTGGTTCCCATCAAATTGATCAAGGTCATGTGTATGTTGTGCAATCCATATGCATACCATACACATGGGATGTGGGTGTCTTTTAGTCATGTAGAGGATGGGATGTTTTCTTCGATGGTTCAATGGTGATTAGAAAAAAATGGCATGGTATATGTCATTAAACAATATTTTTAATCACCTTTTGTTTGTCCATCCCACATAATCTTTTCGAAAAAATAAAGTGAGGTTGTTATGATTATGTTTTTTTAATGATTTTGGCTTATTTTCCATACTTGTTGTAGTTTCTATGTAATTTGACACTATCATAGCTACTTAATAATTTGGTATCCTAAGTTTCAATTGGTCATGCTATAAGATTGTGTAATGCACCCTCATGAAAGAATGAGGAAACTTGATTGCTTAATTGCTTTTACCCTGACATGTCTTTTTCTCCCTTTGGAAGCTACACCCTGCAAGAGTTTCCTCCTTTTATACTAACTTACTGTTGGTAAGGGGATCAGTTGTGCAAGGTGCGATAAAGAAGATATCGACAAGTGGAAAAGTCAACTATGCAAGAGAAAGATACTAACAAGTGTGGTCAGTTTGGTTGCAGTTAATTAGAAGTTTTGGTCCAAAATAATTAGAAAGTTGGCTTATGTGGACCATTTTGTAAAGGCGCAATCCTATAAATAGAATTATGAGTAGAGTCAATGAATTAGAATACATTATAGCTTGTATGAGAAGTATTCTTGGTTCTATGATCTTGTGAATGTAATGTGATATGCCGATGAATGTGTTTTTGGTCTAAGGATTTCGACCAAGGATTGTTTTATGATCTTTTGAAGCTAATATAAGAAGAATGTTGATGTTGGAAATATTCTCTTTTTCTGTGCAATGGAGAAATATGTGATATTTTCCATGTCTGAATGATGCGAAGTCTTGATGTGTTTATTGGGTTTATGTATGTTGATGTCTTCGTTAAGTTGATATGAATCATGATTGATGCAATATTGGATTTTACTATGAATGATTATAAGTAGAACTCACAAATAATGTGTTAGAAAATATTGGATCTATGAGTATCATTACAACAGATTGAGACAAAATGTCAAAGTTCTCTTCCTTCTGCAAAAATGTTGTTCATGTAACCCTACCTGAAACATCTCAGGTGAGACTGCATATGCTTCTTAGGTGTTGTTGGATATCGTAAAACCTATCTAGGCCAGTGTTTAGGTAGATTGCATCAAAGGGTGTTGCCATATATGCAAGGTGAAAGCCTATCGACTAAACTGTGTCAACAAATGGTTCTGTTTCCGGGACCTTAGTGCGATGAATAAGAGGAAATATTGTGGCATCCAACGAAATAGGAGATCTAGTACTGGTTCGACCAGAAATATCGAGAGTTTGTAGCTGAATAAAATCATAACTCTAGATTGTTAGCATAAGAGTGGTTGGGAAGATATATCTACTCAGATACTCACAAAATTTTCTTCATTGAGTTCCCAATAATTCTGTATGAGTGGTTGGCGCAACTCACTTTCTAGAAAAGGAACTTCCAAAAAGGAGAACCTAATAAGTGGACCCCTGGACTGATCCCATGAATACAAAGTGTAGATAACAAGGCGTCAAGAGCTATCGAAGTGTGGATCATAAACATTTTGGAAGGATATATCACTGAGTTTGTTGTCAACACAGTCAAGTCCTATAGCGATGCAAAAATGGAATTCTTCAATGAACCTTGAGGGAGGTTTCTATTGTCCTTACAACTGTGGATTAAGATGAGTATCTGTGAAAATAGAATATTGAAGATGAACTTTGACGAGTAAATATCCGGTGTGTGAATGTCACGGGTACCGTGAATACTAGGGTTGGATGGAATGATACAGGGTAGATGGATGGAATTTACGACGAGAATATGAGGGAAGTCGAGGAAGAGTGTGGTATTTTGGAAAGTGGGGTGAGGTTCCGACAAGAGAAGAGGTAGAGGATTGAGCAAAGTCTTGGTGCAATTGGAACAAGAAACAATGAGAGGATAACACAAGGGACTAAGTGATCCTACAGTGATGAAGGAGATGACCAATCTATGCCCAAGCCCAAGGAAGGACCAAACCAAAGAAGCAATGTACCTAGACCTTCATGCACTGCTCCAAATTTAGGAAGAAACACTAGATCATCACAATACTTCCATGTGTGTCACCACAAGAGTAATAGTAGCGGATCAACAAATACTAAAAGAAGACCCAGAATGACGGCTAACAACGTAAAGAGACCCTTGTTCCATGCAAATGGGACTAGAGATCTCGAGAATTATTGGTTCCTCTGCAAAGTTATCTGGACTTTGAATCAAGTCAAAGATGAAGACATCAAGAAAGGAAAACTAGCGACAACCTTTCAAGGTTGATCATTGTATTGGTACATGAATTTTGTACAAGTGTTGACAGGGAATCAACAAAAGAAATTGGTGTAGATCAATACCGGACTAATTGAAGAGTTCAAAAATCCCAAATACGAGTCATAATACATTACCAAGTTGAAGGAAATAAAACAATATTCGAATGAGTCGGTATGGGATTTTGATCAGCTGTTCAAAACGCTGAGGGATAAGGTCATATTTAGGATGAGTGATGTGCAACACAAAGAATGGTTTATCATGAATTTGGAACCACACATTTGGATGCCATTAATGGAGCAGAATATTGTGTCAGGAACCGAGGCTCTAGAGATTGCGATGAAGTTGGAAGCTTCACCAGTTGGAAAAACGAGGGTTGGTAGGAACCAAATCCAGTCACAATCGATGAATCTTGCTATTTAGTTGCAGGATATAAAGAAGGGAAAAGAATTCCATGAAGAAGTGTGGTGCAGTCAATGTTGCACCGAAGGGATTCATAAGGATCAATGTCCAGGCTTATGTGAATACTTACAGGATGGAGCCCCCAATTCACTAAGTCAAGGTAGAATTCCATGGTGTCATATTTGTTAGACTAGGGGACATCGGTATGAGGAATGTGTGTACCTTCATAAGATTGTGTAAAAGACAAAAAATCTATTTTATAACTTATTTTGATTGGTTGGACATGAAGAAAAGGATTGTAGAGCATATGACTTTCTCCAGGAAAGAATGATGGATACATATTTTATGCAAGGAGAAGAACATCGACCAACAGAAATACCACAAACAAAACAAAAACCACCTTTCACGCAAGAACAACCATAATTTTCCCCCCAACAACCGCAATACAACCAAATGAAGTATAATCACAACATACTCAACCATAGTATGCTCAACCGCAAACTAACTAGTAGCAGCAATTTAAACAACCACAGTATCAGCTATAGGGATGATTTCAAGGAGGATTCTGCGAAGGTTGTAATGTAGGATTTGGTCATGGAGGTGCTGTGGGACGAGGTCACGAACCAATGATGTGTTATAATTGTGGATTTTTGGGACATTAGCAAAGGGACTATTTGAATCTATAGTCTCAATGTACTTATTGAAGTGCCACATATCACACTATCAAATAATTCTTGAAGTTGATTGTGAAGTGGCAAGCCAAGAACTAGCCACAGACATAACTAAACCATAATGCAAACTAGATTCAAAATCATTATCAAGGACCAACTGTAGGAAACATATCAATGGAACCCAAGACTCAACCCACATATGTTGGAGTCATAACTCGAGGAGGATCTATAATGGGAGATTCCGAACCACTCCCAAATTTTTGACTGGAGACTTGAAACAAGGTATAATTCGGCATCGACACTGAGAAAGAAACTTTCTTCGATGCAAGAGACATACTAAATAGAAACACAGGTAATTTTCCTATCTATGAATTTAAACCTACGTTTGATTCAACAGTTGTGTGGGGACCATCATGGAAGGTTGGTACATTACAAAATTTTCTAGAGAGCTGTTTGTCGCTAGAAATAGATCTTAATGCATTAGAAAAAATAGCGAGTTTATTATACCACAAGGGGAAAGGGAGACAATTCCACACCGTGAATTCTTTGCATAAGAATAAAATAGGACAAGAAATGAGAATGAATGTGCATACCAGTGACTATGATATGTATTATGTCATCTTGGATCTACGATCAGATGTAAACATCTTAACAAAGAAAACATGGGAAAGGATGTGGAAACCATAGTTGGTTTAGTCCCATGTACAATTGTGAATTGAAAATTAGGTTAGGGTGTAACAAATTGGAGGAGTACCACACCTACTTGTCGAAGTGGAAGGACTGAAGACCTACGTAGACTGCTACATTATTGAGATAGTCGATGAAAGTAGCTCATATCCTGCATTGTTGGTGTTTGGCTCGGAAAACAAAAATATGGTGGTTATCAACTTCAATAAGAGAGTGATGACTTTTGAAAATTGTGATATTCAGATCATTGCCCCATTAGATCCCAGCAAAGGCTAAATATACATTCAACCATTAATGGAGGAAGTTGTGAGAGGATGGATAATTTCTATAACATCTCTGAAGATTACATCCATCCCACATTAGACATGGAGATATTCTTGTGAAGTGCTAGCTCTGCATCATCAGAATTTAACGATGCACTGAAGAACTGACAAAACTATTTACATGAAATATTGTGTGGGAGAGTTACTCATTTATTGCGCTAGGTCACAGCAAAAGTTGTCTAAATATCGATATACAAAGGGATAGCTAACTTGGCTAGGTTTATTGATGAATTTGAGGATAAAGTATCTGAGCCTCAACACTTGTTGGTGCTGGAGGAAGCACTAAAGGCTACTCTGGTAAGGTGGTGGGATATGCATAAGAGCTCGATAGGTGACTGGAAGATATGTTGTAGAATAATGGAATTTCAATTTGGGGAAGAAGAGCACTACCAAGGAAACAAGTTCGATGGAAGGAATGATCCTAATGATCATATAGTCACATGTCAAACCACATGGGTATTAATTATGAAGGAGGAATGGGTACATGCAGTTGTCCATACGTTGGACGAAATACCAAGGATATGGTACATGCCGGAAAAATTGAAAAGGGAGATTACAATATGGGAATAATTGACTGTCTCCTTCAGTCATACTTTCAGCTTTGTAAATGATGATCCCGTCATCCACATCGCACTTAAGCACATACACAATATTGTGTTGGAAATAATTTCAGTGGCGTTACTAGTAGGATCACAGGAGAATCCAGTAACACAATTGATGATAGAATTCTAAAATGTAATAGGATATCCTAACAATGAGGATGATTCAAGAGATATCAAAATTACAGAATTAGAGGGAAGTTGGGATATCGCATCACCAAAAATACCAGCGGACAAATTCCAACAACCACTTAAGATAAGGAAGGTCAATATTCGGAAGAAAAAGAACCCAAAGTTTGTCAATGTAGGAGATTACTGGGATGAGGAAACTATGGAGAGGATCACTGACTTGTTGCATGAGTTCTAGGATTTGTTTTCAACTAAGTTTGTTGATATGAAAGGGATTTCATGGGACTTAGGAGAAATGAAAATCTCTCTAAAGCTATAAGAGAAAATACTAAAGCAACATCCTTATCGATTGAACCCATGATACAAGGAATGTGTCAAGGCCAAACTAGACATGATGCTAGATGATGGCATCATTGAACTTGTGGAAGAGTCATAATGGATCAGTCCAATGGTTGTTCAACTCTAGAAGATAGGGGAAATCTGGGTTTGTGTCGACCTAAGGAAGATGAACAATGCAAGTCTTCATGATTCATTTCCAAATCCATTCACTGATGAGGTATTGGAAGAAGTCAAAGGACAAGAGATTTATTCGTTCACAGATGGATTTTCAGGTTACCACTAGATAAAAATTGTGAATGAAGATAGGCACAAGAACACTTTCGCAACAAAGTGTGGATGTTTTCAATACACAGTGATGTCATTTGGTCTCAAGAATGCAACTGCGATCTTCTCAAGGATAGTTGTTTTTGCATTTAAAGACTTCATTCAGAAATTTGTGGAAGTATACATTAACGATTGGACCATCTATGGGTTAGTAAAAGACCACATTGTGAACCTTCGAATGATGTTGGAAATATGTCGACAACATCATATCTCTCTAAATATGAAGAAATGTATATTCTATGCTCCGTTTGGGATTTTGTTGGGACATATTGTCTGCAAGGAAGGTATTTTTTTCAATCCCACCAAGATCGTGGTAATTATCGATCTACCTGCACCACGATAGGTAAAACAAATCAGGGCAATGTTGGGTCACACAGGTATTACCAAAATTTCATAAGGGGATATGCAACAATCACACCACCTATGGAGAAATTGTTGAAGAAAGCTGCAAAGTTTGAATGGAATGATGAATGTCAGAGAATTCTCGATACTCTAAAGCACAATATGGTCGCAACATTTATATTGGTATTTTCGTATTTGATGAAGGAGTTTCACATCCACTTCGATACATCATCAGTCACATTAGGAGTAATTTCGGCGTATACATGGGAAGGAGAAATTGACCACCCAATCGCATTCGCAAGTCACAATTTCTCTATTGTATAAAGGAACTATACAACAATAGAGAGGGAAGGATTGGCAATGGTGTATGCACTACAAAAATTCTGCCACTACCTACTGGCAGGACACTTCAAAATGTTTACAGATCTTTCAACACTAAAGTACCTTGTCAACAAGTCTATGTTGGGGGAAATATTTTCGATGGTTACTACTCTTCCAAGAATTCGATTTTGAGATCATCATAAAGCCATGAATATTGAATGCAAGACCCAATCATTTGTCAAGGTTCAAGCCAAGAAAAGAACCAAGCAGCATCGAGGATTTCCTAACTGCTCCACAATTGTTTAAAATCGGAATGGTAGATGACCATTATGAGAAACTTATCCAATTCTTGACAACAAGCAAAGAACCGGAGGGCTTCACCACTAGTCAGAAGAAGCAACTAGTCATCAGAGCTACAAATTTTTAGCTAATCACAGGTCATGTTTACAAAATGGGACCAGATGAAATTTTGCATCAATATGTTCTACCGCATGAGCTGGAGAGAATATTGGACGAGGCACATGATGGAATTGTAGGAGGAAATTATGGAGGTTGTACAACCACAAGAAATATACTCCGAGCTATTTTATGGTGGTCGACAATACATAGTGATGCCATATACTATTCTAAATGTCACTACATATACCAAATAACGGAGAAACCATCACGTCGGGATGAGATGACACTAGTACCTGAGATTACGCTACAACCATTTGATAAATGGGTGGTGGATTTTGTGGAACCAATCAATCTTCCAGGGAAACAAATGGGTCCATGATACATCATCACTGCAATAACCTACTTGACTAGATGGGTGGAAGAAACACTTGTGACAGATTGTACAACTACGACAACAACTAGGTTCTTATTCAAAAATGTAGTTACTTGGTTTGGTTGTCCCAAGATACTGATGAAAGACCAAGGAATTCACTTTATCAATCACACAATTAGCACAATGATGGAGGAATTATAGATCTAACATAATAAGAGTACTCTAGATCACCAATAGGAGAATGAAACAGTTGAGGGATTCAACAAATTATTGGAACATGCGCAAACCAAGGTATGCAATGTGAATCATGATGCTTGGGATTTGAAAATACCTATGATATTATGGGACTAAAGAACAACATGTAATATATTGATGGGACAAACACCATTCAATAAGGTCTATGGCCAAGAAGCAGTAATGCCGATGGAGTACATTGTTTTTATCCTGAACATAGTGAAACTATAGGAATAAGCGATGAAGGAGCAGTTGAAGAATGATTGACACATTTGTTACAGCTTGAGGAGGATCATTTCATCTAGATTTTCATCAACAAGTGGAAAAGGATTGACAAAATCCATGGCATGGCCACCATGTGAAAGTGAAGTACTTTGAGCATGGAGATATGGTTCTCCTATACAATAGCAAGCTACAAATGCATTGGTTAGGACCTTACATGATTCATTTCATCACCGCCAGAGGTGCAGTTCAATTGCATCAGTTAGATGAATCCATATCAGGATAGCAAGGTATGGCACTATGATTGATTAGTCCTGCAGTGAAAAAATTAAGTGAAAACAAACACCAAGGAGCAGGAAATTGCAGCGAAAAGGGCCAACAGAAAAGAAAAGAAACACAAATTGCAGTGAGAATAAATCTTGGAGATACCAGTCGAAGGGAGACACAGTCAAATCGAGCAATAAATGTAACAATTAAACTCTATGAGTGACGACGCAAGTGGACGAGACACACATTTATGGAGAAATTGGACCGTTGGATTTGTAGAATCGATGGCGGATTTGGTCAATATTCGAAGGATTCCGCTATGATGATCAAAATCCTTTGCACATATGCAACAAAGGCTATAATAATCGGCCAATGGGGCATGAATTGAACCATTGTGATGATTGTGAGATTTTGAGCAAAGGTAAGTTTAGAGAGTAGTGAAGAGCAGAAGAGTGAAGAGAGATAGATAACTATGGCCCAAATATTTTCGATTGGTAGCACACATGGGTCACCATTACGAAGTGTGTTGATAGTAAAGGAGAGGCAAGAGATTCAAGATGTATTATTGTGACCACCTAGAAAGAAGAGGGATGCAAATTGTCCCACTTCTTTGTACCAAAGAACCAAATCTACCTGTATTTCAACCAGGGCAGCAGAGGCAGAGGTCAGCCCATAGACGACCGTAGTGGAGGAATCTGTATTGAGAAAAGGATCTATAGTCTCATAAATTCAGGGCTATGTACCACCATGGAATATGCACACACCAGTATCTTGGATCACCAAGAACCAACAATTCAACATTAATATGTCGACAAAAGCAAAGGAGGTGCATGTTACCATGAACATTGTTTTGCATCTGCGAAAACTACAGTATAGCGACCATGACATTCTTGGGTATCCAGAATGCACTGAACATACGTATATACATAAAGTGCATGGCACAAGTAGTCCTATCATTAAACAAATTGCACAATGGGAATTGGGGTTTCATTGGTCAGGGCAGATGGCCATTACCCACATGCCACACTTTCGTCGTTCGAAGAAAGTTAACACATGAGTGAAGCAGTTATTGTCATGCTTCCATGGAGGTTATTTATGGTTGGATAAGAAAGTACCCATAATGGTCAACCTAGTCTCCCAAATCATTGGCATGCCTAATGCAGGTGTCAATCCATCACAATATTTCAGAGGAAAAGAAAACGACAAAAGGTTGGCCACAAGACTGAAGAAGAAATATGATGTAGTTCTAGATAAAAGAGCATATGAAATTTGCACTATTAACGACAAGGCCACCTAAGTCACAGCGAATTTGTTGGCCATAAAAATCACACACAAAAATAAACCAAACTAGTGCACGTCAAGAGTCATTTCCTATGTGGAGTAATGTGCAACAAAAGTCCAGATGTATTGGGCTCTATTTTTTTTGAACAGTTGATGGAAGACGTCGTCTTGGCATGGGAGGGAAAAATACCATTTTCTTATTCATCACTTTTGATACTAATTGCACTTGTGTTTTGGATGGAACCCATGTATTATCAAGGAATGGAATTCGAAGCAATCCAAGCATGCAGAGGACTACGATATCAAAATTTATGGGAGCTCGACAATAAGAAGTGAAAGATAGATTGCAATGTACAGTTTTACTTGTATTATGATGGACTTCAAGTAGAAGCAGGTAAGATCCCGTGACTTACAGATAAGGCCACGACCAAATATCGAAGGGTGGCATGATTCAAAATTTGTCCACATTCAATACACATCCGTACAAGAAATGATGCGGAGCACCAGTGGCTAGTGACGCAATACAAGCTAACTGATGAGGAGATTGCGCCATTATTGATGAATGACCGATAGAATGGAAGATTTCGGTTAGCATTGATGAGCTGTCGGACACAGAAGAAGGATTACAAGCATTCAGTCCAGCTGAGAAGACACAAGTGAAGGATTCTAATGAGGAGTTGCAGGAGGAATCGTCTGCGACTCCATCATATTTGGAGATAGAAAGGAAGCAAGAAGAGGGGAAAACAAAATGGATATTTGAATAAGGAGAGGAAAGTAGCACAACCAAGATTTCCAATGATCAAGTAAGTAGGATCGTGGATGCAATTACTTCAGTGACCAGTAAGACTCAAACACATGTGAAGCAACATGCAATGCAATAATTTCACCAGGTAAAGGGCTTGTTGTAATCCATGGCGAATTTTGTATTAGAAACAAGACTACCACAAACAGAGTTTCTACAAAGGGAAGTCGAAATAAGTGTTGGACAAACAATGCAGATAATTGCGATTCTATTGAAAGCACTTTCGACAGGAGATTAGGATGTTGACGCCACGTTGCGTCAATTTGAATTGATAAGTCTAAACGTTAATGAATTTCCTATGCATATGGTAACTAGATTACAGAATGCAGCAAGTCACAAGATCCAAGATCTCGAGGTGATAGCACATGACCAATTGGTTAAGTCGCAATAGAAGATAGTGCAGAAATAAGCAGATATGGAGCGAATG
This sequence comes from Pseudotsuga menziesii, assembly GCA_001517045.1. Taxonomy (NCBI): domain Eukaryota; kingdom Viridiplantae; phylum Streptophyta; class Pinopsida; order Pinales; family Pinaceae; genus Pseudotsuga; species Pseudotsuga menziesii. The sequence goes on from LPNX010999178.1 coordinate 187,636, forward strand.
AAAATAGAACAAGAGGCGGTGGTGAATGAAAAAACCAAATTATTCGATCACATGGAGTGACTAGAGAATGAAATATTAGCCGCATGAGAAGATATTCTAGACATCACCATGGAAATGTTTATAGAGGCGAAGCTATTGCAACTAGGACAGATAGTCATCGACTTGAAGAAGGAAAATGAGGAATTAAAAGAATTCACAGTACCAAGTACTCTTCCAGAACAAGTAGTAGAGAACATGAGTATAATATAAGAGGAAACAACACAAATCAAGGAACTGGAGAAAGCATCCCACTCCATCGCAGAAGAAACATCACAATTGTGGATGAGCGTGGTTTAGGACAAATGGCTGCAACAATTAGGGACGCAACTCAATGATGCGGAAGCACATATGACAACATTACAGGTCTCACTCAATATGATTCCCCCAACCATGCAGTTGACCAAGGAATATGACTTGAAAACGCTACAACAATGAGTCAACAAGGTAAGGGAAAGAAACTAGCAGAGGACTGTTCAATTGGCTCAATTGCAAGAGGACATAGAGAGGCTGATAGTTAAATCTATGGAGGGACTTGTGAACACCAAGGATGCATGGGAAAGAGTGGTGCATGTGTATGAGCAGAACCCAATAGAGCAAGAGGTCAAGGAGTTCACAACATTGAGCACAAATTCCAAGGAATATATTGAGCAGATTCAGACAGAGAATGACATCTTCAAGGCTAAGTTGAACACACCATCTATGTCCAGCTGACGTGGCTCGAGGATGGGCCACAAGTTTGTGTTGGGGTCCTATTGAAAAATGGATCATTGGCGCAATGTGTGACAAAGAAGATATCAAAAAGTGGCAAATTCAACTGCATAGGAGAAAGATACCGACAATTGTGGTCGATTTGGTTGCAATTAGTTAGAAATTTTGGTCCAAAGTAGTTAGAAAGTCCAATTATGTGGACCATTTTGTAAATTCCCAAGCCTATAAATAGAATTAGGATTAGAGTCAATAGAGGAGAGAGATTCGATGAATAGGAATATATTATGGCTTGTATGATAAGTATTCATGGTACTGTGATCTGGTGAATGTAATACGATTTGCAGATGAATATGTTTTTGGTCTAAGGATTTCGACCAAGGATTGTTTTATGATCTTTTGAACCTAATGTAAGAAGAATGATGATGTTTGAACTCTTGTCTTTTTATGTGCAGTAATGTGATCTGTGATATTTTCCATGTCTGAATGATGCGAAGTATTGATTTATTTATTGGTTTTATCTATGTCAATGTCTTCGTTAAGTTGATTTGAATCATGACTGATGCAATATTGGAATTTACTGTGAATGATGATAAGTAGAAATCATAAATAACATGTTATAAACTCCTGGATCTATGAGTAATATTACGAAAAATTGAGACATGGTGTGAAATTCTTCTTCCTTTGATGGAAACATGGTTCCTACAGCCCTCCCTTAAACATATCGAGTGAGACTACATATTCTTCGTAGGTGTTGCTGGATAGGGTAAAACCTGTCTAGACCAATGTTTAGGGAGATTGGGTCGAAAGGTGTCGACAAATTTGTAGGGTGAATCCCTGTCGACTGAAGTGTGTCAACAGTTACTTTTATCCTTTTTAGAAACCACACCCTTCTATCTTTTTGAATGACTTAAATTTTTTCCTTTTTGGAATCTTTTCCCTCCAAAGGTTGTTTGTTTTTATCTTGACAACGTTTTTTGGACTTTCCTTCTTTTTGCACTAATTTTATGGTTGACTACTTTTTTTGCCACTTTATGTATTTTTCCTGGATTTATGGATATTTCTTTATTTTCCCCTAGTTTCCATTTATAATGATGACTCATTGGGTACAAAAGGCCCCATGTGCCACCTTATCACGTAGTACATTCACTTAGCATATTTTTTAATTAAACTCATAGTAAAAAAATTAATTTAAATATTTCTAATTTCCTAGTTTGGAAAATTTAAACACTATGGGTAATTATTTTATTAAAATGAACCCATCATTAATTAGATTATTATTCCACTATGAATAATGGGGTTATTAAGGGATTGGGGTTTAACATGGTGTTATTAAGAAAAATTCTGGACATTACAGTCCTCCCCTCCCAAAATTTCTTATCCTCAATCAAGAACCAACTCCAACCATCTATGGAGCCAACCAGCGACTTCAATCCTCAAGATTTGTTGTTGGTTGTCTAGAATTGGAAATCCTCAATCACAAGATAAATACCAAATTTTCACCATGTTTCTGCTACACCACTCTGATTATAGTCATTTTCGTCAATGTCTGACCCTTCTTCCACAAAAGTTTCACCCAGATAGGATAACTAAGTAGAATGCCTGGATCCCACTAGCTCCTTTGCAGGGATCTAAATTTTCCTGACACTTGTGGAAACTTGTCATTCCAATAAATTCCAAGGTCCCACAACCATATTGAAAGCCCATCACTTCCCTTGATTCCAAAAACTTCCACAATTAGGTTCAATGATATTTGGACATCTTCTTGTGCAAGCTAATTTTTGTCTTGCATTGTTGCATCCCACATTCTATGAATGCAAGATGATAAATTTTCCTCATTAATGAATACCCAATCCTTGTATTTTTGTGTACCCAATGCATCCATTAGCTACCATACATTTATTTTTTTCTTCTCACATAATATGACAATGCCACATGTATCGATAAATCTGATACAAATGTAAAGGAAACTCTTACCAATGTGAGCCAAGATTGCACACCCTTTAGTATCCATTTCTATTATGTATCTATCCATCCAATCCATGGATGAATAGAAACCTTTTCTTGTTGACCCATACAGGATGTGATCATCCATATTCCTCATGATGAATTCTTCCACCTATAGAGGTAGATCATTAAATCTTTCTTCCAAGACTTGTATGTCAAAAAATGCTTCACGCCTGTAAGCAAGCATGGTGCACCCATGAATATTCATTTCGGTGATCTATGTGTATACCCAACCCTTGGATAAAAAAATACCACTACCTGCAGCCTTGAGTAGTATTTCCTTGGTTATTTTTCCCATATCTAGGTCCTCCTCATGAGTCTTCTTCAAATAAAAAAATGCTTGGCCAAAATTTTCTTCATCTTTACTCTTCATAAGAGCATTCAAATATTAATTATTCTCATGATACATCATCACCTGAGGCTCCTTTACAGGACTATGATGATAATCAGCCATATGAATCTGATTTATAATGGCATTGGAGGAAAAATGTATCCCTCCCAACTTCATACAAAACTTCTCTTTAAAGTGGTAGGAAAGGAATATACCACAAGAGAAACCCTTACCTTCATGTGCACTCATATCTGAGGTGTGGTTATCCACCCAATCCATGGATGAATCAACACCCTTATTGGAACGCTTAAGTGTATCAAATGTAACTACCTCCAAAATAATGTCTTTCTCACATAAGGGTAGCTCGCAATTCTCTTGATGTACTTATAGCACTCTACCAACTTCCTCTATACAGTTCTCTCTCAAATATCATGCATTTTGGATTTATATTCTTTCTCATTAAAATTCCCAATGAATGATGTGTCAAAGAATATCCTACTAAGGTGAGAAATAATGGCTCATCCTTTAATCTTCATCTCTATTATGTACTTGTCTACCCAATCCTTGGATAGATAAGCACATCTGCTAGTTGATCCCCATGACTTGTCCTCAACTATATCTCCCATAGTTGAATAGTGCTCATCATTCTTTACAACAAGTGTTTTTCCAATCTCTTTAATATCACCTCCCTTCACAAACACCTACAAATCATAATTTTCCTCATGATCAAATCTCTCATGAGGTTCCTACTACTGTGACGCAAGTTCTCTACAATTAGGCTCCATGTCATTGCTTCCTTCAAGAACTTGTACCACTAAATAGTCCTCATGCTCATCTTGTGCATGAGGACCCTCCAAAGAATGATTTGCACAATTATCCACACATGTAGGATCACTGTTGGTTATGGGAAAGGAATGGGAAACTCCTAATTCCGCATGAAACTAGTTTCCTTCAAGTACTGCTCTACCTTCAACAAATTTGAGAGCGATGTCTCAGTCCATGAACAACTACAAGTAATCATTATTCATATCTTCCAAAGCTCTTCTGATGATGCACATTTCAGAGATATAGACTCTTCCCACAATTCCACTTTGTCTCTCCTCCATCTGAACTCTCCCAACAAGGTATTCAAGAAGCTTGTGTGCACCATTGCTTATAGATATAACTTGTAGTAACATTTCCCCTGTGACTAAGAGTAGGCTCTCTAAGTCACTCCATGGGTCCTTGACAACACAATGTGTGCTTCCACATATTGGCTCATACCTCATATGTGAGTCATGCAAAATCCCATCCAATGATTTAGCCTTGTCACTTTATTCATCCTTAACACCCAAAATTTGAGCCACAATATGAAAAGACTCAACCATGGAAATATCCTCCTTGGAAGTGGATGCATACACATGATGCCACAAAAGAATAGAAATCAGAGTTTTTTTCATACATTTTCATCATACCTTCCTCTTCATGTGGTATGGATATGGTGGTTTTCTCTTCCACCAAACCCTCTCAAACACAATCAAGTGAGGGTTTCTTGTAGTTTTCTTCATTTTGAATCTCAAATGGTGAGTTTAGATCTGGTGTATATTCTTCTTTTGGATCTGATCCAAAAGATATATTACTACCATTAACCATATCATCCTCCTTTGCAATGATTTTTAGATCACCAACAAAGAAACTATAAGTGATTTTACCTCCCACATTGCCAACAATCAGATGTTGAATTATTGGGTCTTTAGTTGTACATGGATCCTCTTCATATTCTTCTTCCAGTAATGGGGAAAAAGAAATATTTTCTAGAGCATATTATTTCAAGCAACTTGAGGTTTCTCCATATTGAATGGTACTATGATCATCACTTGTGAAGACTCTTCTTGAATAAAAACAACAAAATCTCATAATGCTTTAACATGTTGATAGCTTTGATGAATCTTCACTTTTAGTTCCTTCTTCCTCCTCATTGCTCAGAGAGGTGGAACAACTTGGTTCCTCTAGGGATGATTTGTTGATATTGAAACAATAATCATCTACATACTTTGGCTCAAATCCAAATCTGTAATAAAAATACTCTTTAAAAGGAATGGATTTACAAATCTCTTCTCGCAAGGCAATATACTCTTCGTAGAGGTGGGGGAAGTTTTCAATTACATCTATCATCTTTGCTAGATCCTTCTTAGGATTAGCCACCAGTGGTTCAAAACTGTTGAATTTATACTCCATATGGTCACAAAATTAACCATCCTTTTCTCTTCACATTTGCAAGCTATCATTAACATAGATCACATCTTCTTCTTCAACAAACTGATCAAAATCATCATCTTCAATTATTGGTACAAGCCTCATGGTTGAAACTTGAATTAGTGATCTGAAATATTTCTTCAATGAGAGATTAGTTTCCATAGGATTAGAGAAATTTCTATGATACCACTATAATGAACCCGAGGAAAAAAATCAGGCTCACTATCTCTATGCAATCAACTTCAGATAGCTAGTTTACATGTGGGAAATTCTATCAATTTAAAAGAGGGAATGAACTTGTAATTTTAAGTGAAATAAAAATAAAATATAGGATAATGGATGTTCAGAATCCTAATCACCTATATTTCATGCCCATTGAAGTTTCGAGCATCATCCATTATGAAGTCTACTACCAGGATTCTGGGAATCCCAACTAGTGCAAACTGAAATCTTAACAAGCAGTTCCAAGAAACCAAAGGCTAAGAGTAACTTAGGAGGGTTCTATAAATATGTTTATTATGATTAAATAAATATTTGAAAGTTTAAAATATGTCTGAAAAGTCACAAGGAAAGATAAGGGTCACACTAGCAAAACTAATCACTAGGCCTATGCAGCTAGTCAAACTTCCGTGATTTCCAAACACATATAAAGTGTTACTAATATTCAGTTTAAGAAATTATATATAATAATTATCATGTTAATTAAATATTGGAACATAAATTAAATAAAATGGAATCGTTTAGACTCACTAATAAGTTCAAACTAGAAAACTAGCTCATTTTTCATTAAAATCTAAGTAGGGTGTAAAATATAATTATGAAACTTAATTAAAACAGTTCATGATGTTGTGTAATTTTTAGAGACATTAATAAGGAGATTAGATTTGAAATACATCATACAATAATATCAAGGGTATCCTCTCATATCCAAAATCCCAAGAGTATGGATCTAAAGGTAGGAAACCAAGGAGAATCGAACCCTGAACATACCAAACTTTGTGAATGACGTGGAAATGATCTAAAATGACTTGGAGGAATCCAAGATGTTCTAAATTATATGATAAGTAGTTTAAGGACATATCAATACCTGCAACAAATATTCTTGAATGGAATCACTTACATGAGCGACCAAAACACAAGATTCACTAGCTAAGGGGCACACCACCCAAAGCTACACTTGAGACACATCACTCAACAACTGAGCGAAAATCTCAAATTCAAAACAAAAATTGATCAAGAATTGTGATAGGGGTGTGCTATCATGGTTTATAGCATAATTAGGCTTGAAGATCAAATTGGCCCAATATGTGGCCCACTTCCCTTTCCTAATGTGCTCTCATGAATGAATGAGGAAACTTGATTTCTTTCTTTCTTTTCCCCTGACATGCATTTTTATCGCTTTGGAAACCGCACCATCCAATATTTTCCCTCTTTTAGACTGAATTGATTTTATCTTCTTTAGAAAGTGCGTCCTTCTTGCTTTTAGGATGACTTACCTTTTTTCCTTTTTGGAAATCGCACCCTCCAAACGTTGCATGCTTTTCATGTTGACAACTTTTTGTGCTTGCCTTCTTTTTGCATTGCTTTCCTGGTAGACTATTTTTTTTCTGCCACTTTCTAGATTTTTCATGGATTTATGGATATTTATTTATTTTCCTCCAGTTACCATTTACAATGATGACTCATTGGGTCCACAAGGCCCCATGTGCCACCTTAGCCCCTAGTACATTTACTTAGCACGATTTTAAATTAAACTCACAATAAAAAAATTAATTTAAGTAATTTCTAATCCTAGTTTGCCAAATTGAAACACTATGGGTAATTATTTTATCAAAATGGCCCCATCATTAATTATATTATCATTCCACTAGGAATCATAGGGTTCTGAAGGGATAGGGGTTTAACATGGTGTTATTAAGAAAAATTGGGGACATTACAAAAAATTAGATGAGATATGGAAACATCACATATGCTTTATTTCCCCTTGACTTCATCCTCCCACGTGAGGGTCAACTAGGCTTAGATGGGTTTTCCTTATCAATCCAACCATGATAAAATAAATGGAGAGGTCTAGTCTTTATCTAGAGATATATCTCAATCTCCTTACATAAAATGTTATTAAGTGGGATCTAGATCCACAATTTTCTCCAAGAAATAACAATAAAGTATTAGCTACCTCTAAATTCATGGTTTCCTCTTAGACATAATAAATATTGAACTACATAGTGATGCTTTCCAAGAAAAAAATGTTGAACATAGAGAATCAACGCAGAATGGTATTCCACGTGTATCTCTCTCAAGAAAAATGCTTCCTTGAATGAAGCATCTTTCACCAAGAAAGTAAATGCATATTCCACTTTTCCTCTTCTAGTTTGGAATGACCTTCAAATATATCTATGCAAAACACATAAATCTCATCCCTATGTGCATTGTGTTCTACACTAAGTGCATTCATTAATAATACTCATCCTCAATAACCAAAATTCTTAACAATTGGTGGGATGTTCATCAAAATGTTGATAAAAATGTGATAAGGATTTTAAGGTGATGGATTTGCAACCACCATAACTTACTCAATATTTGTCATAATTTATATTTTGACCACAATCTTGAAATAATACCACCATTATGAATCTAATTGCACCGATTTTCCAATAATCTGACACTCTATTAAAACATCTCTTCTCATGATCTAGGATTCCCATCTAATAAAGCTATCAAACTCTTAGAAAAGTGGATCTCATAGATAAGTGTGCAATCAATGGTCCAATAGTTGTTATAATAGATCCTAAAACATAAGGTAGCCTCAACATGTGTGCCAACAATACGTGGGACACTCCTCAAAGCATGCTAACCAATCCCGCATAAAGTGATTCCTCATAGACATAAGTGTAAAGCTGTCTATGTTTGTTAGAACAACCCATTCAAACAAGGATTTTCTAAAAGAGTGTGCAAGAAACCTTCAATTTATGCATTATGTCCAAATGAAACTCCTCATCGTTAAATGCTCCAAGAGAATGGATCCATGTGTAAAAAAAAAACCATCATTAATAAAAAGGACAAAAGATTAGAATGACCAAGGATAATATGCATCGAAAGGTGGTGTGACCTCCAAAGATAACCATTAAATAGCTAGAATGTGTGAAACAATGTGAAACATAAGTGTTGAAACCATCACATCATCTCCAAACAATGGGTAAAGGAGAATCGAGCACTCTAGGAATAGGAACACAACTGAAATTCCCCTTAAGGGATGCACTTCCCATAAAGGATACCAAGGCATGAATCCTAGATATTCATGCCATAAGTGTGGACCATTACTCTAGAAAACATCTCATCCATCCAAGTAGCCATCCATCTCAAAGTGCACAAAAACCAATATGAATTCCAAAACAAACCAATGCACGACCTCAATGAGGAAGCATGTTACATAATGGGGCATAATACCTATGAATAAAACTTACGGTTGATGGGTTTTCCTCATGATGCAATGTACTAAGGATCAATAAAATGTGCAATCTTGTATGCAAGACCCTCATCAAGGATAATGCTCCATTAAGATCAAACATGCAAGCCTCCAACAAATAGAGTGATGGTGTTTCCAAGGTGATAATCCATAAATGAATATGAATCAAATCACCAACTAAAACCAAAATCCTTGCAACCCGCTTGGACAAAATATTCAAAATAAGAGAATTCTTATACAATATGATGGGTAACACCACCTTAAATCACATCTTTTGGCACTTGTTTGATCTCTATTCGGTGTCTACACTACTAAAAAAATTGAAGTGAAGAGAAAGTTCATTTCTAAAGAGTGGTGTAACTGTGCATTAGCACATGACAAGATCATAGAGAAATTTCTAAATCAGTGTACACTAATTCCTTCTAGAAAAGAGTAGATCAAGTGTTAAGGATTAACGAATCTTTGATAAAGATTCTTCACTTGGTTAAAGGGGATAAGACTACAATGCATTGATTGTGTGAGGCCATGCTAGGGGAAAATAATATATATGATATTATTATGTGGGAATGGATAGTCTTGCACATGAAAATATATGATGGTTTGGGATTTGATTGATGATCGATGGAATATGATGCTCCATTGTCCCATTGATGCAACAAATCTTATCCGCAACTCTACTTTTTCTTACTAATGTAATTTTCATTTCAATGTCCAAGTTATCGAAGGGATCCTTATGTGTCTTGAAAGGATGATACATAATCTAGATTCCCACACAACTAGCGTTAATTGAGAGATGGATATGTATAAGAATACTAACAAACTAATTTTCTATAACACTAATGCCCAGGAAAAAAATATTTTAATGCAAAATATGTTGTTCAAAATTAAATTTTTAGTTTCTTATTATATTTGAAAGTTGAATGATGTTTTCTTTGTTTCATAGTTGATATCGTAATGAAATGTAATTATATCTTTTTCTAATTTTTTATAGATGTTTGGTGGAAAAATGACACTTTAATCAAAACTCATCATTTAGATGTTGAATTGAACTTGTATTTCTTTGGGTTGTGAACACAATTAGATTTCATAATATAATTATATGATTTTAGTAATTCCCAACAAATGACCAAAAATAGGTCAATGGAACTACAAAATATAGCAGTGTGAATACAAAGTGGTTGTACTAAAGCAAATTTTGGTAATCATGATATAAGGAAATATATCCCATGCTGAGAAGACTCCAAATCCTAAGTTTTAACTAATTTGGGGATTCCATTACGTTAGTGATAAAAACCCCCTATTCTAACTAGATTTTGATCTAGACAATAGATATTGGTTACTTGTGGGACAAGAACAAGAATTTATAATATAAAATAAATTATTAATAATCATACAAGCAATTATATCCTAAGATTAACTACAAGAGAACCATTAAAACACAATAAGTGGAGGGAAACAATGATAACCATATATAAGTCCAATGGAAAAGCATAAAAATATATAATATCATCTAGGAAGAATGATTGGAGGCGAGTGGGATCCATCATACTCTTTAATATGTATCATTTCCCTTCTTGACTTCTCTCTCTAACAATGGTGAATGAAGAACATGGTCCTTTTACAAAATAACTCAAGAAATAATGAGGGAAATGAGTCCTAGACATAATAGAGTGATATGTTTGATCACCAAGCTCTTTCCTCTATAACAACCTTGCAATTTTTCTCCTCTTCAAATTTTATCCCATGGCTTTCATTTATAGGAAAATTATGATCTCCAACAAAGAAATAGTTCCAATGTGAATTCTCCCCATTCAAAATGGGATACCCAATGCATCAAAGGGACTCCAGGGTGACAAAAGTACTCATCATTGATAAGTTAGAAGCTCAAATTTGCTTTGTAAATCACCCTAGATCCACCTAAACAAAACCTATAGGCCAGTAGTGCATAAAAAATGACATACTCACATCCTTCGCTGGACTTGTATGGCTATTGAAGGATATAACACATATGTCATGCGAAGGAATCCCTATGCAGGTCACACAAGTTAATAAAAATTCATTTGTAAGGTTGATCCTTCTCATTAGGGTGTGTTAAGCAGTCATAAGGTAGTGTTATTATATTGATTTATTGCTAAGTAGTGATGATTAATTATTGCTGCTTAAATGTTGCTTTTGAGTGAAATTAAAGTGGTGACAATTTCACCATAATGTGTGAGGTTAGGAGCACCCATATAGCTAGAATAAATCGTTGTTTCTTTCCACGCATTTGTGTGTTCACTATCTATGGAGAGAAATATTGATAAAAAAAGGAAGGACTCTATATGGGGGAGCGATGGAGGCCACATTGTTACAGCTGATTTTACCACACATGGTAGATCACACATTTATGGCCTTCCCTGTCCCTCTCCAGACCCTTTGGATCCCATGGACCATTTTTGTACCTTTGGTGTTTCCAAGATCATCCCTAAAAACACTCATTATTTGCTATAAATGACTTTTAAACCCTTTCTCGCGTATACACGCGGATATAACCCTTAAACCCGCATACATCGGGATGTGTGCAAAAGTCCAAACATTTTTGGAGTTTTCCTTGATGTGGATCCAAGTCACTTGTCTCTTGGCCTTCCATATGCCTCGAGATCACTCATATTTTACCTTCCATTACCCCAGTGAAGCACTATATAAGGAACCCTTTGGCTACATTGAAGAAGGAGAATTGAAGAGCAAGAAAACTATAGTCCATTGTTGCTGTAGCTTGCTTATACTTGAGTCTGCATCCCTTTGTCCCTTGGAGCACTTGGTGTTCTTCCCAATATTTCCCTTGCTTGTGAGCTTGCTATCGAGAGATGGAGGATTGAGGTGGTGGAGGCCTAGGTGGAGGACTCAGTTTCTCTGGTTCACAGACGTGCCGATAGAGGTTGTCATTCATGTAATCTCTGATTTATATTAATATAAATATATTTTCATGTCCAATGATGTGCATTTAAATGAATATTGAATCCATGGATGCTTTTAATTGCTTATACATTATCGATTATATATGATAGAGTAGGTCTAACACCATTATATAGCATGCTTGTCTTGTTTGATGTTGTTGAGAGAGCAAATTGTTAACAGAAACGAGATTGGAAAAAACTCAATGGGGATCTACATCAACCATTCGGAATAAGGTATGTTTCGAGATCCTTTAGTGTTAGATGTTTTATTTCTCTTTCATATTGGGAAGGGATTGATTTCTGCGATTTCTCTGTCTGTTGTGGTACACCCCAAACCATAGGAAGTTCTCTCCATAACAGAATTGGCAACCATACTGGGGAAGTTCCTAGTCATTTCCTTTGGGGGTTTTGTCGGCATTCAATGTTCTTGAATTGATCTGATTTCTTTGTTTCTAAGTTGGGTCTAGGGGTATGGTTTCCCAGTAGTGTCTTACAGGAGTAAAGTTTGTCTCAACTTGTCTGTTTGCCTTTTCTTTATCTCTTTTTCTTACTGTACGTGGGTTTTTCTTTCATAGTCATGTGTACACATGGGTTTTCCTAGAATAGCCACGTATATACACGGATTTACTGAGAACAGTCGTGTATGCCTTGATTTTTTTCCTTTTTGGGGAAGATTAATTGTTGCTAGGTGAGTTTGGATGATTGTTGAGTCTTCTTGGATGCTTCTGGAGTCTGTATACATCCATGTTTCTGACCAGAGACACCTTGTTAGTTTAAATTTTTGAAAATGTTCTTGTCATTTCATTTTCTATTTTTTGTTTTGGGATTAGTGCATTAGGTCTCTTTTACCTTGGTGCTTTGCTTGGGTTCTCTCTGGTAGTGCTTACATATTCTGAGGGTTGTAGAGTCATACTTTTGCTTTTTATCTCATTTAATTCAAAAAATACAAAAACATTTTCTTTTTGCATCATTATGCATTGTTTTGATTTTGCATTTGCATGGTCCTTGCATTAGGTTTGCTTGGAGAATATTAGTCAAATTTTCATATAGGAATGATTGCATATTCATATGAAGGAAAATTTTGCACTTCACATAGTAGCATACCCTATTCTTCATTTGACACAGTGCATTTGCATTGATTGTTAGGTGTGCATTTTACTTCTTGTTGTGTCATAACATCATTAGTTACACAACCATTTGCCCTTTGAGTAATAAGCCAATTAAAATCAACACATAATAAAATGAATTACACTCTTTTCTTTTATAGGGTACACCAACAAGACTAGGTTTTAGGGTCTTGGAATAGTTCGTTGTGAGTAAATTCTCCAAGACCACTAAACAAAACATTTATGTGTCTGTCCGGGTGAGAGTGTGAAATTCCTTTATATAATTAGAGTTCTCAGGATCCTCCTCTTACAAGGGAGTTAAGCATAAGGCAGTGTGAGCGGTTATGATTGGGATGACCCATGGTTGTAACTAAGTAGCAACGGAGATATTTCTAGGATTGTATTCATATCTGGGGGCTCTTTCGAGAGTTTCGAGCTTTACTACCTTTCCCATATGGTCAATCCTTCCTGCGACTATCCGCCTGAGCATTGATTATATTGAGGTGACCTTAGTTTCCTTACCTAGGTTATCGAGGGGGTACTTTGGAGAGGTTATTCTGTAGTTGTCCTGGCTAGGTAGGGGTCGAACATCACAGTTGCTACATGTGTTGAAGCTGAGGGCCACTATAACTGGTTACGAACCTTTGCTTGTTGTGTATGGGAGTCTCAAGCCTCTCCTAGGTGGGACATACCTGCTTCATTCGGGAGCTCACATATCCTACACTTGTTTTATTGCAATTTGGCTTTACATTTTATAGGTGTATGCTCTGTGCATGCTAGTTTTCCTAGGTTTTACGTAATAAGATCGAGTCTTTTCATTTTTTGAGTCATTGTAGATTTGGACGTGGTGCTTCGCCTTTCTTGTCGTTTAGCAATAATTTCACCTTCCACATCTCCTCCTCCTTTGGGAGAGAGAAACAGACAGTTTGGGAGAACTACTTCTCTCTTTGATTCACACACTATGGGAGATCATGAGGATGAGATTCCAGAGATTTCCTCTCCACCTCACGAGGTTGGGGAGGAAGATCCTACTCCTGTATATGATCCTTCACCAGAAATACCTTCACTATCTGGTTATGATCCCTCATTCATAGGTCGCTGGTATTGGTTACCAAGTGACGAGACTCATTATGAACCCATAAGCACTAGTCATGTTCGTTATGGCATGCCTGATATCCCTACACCCGATCTGGCACATCATGTTGAGTCGAAAGTTGAACCTAGCACTACGCCTGGGGGCACTCCTATTCCTTTCCATGAGGAGAGATTTGGGAGCACTAGTCACATTACACCTTCCATCCCAGTGGTGGAAGCAACCTCACATGTCCATCCTAGACCTAGTGTTAGTAGACCTATGCAGATACCAGAACCAAGACGAGTGATCATTGGGAACACCACTTACATTCCTTCACATGTCCCTTTGTCCTTGATCCCTACTCCTTCGAATGCATTTTTGACAACCCTTCCTCCCCCTCATTCACGTGGTCCTTCAATCCAGAATATCACTACTAGCCATGTTCGTGCTGTGACTGCTCGCACGGTAGTATCTCAGAGTCAAGTACCTCCTGCTGTGTCGGGAGGTCATATCCCTATTTCTGGATCGTCTTATGGTCCATCTCAAGGAGTTACCCATATCCCTAACTATGGACTTTCTCATGGGACATCCCATGGGACACCTTATGGAGCTTCTCATGAACAATCTTATGGACCGCAATATGGATAGAACTATCAACCCTATGGGTATGGGTATCAACAACATGCTTATTCTTCCAATTATGGCTTTTTAGCACCGCATAATTAAGGTACCCCACATCACAATGCTTCCATGTAGCCCTATACGGGTCAAATGGGAGGAGGTTATTATGGCCAAGGCCATGGTATTTATAGAAATCAACCTTACATGAACCAAAACTATTAGGGAGCATGGCATAGACCGGCACAACCTAGGATCCCTTTCCTCACAACACTGAACTTACCTGACTTATTGAGACTTATGAATAATCAGATATCTCATGACCCGACTTGGACAACTGTACCTAACAAGCTTCCTTCAGACATTCCCAAGTTCGAGGGTAAAGCTGGAGAAGATCCTAGTGAGCATGTCACTACTTTTCACCTTTGGTGCTCTTCCAATTCCTTACATGATGGTTCAATCCATTTGAGGCTATTTCAACGCACGCTCACCAAGCCTAAAGTGAAATGGTATATAGATTTACCAATGGGAGGATACGCTTTATTTCATGACCTTGCCATGACTTTCCTCAATCACTTTTAGCTACTCGTATGTTACGACGTTGGTACTGAACTCTTGTCAACATTTCGACAAGACAAAGCCACACATATCTTAGATCATATTCAAGAGTGGCGTATATGGAAGCGGTTGATTAAAGCCTTTATATCACCAGAATTTCTCCTTGAGTGGTTCCTCAAGTCTTTGTTACCTTACATCGCAAAGGATATTTCTACATCTGGAGTCCAAAACGAGGAACAAGCAATCTTTAAGGCACAAGAGTTGGATTTGATCTACGCTCAATCCGGAATTTTGTATGAGATTATACCTAATGCTCCGTGATCTAGTTTTGATCCCAAGGTCAAGCCCGGGCCACATGCCAATGGCATTGTGGGATATACAAGTACCAAACCTATGGATTCGGTTGTGAAACAAGTGAGCCAATTGTCAATTAATAAATCCACGTCGAGACAAGCTAGGGCTTCGTCTCAACCTACCCAATCGGTGAGTGTACTTTCCATGCAATCGTCGGACCCAAAGGGCAACCAGTAGCCTGGAAGGAATAAGAAAAACGAGAAAAATAATCATAAGGGTCGGATTAAGAATGAAAATGCTAATTATATTGACAAGAATGATCGTAATGTTGGAGGGGACAAGCAGACTAAACGTAAGGTAAAGTTTCCTTGCAAATTATGTAAGGAGGAACACCTCACTCACTTGTGCCCTCGTATGGAAGATGCCTCGAGGTTCATAGCACAGGGCCCAACTGTGCTAACTAATCCTTTACCTAACAATCAAAATATGAACTCAAGGACCATTGATCCTCAATGCACATCGGGTGGAGATCAAAATCCGTCGGAGGCCAATACTGGTCATGGTTGCATCAATATGGTGCGTGTTGCTAATGTTGTGACTCGTGTAAAGGATTATGGTTCATCACAACCAGACCTTGGAAAGGAACCCGCTAAACCCAAAATCCCTTTGTGTATTAAAAAACCTACAGATAAACCTAAAGTTCCACCTCGCATTCCTAAGGGAGTCCTAAAGTGTTCAAGGCACAATCCTAATGCCTGAGCCACCTAGAACTATTATGTTGTTGAGAATTTGGGCCAAACTCCTTGTGCGATGTTTGCGCTTGAAGTACTTTAGACTTGTCCTCCGCAGAGGAGATCCTTGCTTTCTACTCTTGGGGTTAATGATGATAACTCTTCTTCCATTATCAAATTTGAAACCATGGGAATACAGCCTATCTTGCCTTACTACGTGTCTCTTTTGATTCATGTATAGCGTCTTAATATGACCATCAAATGCACCGTCGTTGATGAAGGCGATGTTGTTTTCGTGATGTCTTTGTCATGTTGGAACGATTTGGGTTCTCCCAAGTTATCTCAATCTACTACTATGTTGACAGCTTTCGATGGTAGATCATTTCGGCTGCATGGGGTTCTTCCTTCTCTTAAGGTCCAATTGGGAAGGAAGACCATCATGATCGAGGTCGAGGTGGTTGATGCACCCCTTGACTACAATATTTTGTTGGGCCGAAATTGGATGTATAGTATGCAATCCGTAGCCTCTTCTCTCTTTCGAGTGATATGATTTCCATTTAATGGGAAGATTGTTACGATTGATTAGACGTAATTCCATAATCCGAATGTTAATGCATCATCGGGAACTTCTATCCCGATTATTGATCAGTCTCAGCCAAAAACTGGGAGTGTGGGTGTGGGTATGTATCCATCTCTTATGGGAATCTTTAGCTGTCCTGCGCACGTTCTTATGATCAGATCTAGTTTTGGTGGGGCTTCATCCTCATTGAATTCGGTGTCTTTTTTCACTACCCATATGGAAGAGCCTTGGATTCTTCCTTCATCAAGTCCTTCAATTGGACCTATCGAAACGGATGTGTTGTTTCCTGCAACGATGGTAGTATATCAAGCAAATCTTGATCAAGTTGCAGAGCCTAGTCCTTCCTCTTTGTGGACAGAGGAGGAGGACCCATATGTGTTTCCTGGATGGGCAGTTGAGTCCTCTCATGCACATGATTGTCTCGACGATGTTTTTCCATCGAATGAAGCCATTATTGAAGCCATGTATGGGGTTGAGCCACCTTGGAAAGAGTTACATCATTGATCATATTTTCTTCCTGAACTCAACCGTATGGAGCGTGATGACTTTAGGGAGATTCTTAGCGAGAAGATTGGTATTCCTGTGGTTCCATTGAGCTCTCCTAGTCAGATGGTCGATGGGAACATGGAAAATTTATCACCTACTATTCCTATCAATATTTCTTGCGATCCTGGAAAATTTGAGAATGTCTACATTGGGGCAGGTTGTTCCCCTGATGAGATAAAGGAGTATACTGATCTATTTAAATAGTTTCATGAAATCTTTGCTTGGTCATACGAGGAGGAGTATATTGAGCTATTTAAATAGTTTCATGACATCTTTGCTTGGTCATACAAGGAAATTCTAGGTATTGACCCTCGTATTGTCGAACATGATATTAATACCTATATGAATGCAAAGCTGGTTCAACATCGTTTGCGTGTAGTGAATCCTAGAAAAGCACCTGCCATTAAGGTTGAGATAAAGAAACTGTTAAAATCCGGTTTTATCTATCACATTCCGCTATTGGAGTGGGTTTCAAATACCATTTCGGTTCATAAGAAGCAGAGAGCGATTCGTATATGCACTGATTTCCGTAATTTAAATTGTGCTTGTCCTAAGGATAATTTTCCCACACCATTTATTGATCAGATTTTGGATGAGTGTGCAGGAAGCAAGGTATTCCCCTTTATGGATGGTTTTTCTGGATATAATCAGATTCATATCAAACTCGAGGATCAACATAAGACCGCATTTATTTTTCCTTGGGGTACTTTTGCATATTGAAAGATTCCTTTCGGCCTTAAAAATGCTGGAGCTACATTTCAGTGGGTGATGACCTTAATTTTTCATGATCTCAAAACAATTATCGAAGTGTATTTGGATGACCTTGCTGCTCATTCTTATTTGAGAGTGTGTCATGCATACCATTTGAGGTTAGTATTCGAAATATGTCGCCATTACCAAGTGCGTTTAAATTCTCATAAGTGCATATTTTGTGTGTCTATTGGTCACTTTCTAGGGTTCATCGTATCCAAGGAGGGTATAATAGTCGGTCCCTTAAAGGTTGAGGAAATACTTCAATTGTCTCCCCCGCATAATATTAGACACCTTCAGTGTTTGCAATGCATGGCAAATTTCTTGCGAAGATTTGTAGTTAATTTTTCCAACATGACTAAAGGTTGTATGCATCTTTTAAAGAAGGACACTCGTTTTTAGTGGGATGATTGAGCCCAGTAGTCCTTTGATGCTCTTAAGCAAGCCTGGCACAAGAAGTGTCACCCTTTCCAGGTGTTTGTATGCAACATATGCTCGCATCCATCCCTGTTACACCCTATTGTCACTGCCGGTCCCTTCACCAAGTGGGGGATTGACTTTATGGATTGCAACCCTACTTCGGTTGGGGGGCATCATCACATTATAGTGGTTTTTGATTATTTCATGAAATGGGTAGAGGCTATGCCCATGGTTGAAGTCGATAGTGAGACAACCATGCATTTCGTTTTCAACCAGATTATCACTTGGCTCGGCATTCTGAAAGAGCTTGTCACTGACCATGGTAGGCACTTTCAGAATAAAATGATGGAAAAGTTGGCTTCAAATTTAGGGTATAAGCAGGAGCACTCCTTTTCTTATTACCCTCATGTGAATGGACAGGTTGAAGCAATGAATAAATCACTTAAGTCCATTCTCCAATGAACCATCGCACAAAGAAAGATGAATTGGCATATCGTGTTATATCCTGCTTTGTGGGACTATAGAACTACGGTTAAGACTGCCACTGGTTTCTCCCCATATTAGCTTGTACATGGGGTGGAGTATGTCTTGTCGATTGAATGTGAAATCCCTTCTTTGAAGCTAGCTATAGAGATTTTACCAGACACTTCCACATTGGAAGAACGTTTGGTCCACTTAGACCAGCTTGATGAGCAGTGCCAAGATGCCTTAGTGGCTCTAGAAGTAAATAAGAATCCCGTCAAGGTCCAATATGACAAGTCTATCCATCCGAGGAAGTTTAGTGAAGGTCATTTGGTATTTTTGTGGAATCAAGCTAAAGAACCCTTGGGGCAAAAAAAGTTTAATCCCCTGTAGCATGGTCCTTACATGGTAAAACATGTGTTAGAGAAGGGCGCCTATGAGCAAGTGGATTATGAAGGGACAGCCTTGGAAGAGCCTAGAAATGGGCTCTATATTAAAAAATACTATGCATGATCTTCAGCTAGGGCTGATTGTTGTATATTATTGTACAATTTTTGAATTGCATAGTCAGGTTTTCTTATGGTGGTCAGGTTTGTTTATTAGCTTCTGTTTCTTATGGCAGATGTCGATGGAGTCTTTCGTTTACATAGGTTTCACCGATGGTGCTAGCCGTCACACTCAAAACTCAGCTTCGACTGGTTGGGTGATTTATACTCCTACAGGTCAAGTATTGTCTTCAGGAGGCGTATGTTTATGGCCTTCTTCGAACAATGTTGCTGAATATAGTGCCATTATTGAGTTATTGCATGATGCCATTTCACATGGTGTTTTCTCTCTTAAGGTATGTCTTGATTCGTCATTAGTGGTTTCACAAATTAATGTCTCATATCATATTGGGGATCCGATATTATTACAAATATTCTTACGTGTGAGATTGTTAGAACCGCAATTTGAGAATATAACATACATTCATGTTCCAAGAATTTTTAATTAAGTTGCTAACTCATATGCTAACTAGGTTTTAGATTGGCATTTGTTTCATAGACCATAATCATATCACAAACATACATTTTTTCACACATGTAAATAAATAAAATAAATCATCATAAAAGTTTTTTCATCAATATTCAAAAAGTGACGGCATAATACATAAGTGTCATAGTACAAAATTGGGGCTTCCGAGCCACCAAAACATAATACACGGTCGTACAAAAAGGAATACTCTCAGGTTTCTAAGCCTGAGGAGGAGGGGGGTTCTGATGGTGGAAGCACATTGCAGCTCTAGCTAGCCATCGAAATAATCGAAGCCATGCTCATGGTACACCAACCACCTGGAGCTGCATAGCCTCAGGCAAGTCCCTGACTTGCGCCATGGGTACCCTGTGCGTCAAGCGTATGAAGTTCATGTGAATTATTTGGAGCGTCTGCTTAGTATCCACACCCATGATATCGTCTCTCCTTCACCTCCATCGATGATGAGGGAAACCATCCAGTCGTCATGGTCCTACATCTACATACACATGATATATTGTCACTATGTGTCGTCACACCAAAAACATGTATTTTGAGTCAATAAATCAAAAAACACAAAAAAAAAAAATTCAAAAAACTTAAAAAGTGGGTTTGGGATTCGTTACCTATGTCACCATATGTCGCTCCTAGTGGTAGGGGCATGTCCATATCTCCACGAAAGTCTATCCCTACATAAGGGTAGTCATCTATGGCAATGATCTACCTCTGACACCATGGAAATAAGTTTGGTGGGTAGGGGTTAGCCACCCTACCTCCACCCAGTCTGTGCATAACATTTTCCCTACGTCATTGGGCTACATCTCAAAATCCATGTGGAGGAATTTCCACTCTAGGGCTTAGCCCAGGTACCCGCTCAAAGAAAAATGTGCTCAGTATGCTGTCGAAACCGAAGTTCCGCACCCTGCCCATTTTTTAGTCACTAAGCTGTTGTTTCATGTTGCTCAACAACTCCATGCTCCAGTCATACACTATGGGTCTCATACACTCCACTGTATAGAACATCAGTGGCCAAGAGGCCTGATGGAGTGAAGCTAATCCGATTATCCTACCTAATGCCAATAGTATGGCCTTCACTCCCAGAACCTGGATAGAGTTTGTCAGGATTTGACTCCCAACCTTTTCCATGTCTGGAAAGCAGTACACAGATATGTACTCATCAATAGTCAATCCACCTCCTAGCCCATGAGATCGAAGATTTACCACCTCTCCTCGTCAGGATAAACTAGTGATAAAGTATATTTCTTCAACCTTAATGCTGAGCGACATCCCGTCAATATGAAAAGTCTCAGAGTCTGGATCCCAGTAATCCACTAGCAGCTGGAGTAGTCTTCGTTTGGCCTCAGGATTCCAAGACACTAAAAATTATACAAACCACACGCCCGTAATGCTTGTTGGGCCATAATATCACCTTGCATGGCCTCCTCCACATCTCCATGTTCTCTTTCCCTCCACTCTAACACCATCCTGCACAAAAAACCAGAGTTTTGATTAGCATTTGCTTTTGAAAACCTTATTTGCGACCTCATACGCAACTGTATTCAAAACAACCATGTATGTACACAGGTTTAGGTGTTTTTTCTGCGTATGGCGAGCCCTATACGCGGAAAAAACCCTGATTTTTGCATGGGCCGAAACGCACAACTATGGATGGCCTAAAAAATTGATTGGACCATGAAAACTTAAAAAATTTACATGAAATGGGAAGGGGAGGACATGAGAAGTTACCTAGATCAAACGAGGTCGGATTTCGTTGGATGATGCTCCCGAAATTCGCATCGGAAGTTTTGAGCTCAAATGCACTATGTTGGGTAAAAATTTCGAATGGTATGGAATTTTTAAATTTTTTACTATTTATAGAATTTTTTTGAAATTTTTTACCCACTTTAGTTTTTACCATTTATAACCATTTTGGACCGTTTGAACTAATTTGATGATGTAGGAGTCTGTTTTGAGCGCGGTTTGACCATGGTTTTGACCCATTCGTGCCTATTTCAGGTATTATGTCTAAATTGGTATATAGGTTAGGTTTCACATATGTTGGCACTTTGCATGACCTTATGACCATTTCATTCTAACCTTAGGTATGAACCCATTCTATCTTGTCACGGAACCTTCTTGTTTCTTTTAGAAGTGACATGATGTGAATGGTAGAGCTTGACCATACATGGGTACTCGAGTTAGCTCTTGTTTTGTATTTGGTGCCCATGCCGCCATTTTTTCTTTAGGGTGTGGGATTCCTTTGTATAGTATCACCATGACTTTGCGCAAGAGCTTCATACTCCTCTTGATCTTTTTGCTGGCCTTTTCCCCTTGACTCCCTTATGTCAAGTTGTAATTGCATTATCATGAGTTTTTCTTGCCTTATTGAGCCTTATGCTGGCTTCCCTGACTTTGATTATTAGCCATATAGCTTGAGCTTGTCTCATGTCCATCCAAGCAAAGCCATTTTATATATCTTTTGCAGCTTGATTCCCCATTTTTTTTTACTGGGAGGGGACTTTCCCCCGAGTGTCGTTATCCTACACATGTTTCCTTGCATTGACAATAGGTATGTTCCACTGCTTGGAACTAGTTTGTTTTCCCCTTGACACTCATATTCTCCTAGATTTGTAACTATAAAGCACTTTTATTCTTTTTCAAGATTTTCAAAATATCTGAAAAATTCCAAAAAAATCAGAAAACCAAAAATCCAAACAAGAAAAGATGTTATCTTTGGCAGCAGTCGAGTCGTGTCGCCTTCTAACAGAACACTGTATATCACATCCATTGGTTGGGTTAAGAGTTTGAATTTAGGATATGTACTCATTTCTCTGAGTTTATCTCCACTGACTGGTTAAGCTTCCAGTCCCTATGGATCCTTTTTCGATGCCTCCTATGTCACAGAGATGTCCTAGTTTTGTATATTGAGTCTATGCTGCCTACATTCGGTCACCATTTGCCTTTATGCTCTTGTTCGAAGGAATTTGAAACCTAAGTTAGCCATTCCTTAGTTATTTTGACTTTGCATGTCGGTCATTCCCTGTATTGGTATTGGTTCGAGCACATTATGATCAAGTCCTTCCAAATTATACAGCTTTGTTGAGTACCTCATGTTGGATGATGGGGGATACCTTAATTCCCTCCTTTCAGTGGATTTCATCCCATCGACTTTAGATCATTTATTCTGAGATAGGAGTTTAGAGTCATTTGAGTGCCTTGAGACTTACAGTCATCATTGGTAGGTTCTCTCACCATCGACAGTTTTGGGAATACATCAATGCCCCCTAATCGATGGATTATTTCAAGTGTTCGACCTCAACATAATTATTCGCACTTGTTAGATTGCACTCTAGTACCTTGATTCCCATTTTCATTATCAGTGGGTGATCTCGCGGCTGTTAATGGTATACATCAATAACTGGTAATCAGAGGATGGACTAATATGTTCGACCTCAACACCTTTATTCACATAGTAGGAAATGTACTTGTAGCGGATTGTGTAGAAGACTTTCCAGATTGGTGGCATTTCTGATATGCTACCTCCTTGATCGTGCCAGTGTTCATGAGATTTCAGCTCTCATGACTTGATTCCAGTGTATGTTAGATATATTTAGCTTTCATGGGGATCTTGGTCATTTGCATATCTTCATCATGGATATTTTTATCTATCTATATTGTACTTGGCGATGACCACACGTGTCATATATCATTCCTATTCACGGCCATTGTACTCTTATGTATCTGGAACTACTGTATCTATTTTCAGTCATATGCAGAGATATTTGTACTATATTGTTGGATGGCTGGTTCTTCCACCTAGTTCTTCATCACTCCACTTCTGGGATGGACTTATAATGTATTTCGGCCTTTGTATCACCCCTCTGACCTCACACATTACAGGGCATCTGTTACAGCTGATTTTACCACACATGGTAGATCACACATTTATGGCCTTCCTTGTCCCTCTGCATACTCTTTGGACCTCATGGACCATTTTTGTACCTTTGATGTTTCCAAGATCATCCCTAAAAACACTCATTTTTTGCTATACATGACTTTTAAACCCTTTCTCGCGTATACACGTGGATATAACCATTAAACCCATGTACATCAGGATGTGTGCAAAAGGAAAATAATTTTTGGAGTTTTCCTTGATGTGGATTTGAGTCACTTGTCTCCTAGCCTTCCATATGCCTCGAGATCACTCAGATTTGACCTTCCATTACCCTAGTGAAGCACTATATAAGGAACCCTTGGGATACATTGAAGAAGGAGAATTGAAGAGCTAGAAAACTACATTCCATTGTTGCCATAGATTGCTTATACTTGAGTCTGCATCCCTTTTTCCCTTGGAGAACTTGGTGTTCTTCCCAAGATTTCCCTTTCTTGTGAGATTGCTATTGAGAGATGGAGGATTGAGGTGGTGGAGGCCCAGGTGGAGGACTCAGTTTCTCCAGTTCACAGACGTGCCGACAGAGGTTGTCTTTCATGTAATCTCTTATTTATATTAATAGAAATATGTTTTCCTATCCAATGATGTGCATTTAAATGAATATTGAATCCATGGATGCTTTTAATTGCTTATAGATTATCGATTATATATGTTGTAGTAGGTCTAACACCATTATATAGCATGCTTGTCTTGTTTGTTATTGTTGAGAGAGAAAATTGTTCACACAAGCAACATTGAAAAAAGCTCAACGGGGATCTACAGCAACCATCCAGAATAAGTTATGTTTCGAGATCCTTTAGTGTTAGATGTTTTATTTCTCTTGCATATTGGGAAGGGATTGATTTACGCAGTGTCTCTGTCTATTGTGGAACACCCCAAGCCATATGAATTTCTCTCTGTAACACACATGAAAAACAATAAAAACTTATAATTAAGATGATTTCTTTATAAAAATGAGGTAGGAATTTCTATGCTCATGAAAATTTTCAAAATTGCATTGCAATACAATAAATGTGCACTTGGGGCAAGATCAAAATACCATATTCTACGCATAAGAATATAGATTCAATTTCCACAAAAGGGCACTTTTAATTGAATACTCTTGCATGGAAAAATTGTTGCCCATGGGGGAGACAATAATAGTAAATAACTAATCATTGGAAGGGACCTCAAAAATTATAAGTGATCATGCAAATTAGGGGGTTCTATTTGAGGGATTGGATAGCCATATAATCCTAAGGGTCTTTTACTTCCATTGGGATAGTATAACCACCATATTGTATTACCTACCTTAATGTGATAATTATTTTTCATCAAACATAAGGGAGTCTACTGAATCAAAAAATAATAATAATTCTCTTTGCTTAGTCTAAGGTCAACCATTGTTGAGGATGAATGGAGACCAAGGAAATGAAACATTCTTTAGAAACTCACAAAATGAGAGAAACCTCCTAAAGTAAATAATGAAAATGCACGATATAGCATAAATAACAGAACACAAAAGGAATTTATAGATCAGAGGCCACTTTGAGAGGGAAACCTTGTTTGAGAAAGGTCAATACAAATAACTCATCGATTCCTTCATTGGCCTCAACACGTACTTATATACTAAGTCTAATCTAAACAACTATTACTCCCCATGAATGTAGGATAATATAATATACTCATGAGATGACTTACAAATCATATGCATCCAACAACAATATAGTAACAAATTAAAGATAAGGGTTGACACGGGTTCCTAACATCCCCTCCCTCTTAGAAAAGATTTGTACTCAAAGCTTTAGATGTGGAAATTGTTTTTGAATCTAAAGGAGTGGTTCCCATGTATAACCCTCTAGTTGCATGCCATGTCACTGAATTAATACCTCTGTGATCTATCAAGAGATAAGCTAATGAGTGCTCCTATTGAGGATGGCCTCCGACTCCAAAATTATGGATCCTTCATTATCCAATTCTAGTAAAACATTTTGTGCTCTGATGTTGGTGCCAATAAATTTCTTAAGACAAGAGACATGAAATATTGGGTGAACTTGAGAAGAAGGAGAAAGTTCCAATTTATATGAAATGCACCCAATATTCTAAAGAAACGTATATGGCCCATAGAAATTTGGATCCATCTTATGACACCCTTTGAGTTTCATGGAGTATTTCTTGGTAAGGCTGTAGACGAAGAAAAACCATATCACTGACTTGAAAAGTGCGCTAAGAATGATGTTTGAGTGGCTTGTTGTTTCATTCATTTTTTTTCCATGTGAATATTGTTCTACAAGATGTAAAGAATATGATCACAGTTTCAGAGAACCGTGTCAATTTCCTAAACTAGTAAACTGCTGGGGGTGTATGGAAGGAGCAATGGAAGTTCCTGACCATTGAATGCCTCATATGGAGTAATTTTAGATGCAGTGTGGTAGGAGGTATTGTACCACCATTCAGCGAGAGGGAGCGACTTTTCCCATTAATGTTGTTGTTTAGAGGTGAAGCAACGAAGATAAGATTCCAAATATTTGTTTATAACTTCAATCTAAGCATCTGTTTGTGGGTATTTCCCTTTGCTTATCTTCAGTTTGGTGCCATTGTGGAGAAATATTTTTTTCCAAAAATTACTTGTGAAATTTGCATCGTGATCTAAGACAATGGAAGAAGGGATTCCACGAAAACAGAAGATCTAGTCCATGAAAATTTGTGCGACTGAGGAGATGGTATATGGATGGATGAGGGCACAAAAATGACTATATTTGGATAGGTGATCGATCGCAACCAATATCACTATCTTTCCCTTATATTTACGGATCCCTTCAATGAAATCCATCGAAATATCTATCCAAATACATGTAGAAATGGGAAAGGGTTTGAGTAATCCTAGAAGGACTGTCGTTTCACCCTTGTGGCACTGGTAGGTATCACATTCAACCACCATGTATTAAATTTCCCTTTTCATTCCCTTCCAAAAAAATTTACAATGTGCCTTCTCATACATTTTGAGGAACCCAGACTGCCCTACCGATGGAGAAGAATGGATATTATGAAAGGAATCTCGTTGAAGGTATGTGCACTAGAGAAGCACCAGATGACCATTGTATCTCAGAGAAACAACATCCCAAGAGTAATGCGGTACACTGGAATGGTTATTGGACAATCATTGGATTATTTCAGATAATGAAGAGTCATTGAAATAACCTTGTTGAACATATTGCAACCAATTTGGAATAGACGTAGAAATAGCTAAAAGAGAAACATGGTCATCAAATATGAGAGAAAGATCATCCTCCACAATATTGAACTTACCCTTCTTGTAAGTGATCTCATAGTTATAACCCATGTGTTGGATAACCCATTTTTTTGTGTTAGGGATGAGCCCCATTGTTCCAGGAAATATTTTAGACTATTGTAATCAGTCTTAATGCAGAAATGATTCCCTAATAGTTATGGATGCCAGTTTCATACTGCATGAAAAATATCCGTCCTTTCCTTCTCATATGTAGAGGAGGATAAATTCTTAACAGAAAGGAATCTACTGGTGAACACAATGGGATGTTTATCTTGAAGGTGAACAACACCAAGTTAATTGTCTCAAGAATCACTCTCAATAGTGAAGGGCTTGGAAAAATACAACATAGCTAGAACATGTGTGGTACACATAGCATGTTTCAATTTATCAAATGCACACTCAACAGCATCTGTCCATGTAAAAGTATCATTTTTCAATAAAGTTTTTAATGGACCTGCGATCTTCTTGTAATCCTTGAAAAACTTGTGGTAGTAGCAAGTCAGCCCCAAAAAAACATGAAGAATCGTAAGTGTTTGAGGATGCGAAGAGTGTTTGAGGATGCGAACAATAGGCATGAGATACTATAGTTCCTCTTTCCTAAAAACACATTTAGACTATTTTGCAAGGAGATGATGGTCACATAAAATTTGTAGTACAAGATCCATATGCTAGAGATGCTTAGCCCATGTTTTACTATAGGTGAGGATATCATCAAAGAAGAGTAGAATGAATTTACAAAAGTAGGGCCATAATGTTTTATTCATCAATTCCTGGAATGTGGAAGGAGAATTAGTGAGTCCAAAGGGAATGACCAAAAACTCATAGTGGCCATCATGTGTTAGAAATTTGATTTAGGGATAACATCCTAATGAAACCGAATTTGGTGGTACCCAGAATGCAAATCCAACTTGGAGAAAAAATGAGCACCATGAAGCTCATTAAGAAGCTCATCAAAAATAGGATTTGGAAACTTATCCTTTATTGTGATGTGATTAAGTGCTTGAAATTAAATGCATATGAACCATGACCCATATTTTTGTTAGAATAATCAAACCCATAGTATTACCCACTTAGACATTAATTCATTTATTTTTGTCTTATTTGCCTAGTTCATGAGTCCCACCATGTTCAAGTTGCTAATTGCCTATCCATAGAGGTCAAAATTGCCATCTTTGACTCATGTAGCGCTTGGGAAAGCCTTAGGAATCAAATCTAGTTTATTCCTGGCCTCCTAGGCACCCTTCTGCTTTTTCTGCTTTGTTGACTACTTTTTCAGTTTTTAAAGCACATAAGGAAAGCAAGACTAGGTGAGGTGAACCTGTTTTATTCCTCTTTCATACTCCACTCTTTCCTCCATGCAAAAGCATGTATGAGCTTCCATTTCACCACTCATTAGATTTCCCATGTGCCCTTTCCAATTCGTGAGCCTCATGACAGATTTGGGATCAGCTTTTTACACCTATGGGGGATTTGCCTATTTTGGGTAAGCCTGATTTATGCTAGTTTTGGATGCTTCCTCATGCATTCTATTTCCTCATGTATTCTATATATACAGCAGCCTATGTTATTACAGGGTTTTCTATTGTACACTGAGTTAATATAATTTTGTGTTACAGGTCCATTTTCAGTCTCCATTGTTGACAATTTTGCATGATCAATTGTAATTTGTTGTGAGTGAAATTAATCTATTGCTGGTCAGAATTTCTACATGGTATCAGAGCCATTGTAGGTTGTTACTTTCCTTCAAAAATTGTTTTGCAGGTTCGACATCAAGACTGGGAGCCTTCTACTGATAGCCGGGACAGATTTTCTAAAGCTATGGATACACAGAAAACTATCCTCACTCCCTTCAACTATTTTGAATGGAAAGCAGAGATGGAGATATTGTTGAGAGAGAAAGGCCTCTATAGGGTGACTATGGCTATAGAAGCAGAGCCCAATGCTGCTGCAGAGAAGATCAAATGGCACAATCGGAGAGATGAGGCCTATGGCCTCCTATGTCTCAGTATTTCCCGAGACCTCCTTTTCCATCTCGATGGATTAACTTCACCGAATCAAGTATGGGAGAAAATTTCTGAACTCTTCGGAAAGATAGATGAGATGAGGGGACACCAGATTGAAAATGAGCTGATTTCCCTAAGTCCCAGAAATTTTGAATCCCTGCAGCTATATTTCTCCAAGTTCAAAGCACTAGTTTTGCAGCTGAAACAGTGTGGTATTGAAAAGAAATATGATCAGCTCGTATTG
>LPNX010999178.1:218309-252825 GCA_001517045.1 Pseudotsuga menziesii
GTTTCACCACTGAAGTAAAAGGATATATTGATAGCTAAAGGCTACTCACAGGTTCATGGCATTTATTACAATGAGACTTTTGCCCCAGTGGCAAAGATGGATTCAATCAGGCTAGCTCTAGCCATTGCAGCATCAAGGCAATGGCAGGGACATCATATGGATGTAAAATGTGCCTTTCTGAATGGGGATCTCACTGAGGAGATATATATGCAGCAGCCCCAAGGTTTTTCTACTTACCATTCTCTTGTGTGCAGGTTGAGAAAGTCATTGTATGGGCTAAAGCAAGCCCCCAGGGCTTGGTATGCCAAGATAGATAGCTTCTTGCTATCTCTGAATTTTGTTCGGTGCAAATCAGATTTGAATGTCTATATGAAGGTAATTAATGGTTCATTAATGATAATTTTGTTATATGTTGATGACCTCCTCATTACAGGAAGCTCATAGGCTGAGATTGCTTCCCTAAAAGGAGCTATGAACCAAGCCTTCTCCATGACAGATTTGGGGCTCTTAAGTCAATTTCTGGGGCTTGAGATTGCTCAAACCAAAGCTGGAATCAAGGTGCACCAATCCAAATATGCCTTGGATTTTCTGATCAAATTCAGAATGCAAGATTGCAAAGCAAGCAAAACTCCTTTCCTTTCAGGAGTGAAGCTAGAGGAAGATGATTCTCCATCGATGGTAAACAACATTTTGTATAGACAGTTGATTGGATGTTTATTGTATTTGACACATACTCGACCTGATCTTTGTTATGTAGTCAGTGTTGCTTCTAGATTCATGGATCAGCCCCATGAGATCTATTGGAAAGCAGCCAAGAGGATCCTTAGCTTTGTTCAGGGAGCAAGGACACATGGGATTTTATATAAAGCCAATTCTGACCTTGAGTTAATTGGTTTTACTGATAGTGATTGGGAAGGTGATAGCACAGACAGGAAGTCCACTTTAGGTTATGTGTTCATTCTTGCAGAAGGGCCAATCAGCTGGTCAAGCAAGAAACAGAGTGCCATTGCACTCTCGTCTACAGAAGCTGAGTACAGAGGAGTTGTTAATGCAGCAACTCAGTGTTTATGGTTGCAGGGTTTACTTGGAGAGTGTGGTTTTGAACCTGAGTACTCAACTACCATCTACTGTGATAACCAGAGTACCATTCGAATATGCAAATATCCAGTTCAGAAGCAGAGAACCAGACACATTGAGAGTCACATGCACTACATCAGAGAGCTTGTGCATGATGGCACCATTCACCTACTCTTCTGTTCATCTTCAGAACAATTAGCTGATATCTTCACCAAAGCATTTTGTGAGAGGACCTTCAGCAATATCAAATCACTGCTAGGGATTGCTGATCATTTTATAAAGGCATGAGTGGAGACAAGATTCTACAATTTTGTTTTACAGTCCATGTTTAAGGGAGGATTTTCCCAAGTTGGTTTTGCCTCTTTCCTTGGTTGTATGGACTTGCAGTATGTAAAAGGGTGACTAAGCCTTGTTGCTAGGCCCTACATTTTTTATTTATTACTCATAAATTCAAGCTTAAGGGGGGGGTGTTATAATAATCAAACCCATAGTATTACCCACTTAGACATTAATTCATTTATTTTTGTCTTATTTGCCTAGTTCATGAGTCCCACCATGTTCAAGTTGCTAATTGCTTATCCATAGAGGTCAAAATTGCCATCTTTGACTCATGTAGCGCTTGGGAAAGCCTTAGGAATCAAATCGGCTTTATTCCTGGCCTCCTAGGTGCCCTTCTACTTTTTCTGCTTTGTTGACTGCTTTTTCAGTTTTTAAAGCACATAAGGAAATCAAGACTAGGTGAGGTGAACCTGTTTTATTCCCCTTTCATCCTCCACTCTTTCCTCCATGAAAAAGCATGTATGAGCTACCATTTCACCACTCATTAGCTTTCCCATGCACCCTTTCCAATTCGTGATCCTCATGAATGATTTGGGATCAGCTTTTTACACCTATGGGGGATTTGCCTATTTTGGGTAAGCCTGCTTTATGCTAGTTTTGGATGCTTCCTCATGCATTTGATTTCCTCATGTATTCTATATATACAGCAGCCTATGTTATTACAGGGTTGGCTATTGTACACTGAGTTAATATAATTTTTTGTTACAGCTCCATTTTCAGTCTCCATTGTTGACAATTTTGCATGATCAATTGTAATTTGTTGTGAGTGAAATTAATCTATTGCTGGTCATAATTTCTACAAATTTTTTTCGAACAATAAGAATGGGTGAAGAAAAGGAATTGGTACTAGGGAAAATAATACCTTGCTGTAGTAAGTCCCGAACGAGCATCTCAATCTCCGTCTTTTGGTGAAACAGGTAACGATAGGGCCTAATGTTTGGAGAGCCACTTCTAGGAAGGAACATAATATGATGGTCCTCTGGTATTGAAGGTGGTAATCCCATCGGTTCAGCAAAGATACATGCATATCTATCCAATTTTTTTTTGTATATCTAAGGGAGTAGTGGAGACCACTGATGGTTGCAACTGAATGGAATGAAGTTGAGTAATGACACCATGTGTATTATTATTAAGGATATTTTCCATGTGTTGTGAACAGATTATGCTGAAAGGCCCTGGTTGTAATCCCTTCAATGTGTGGCTTTTCCCATTGACTAAGAACTGCATCCAAAGTTCAACAAAATCCCATAAGACGGGTCCAATTTTGCAAAACCATTGAGCACCCAAAACCACATCACATCCACCTAAGGTCAAGGAAAACATGTCAGAGCTCAAGTTATAATCTCTAATAGATATGTGCACATTGCAACACTTCCCCTTGCAAGGTAAGGTTCCCCCATTCAAAATCATGAATTCAAAGCTGGAGCAAGGATAGAAACAACTATCATCATGTTTGGCTATCTGAGCGTCAATGAAGTTACATTGAGTGCTACTAGAATCAATGAGTATTGTAAGAAGAATATTATTAAAGAAACCCTAGACCCACATTGTTTGTGGGGTGGTGACTTTGTCTAATGCATGGAGATATATATTTAGGTGGTCATCTTGAGGAGGGTCAACAAGTGGCTGTTGAATGTCGAGTTGATCTACTGGATCCTAAGCATCTTCACAAATTTTAGGTGTAGGTGGAGAATCCAAATCCAAGAGATAGAGCTTTTTCTCGGCACATCTATGTCCTTGGGTGAATTTCTCATCACAATTAATACAAAGCCCTTTTTCTCTACATTCCCACATCTCAGCTTCAGAAAAATGCTTGATAGGAGTGGTTTTAGGGGATGGCATGATTGGAGGTATTTGGGAAACCATATTCCTGAATGAAACAAAAGTGTATTTGTAGTGTTACTGAGCTATGATATTGTCCTCCACCAACTCACCCAACCCTAGGGATTTCATCATTATGCTGGGACAGAACATTTTAACCTTGGATAAGATTGCATCCTTTAGACCACTGATAAAAACACTCCTATATAATTCATTAGAAAATCCTTCTATGTGATTGTACATTTTCTCAAATTTTGTCTGATACTCTCTCACAGTGCCAGTTTTGCATAGTGAGTGCTCCTATGAAGTGATCAAAAGAACTGGGGCCAAATCGCTGCAAAAGGAGATGGAAAAAATCTATTCATTTTGCCTCTTCATGAGCCTTAATGTACTAACCGATCCATTGAAGGGCTTCATGTTCCAAATGAAAGGATGCAAGTGGGACTTTTTTGACATCAACAGTGTTATGTAGACTGAAATATTGGTTTTCCCTGTATATCCATCCAGTTGGGCCATCACCATTGAAGTGAGGAAAATCAAGCTTCGTCCCATGAAAAGTGTTGGAAGAAGAGAACTCGGTGTCTACAGAAGACTCTGGTTGTAGTTTATTGTTCATGATTGAATGTTTAATATGGAGGATGAGAATGTTTTCATCCAGATATTGGAGTTTGTTCTTGAGGGAGGCAATTCCATCTTCTAATTTTGTGTTTCCTCCTATGCAGGTGACAACCATAACCAGGAGTTCCTTGATCTAAAATTCCAATTGAAATGAACAATACATATGCAAAGAATAAGAACTATTGCAATAATCACAGTGTTAGGAATCCACTGCAAAAAGCAAATTTGGAAGAAATTCCACCTAGTGAGCCCAAGAAAGTGCTCTAATGAAAATGCAAGGCATAATAGAAATAACATAAAACATAAGGAATTTATTGATTGCGGGCCACTTCGAGGGGGAAACCTCCTTTGAGTAAGATCAATACAAATAAATCATAGATGCATTCGTTGGCCTAAACATGTACTTATATACTAAGTCTAATCTAAACAACTATTACTCCCCATGAATGTGGGTTAATAGAATATACTCATGGGATGACTTACAAAGCATATGTGTCCAACAACAATTTACCAACAAATTAAATAGAAGGGTTGACACACATTCCTAACACAAAATATAAACCATTGATGTCAATGGAAGTGAGTATTTGAGGATGAAGGATGAAGGGTCCTTCTAAATCGTGGATCAAAATGTGCCCAACTTTAATGGATTATGTCTTTGATAAGGAAATATAGAATTTTTCTAACAAGTAATGGACTCAAGTATTCTCTTGGTCGAAACATGAATGATGGATGACACATTCAATAATGGTGACTGATCTTGCATAACATAGCCTAGTTTTGAACTATAAAAAGGATGTATATGCAAATTGGATGTCAAATACTATTTGAATATCCTAAATGGGTAGATTAGGTAACTTATGATACACAAATTGCTAGTTCGTGAAGACAACTTGATGGGATCATAATTCTTGATACTATGATACAAGAGGTGTTGTAAGTGATTGTAATGAATGTATGCATGGGTAACTTAGTGCAAATGTTTCAACCAAATGTGACAAGGGATTGCTTTCCATCATTTCTAGATTCACTATGTTAAGAAGATGGTTATTTACGCTTTGGATCTGTGATACACAGTCCACCATTAGGATTAAAGATAGAGAAATGAAGTTAAAAATAATGTATTTTTCCAAGAAGATTACCTGAAACCCTAAATTTATATAATAATAATATAAAGGTAATAATAATATACGAAAAAATATAATGTTAGATTAAGACAAAAAGGAGATAAATAAAAATAAAATAAAAACTAAAACATATGAACCAAAAATGACAAATGCATATAATATAATAAATATAAATATATGAGAAATTAAAATATATATAATAAAATAGTATCCAGTTATATATAATAATTACATATATGCCCAAGATATAATGGCATGGACTCTATAGTGATCTTTTCTTTATGCTCATAAGCAATCTTGGAAAATCAGAAAGAGAGGATAGAGTGAATACCTCCCTTATCACTTACATTCAAGTTGTGGTTTACTATTTTTAGAAGTCCATACACATTTAGGGATTTAATTAGATGGAGTAATAACCCCATAAGTTTCATATTATTTGTATTTTTAATTCCTCATTTTTTCTACAAATATTTTCCCTAATTTATTTTTTAAGTACTTCAAATTCAACACTATGGTTTGGTCACTTGATACACATACACGAAGGACATAATTGAGTCTTCTTACTCTAGTATAATATTCACCTTTTGACCATAAGGATATTTTGGCTGATACAAAAGTGTGAAAAGTCTAAAATACCTCCTTCATCACGCCATATAATTCAAATCATTGCTTCGTGACACCAATGTAGGCCCCTTAAAAATAACCAATTCAAGTATGTATATCAATCTCTGGAATGAAGTAATTCCTTGGTCTTGATTTGAACCCACAATGATATGGATCTTGAAGTGATGAATTATCAAGTTTTATTGAATCAAAGCCATTGTTCTCCAATTGTGTTTTAATTTTATCCTTATGTGACTAGAACTCAACCTTCCTATTCTCCTTATCCTAATCTTTATGATGTGAATTAAGGAGGATCTTACCTCATTCAAAAGTTTCCCTTCCATATCTTTGAGAGAATATTTGTTGGACATATTTTCTTTAATATATATTTTTGAACTTTTCCATTTGTCCTTTTCTTAACATATATATGGTTTCAACCTTTTGCACCATGTTTCCTTTTACGTTTCCCATTTTCTCTTCTATCTTGGACATTCTAAAATCCATCTCTTGATTTTCCTTTGGTGTTAATGATGAGTTCCCAGGAGTTTTCATAGGTGTATAACTTTTCATAGAATCCTCTATCATGTGAACCGATGTTTATATTTTGTAATAATTATCCTCTTTTCCCTCTTCATCACTCCTTTTGAATCACCCAAAACATGTATTCCAATCAAAACTTATATGAATTTCAAGTTAGAATACCTTTAAAATCATTGGTTTGTTAACTATCTTGTTGGCCAACCATTCCCCTAAAGTATTTATTAAATTTCAACACCTTTGAGTCTAAAATTTTGGCTTATAGTATCTCGGTGCGTCTTTTCTACAAAGCCATAGGTTTGACCAAATTATGATGTGGCTAGAGAAAGTTGTAGTAACTTTCCCAAAACATGTTATGTTTGTCCTTTTCAGGATACTGAACTTGTCAAACTTGCCACGTGTCTAATTTTTAAGGTATCTTTTGAATTTTTTACTAGAAACATTGTGGTCTATCTTATTTTCAATGTAACTAATGTCACTCAATTTTATGATCTTTAGATATAACAATTTTACCTATGGCACATGTTTGAGACTAGTTTTTGGACTAATCAAATTTCCTACCTTCCTAAGGCTATAATTATGAACTTATAGAGAACCAAAACCTAATTTTTTTACCACATGTACTTCTCTATGCCTTTGTGGCTCTTAATATATATATAATATATATTGAAATTCCACTAAAAAATATAGTGAAAACGAAAATATTCCTTATTGTAAAGAATCCAAGTCAAGGCCCATATACTCTTGTACCAAATTCCATGAACCTAATTCCCAAAATGGCATCACAATGGAAAGAATACGTTACTCCATTCCTTGAAAATGAATAAGAAGCTTGTTCTCAAGGGTAACCTCATTTTACAATATATCAAATGGACAAGATGATATTATCTCTAAAACTAGGTCTCATTGGTATATATAGGAGACAAAGGGTACAGTTACAATTAAGGTCCAATCCAAACAATATAAACGACACTAATATAATAATAGAAATGTAATGTCACAATATCAAGGGAATAACATTATGTGATTAATTGTATTTTTTTCAATACTTTGAAATTTGGTCTCTATAGCTATTTTGTGGTTAATGGTGTTGTTTTCACCATCATGCCACTTGTCAATGTTGTCCCTCTCCTATGGAAATGAAATTGTCTCTTCGAAAGGTGGACGAAACTGCTAAGTACTAGGTCTATTTTGATATCTCTAGAAGAAGAAGAAAACATAGGTTTAGAATAGTGGGTGTTTAATTCACTTCAGGCCAAGGAAAATGCAATCAAGTAGATAAGAGGAGGTTTCAGTGTTTTATGCATTCAATGTATAGGATAAATATTTCATAATTTTGAAATAATTATTTGAGATGATAGGAATGAGGGTAATTCATGGGTATTGTTGTAGAATTTTAGCATGTAGATCAAGATACTAATAAACATAGAAATATTGTGAAAGATCAACAATCTAACAAATTCATGCAATAAATTTTCTAAACATTAATAATAACACAAAAGATAGAAGTCAATAACAAGAGAGAATCTGGTATTATATTAAGCTTCAATGAATGAAGTAAACAATATAAATAGGCAAGGAAATTTGAACAGGTCATGGACGAAATTCAAATTGTTCATACAATGCATGAGATTATAGCTAGAGCTAGAGGCCCTTAGTTAGCCATGCACACTCTCCAAGGTAATTTTAATAGACTCATGACTTCCCTAATTCGACTTAGATCCATACATTCTAGGAACAACTAATTGCAAATGATAGAAGGAACATGCACTTGATTGTAGGCACGTGCATGAGGTGCGCATCCCTAAAAACACTGAAGGAGGGAGATAATGTCTCATAATATATAAAACATAGGTGCATGGAATCCCTAAACAGTTGAGTAAACTCCCTCTATTCACTCCATAACTCAAACTTGCAATGTGGGACCCTGAAATCAAGGAAAATAAGTCCCAACTAAAGGAATTTTTGCTCATATGCCAAACTAGACTTCAGGAGTTCTAAAAAAGGTATATAAGATAGTTTAGGACCCTTAGTGTCTATAAGTAATATCTATGGGGACTCGTGGTTAAATTAAATGATATTTGGCCCACTAGAATCATGAAACCATAGTTTAAGTCACTAGGTAGGATAATGAAGCTAATGAGAGGGTTATTGTTCTCTAAACCCCCCCATAAGCCAAACTAGGTGAAATAAATGCAAGAAAAATTAGTCTCGACAATTTACAACCATGTTAGGTACCCATGTACACAAGATTTTCTAAAACTAAGTGAGAGGAAAAAACCACATGAGAAATCCACGACCCCCATAAAAGAGAATGCAAATGAGAAAGATAAATATCCTACTCACAAGAATCCTTCAATTTCAAGGCAACTCATAACTTGGTGAATTTATTCTTGAATAAAGGATTTGTGAATAATCCTACAAGATTTTTAAACTCCTCCTTCTCTTGGAATGAATGTGATCACATTCACAAGATCCAAATAATCGAAGTACTTGAATTATGATACTTGACCACTCCTTGCTTCGAATGGAGGAAACCCCTTGAAGCTTTTGTGTGGAACTTGGTGAATTGTAGGATGAAAAGTTGTAATCCTAAGTTTGAAGAGACATTTTGGAAGTCTTCTTCAATGAGAACCTAATTTGGGACAATTTCTCCCTTATATGTGTAATGGATTTGTACTAATGCATTATCATTGAGATATTGATATTGGAAATGATATCTAATGCATAGTAAAAAAATGTTGATCACCTCTTCTTTTCGGCCTGTAAAAGGGTCTTCCTCACTTGAGTGATAGATAACAAACGATGTATCTCCCATGGGTTTTTGCAACTCTCAATGGATGTGAATATGTCCTTTTAGGTGATATGGTGTGAAGCTTCTGGGCCTCTTTGAATCTATCAATGGATTTGAATATGTCCTCGTAGGGAATATGTTGCGAGGCTTCTAGGGCCTCCTTCAACCTTCAATAAGACTATATATATGTAAAAAATAGTATACCGACTTGTTTAGAACCCCTATAGTGTTAATACCATGTATAATTTGACCATGTATATCTATAAACTAAGAAACATAGAAATACTATGAAATAGATTAGCAATCAAACAAATTCATTTAGTAAATGTGCTAAACATTAATCATTACACAAAACAGATAAGTCAGTACCATGAGAGAATTTTGTATTACATTAAGATTCAATGAATGAAGCATAAAGTATAAATAGGCAAGGAAATTTGAATAGGTCATGGAGGCACTTAAAATTGCTTATGCAATACATGATATGCTAGTTACGATTACTTAGAGCTAGAGACCCTTATTTAGCCATGCACTATCCAAGATGAGTTCAACTGACTCATGACCTCCCTAAGTGTACTTAGCTCCATACATTCTAGGAGAAAATAACTGCAACTGACATAAGGTACATGCAATTAACTAAAGGCACATGCAATTGACTAAAGGCACATGAACCTGATTGAAGGAACATCCATTAGGTGAACATGTGTAAAAACAATTAGGAAGGGCACTATTGTCTTGTAATATATAATAATAAAAAATAGGTACATGGAGTCCCTGAACAGTGGAGTAAACTCCCCAGATTCACTCCATAACTCAAACTTTCAATGTGGAACCCTAAAATCAAGGAAGATAAGCTCTAATTGAAGGAATTCCCCCCCCATATGCCAAAATAGATTTCAAGGGTTGTATAAAAAAGAATATAAGGTATTTTAGGACCCTTATAGTTTATAAGTAATCTCTAGGGTGACTCGGGTGGTCAAATTGAATGATATTTGTCCCACTAGATTCATGAAATCATAGTATAAGTCACTAGGTAGGAGAATGAAGCTAAGGAGAGGGTTATTCTACTCTAACACTTGCAAGTATTATAGATTGATTGAAGTGTTTTCACTTGAATTGTATATATAATCACCTCTCTTCATAGTGAATGGACACAACAATGTGAATATAGCTTTAACTTATTCAAAAAACTTCTTACTAGTGTCGCACCAATTTTGAGAAATGAAGATTGCTAGAATTTATCACAACAAATGGCAATGTGGTGTGCCATGAATACAAAAAGATGAAAAAAAATAAAAGGAATTATGGAATATGTGATTAGAGATTGAAAAAATATTGCATGCATTAAAACTATGGAGGAACTACTTAATGGGAATAAAATTTGCACCAAGAACAAAATAGAAAAATGGAAAATATTTCTTTGAATAACAAATTCAATTTCGAAGAAACAAGATGGATAAAGTTTCTTTGTGAATTTTATTTTGATATTGATCACAATAAATGAAATTAGGATGAGTTTGTTGATGTACTTAACAAAAGAGTGCATGAAAACACAATTAATATATGAATTAGATTTGAGGAAAATAATTGTTGAAGTACCTGTGACTCATGAGAATTATCTTTAAATAAGGGAAGGATTGGAATTAGAAAAAATATAGTATAAATTTGAAGGGTATAATATGGAAGATGTTAATATTATCATGCATAAAATTTTTACTTATGTTCATCTCTTTCGAGGTGAGGAAATTACTTTGAAATGAAATGCTCAATGATCCCTATTAAAGCTTCCCTTGATACAAAAAAGGATTTACAATAATGAGGAAATAATATTTTTATCTAGGAAAACAAATGGATATTTTTTAGTATGTATCAAGACGTGTGGAGGTCCAACTACTTAATATCAACGTAGATATCCAATTTTTTTGTTACTACCATTCTTTTCTTGAAATATGAAGTAGTACATACTAATTTCATCATTGTTTTACCATATATTGTGAGGGAAGATGACTCCATTATCATGGTTGTGAATCAAATTATACCCATTTTACTCCATTACAGTCCAAATATTAGATTGAAAATATAATAGATATTTACATGAAACAAATTACTAGATTGTACATAATTAACAAAGACATCATTTTTTACAAAGATGTTAAGTTCACTTCAAACATTTGCAAGGGAGTATTCAAGGCATGATGGATAAAGAGAATTGGAAATGAGTTTATTGAATATACACTATAAACATATGCATGGAAAATCCATATAAAAATGGGAAGAGTAGTTTTATGTGGTAGTCACATACAAAGATGTACATAATTCATCCTTAGGAATGGTCCATTTGAAGCTTTGTATAGCATAACATGAAATGCTCTAGTTGGTTGGGATAATCAAATTGATGAAGACATACTTGGGGATAGTTTTTCTATATGAAATGGAGGAAAATGTTGTTAGAATAAGAAAGAATTTGAAATAATACCAAGATAGGTAGAACAAATATTATGTAGGAAAGAACATAATTCTTTGAGATGTAGGTGTTGGGGATCATGTATTTCTTTCAATAATACTATAAATAGTATCTTGTTGAATTTTGAAAGTTCTTCCAAGCTTAACCCTAGATATCAAAATCCTTTTTAAGTCCTATATAAGATGAGACCCATGGTATATATACTTTTATTACCTAATAGCATGAAGGATCACAATGTATTTCATGTTTCCTTGCTAAATAAATATGTACATGAAATTAACCATGCAATTGATTGGGTTTTGATCTAGGTGAAACTAAAGGGAGAGTTTCAATTATAAACATTATGCATCAGAAATTGAAATTGTATATATTAGAGGAAGGAAGAATGGTTGCAGGTAACATTACATGCTAGGAATGATAGTAAAACCTTCACCCACAATACATTTGTTGTTATTGTGATGCTTGAGAATCCAAGTGCAGATCTTGCAACAAACAACAAATTACCATAAGGTAGATAGTAGGTTTGACTCTTTCTATACACATTGAAGAGTATTGGAATTTAGATCCCTCTAAGGGACTATTGAGTAGAGAAAGAGTGGCTCTTCCTTCTGTTGTATGGGGTAGTGGAAGAGAGCACCATGGTTGGTCTGAGGGATAGATGAGATCCCTATAAATCTATGCAAGGAGTATATTGGTTGATCATGAAATAGAGAATGGGTTTGGATGAGAGATAGAGAGAGAAGAAAATTTATATGATCCTTCACCTTGGTTGCCTTGTAGCCTATATTGGGGATGGAATTTGTAGAATATGCTTAGGATTGAATGAAGAATTGCTCATAAAAAAAATTATTAGACCTATTCACTAAATGATATGTGACTTTTATTTTTATATCAATATGAAAAATCCATGTTTATATATTATTGAAGAAAATTCTATTTGGCATGCAGTGTGTGATTATGTTTCTTTTTTCCATTGCATTTTCATTGTCACAACTTCACATGCATTCGTTAAATTCCATTCCTTAAGAAATTTTATTTAGCTTTGATCATGGGGATTTAGTCTCTAAGGGTTGGTTGGATTTTGGGAGCCTTTTGTACCAGAGAAAATGAATTTTGATAGAGTGCCCCATTGTCTTAAAAGAAAAAGAGGGGGTTGGGTACATTACCATAGGGAAGCCTCCCACTGGGTCAAGCTCCAATAATACCAAAAAATTCAATGCATTCTCCATGAGGAGGACTCCATCCTTATTTATAGCTATATATGGAAGCCTAATCATAACCAACTCCTATTTATATAGTCGACCTTCTTTAGTGAGGTCACGTTACATTTTCCCATGTGAAGTAATTAGTGGACCCTATTTAATAATAGAAAGCATAGTGGATCTAGTCCACTTTACATTTAGTGGCCACAACAACTGCACAGTTATTATTCTAGTGGGCCCTTCATGCTCCCCATTACACCCCGAGGGAGATTGAAATGTTCCACCCCCATTAAAAAATTGATGGCCTCAGTGTTTCTACTAAGGATGTATAGACATAAATTGGGGCCCTGTGTACAAGTAATAATTATAATGTTGAATTAATCCAAGGAACCACTCTCCCATGTGTAAGGCTAACCACATTATGGAAGTATTCCAAGAATATCGTCCATAAAATTATTTCCCATGTACGAGTGTTGAGAAAAATGCTAAAG
The DNA here is from genome assembly GCA_001517045.1 of Pseudotsuga menziesii. Taxonomy (NCBI): domain Eukaryota; kingdom Viridiplantae; phylum Streptophyta; class Pinopsida; order Pinales; family Pinaceae; genus Pseudotsuga; species Pseudotsuga menziesii. The sequence goes on from LPNX010999178.1 coordinate 231,383, forward strand.
TTATCCTAGAATATGATCCATAATCCAAGGTCACATGTACAAGTACTAATCTTAATGTTGAAGTAGTGCAAGAATTTTGTGCATAAACTAAGTGCCATCTATAGGTGTTTGTGCTAACACCCAACTAATGAATGGTCAAGTATTGTTCTTAAAATTCCCATCATGGTCATGCAAATCCAAATAAATAGAATCATCCATGAACAAAAGAGCATCCACATAGATTGAAAAGGGTAGTTGCGGATCTTAAAGAAACACTACCATTAGAGAATATGTAAGCTAAAAAATGGTAGTTATATATAGGTGTTCATTTCAATGCTAAGGTAGTCAAGTGAATTAGGGTCCCATATATAAGGGCTAAACACAATGCACAAGTAGTCCAATAATCTCATCCATCAACCTAGGTACCATATACGAGTGTTGACAAAAATTCTAAAGTTGTCTTGGAAGCTCATCCATAAGGTAGGGTCCCATGTACAAGTATTAACTTTAATGATTAAATAGTTTGAGAATATTATCCATAAAGTTAGGTCCCATATCTATATGTTCATCCTAAATCCCAACCTAAACCCCAACTAATGAATCTTTTTCTCATTGAATGTATGAGTAGTTTCCTTCAAATTTCCAACATGGTAATGTGGATCCAAATAAATAGAACCAACCATACTATAAATAGAATCCGCGTAGCCATAAAAGGTCAATTTTGGATCCAAAAGGAGCACTACCAATGAAGAATCTAAAAACTAAAAAATGGTAGGTTTAACTAGCTCATGTTGTGCCTCAATGAATCTCTCATCATATAATGCATTAGAGTAATCAAAGAGAAGGTGGAAGTAGTTCTCTTCCCATAGTTAACAAATATCCATATCCCATTCCTCCCAAGTGTTATCTAAATCATACAAACCATAACAGATGTCACTTGTATACTCCTCTTCAATATCACTCCAAATTTCCATCTTTTGGATTACTTCATAGGCTTCGCATAATAGGCTTCACATAATTATTGTATCTAGTTCTCCATACTGTTGGACTATATGAACTCCTTCAAAGGGTAAATTTTTTTATCCTTTGAGTAAGAATTGTTTGATATTCTTTTCATAATTCACAACAACTTCAAGAAAACATGTAGGAGAGATTACTTCCACATAATTTATATCTTCCATGTAATATACATATAACACTGGATATTCCTCAATGACTTGGCATAATATATCCATATAAGAGACTATAATCTGCCATAAGTATGAGATCTAGGGTTTTTAGCCACCAAATTAATAACAAAACTCCCTCAGTGTTAATCATAATTTCTAGTTGACCAAAATTACAGAATGTCATAGCCACTTCATCTATTGGCATCGGTCTAGCAGAAATGTGGGCACTTTATTTTAAGATATATGCTCTACAGTCCATGAAATCATCACTAGGAAACCCTTAGATACTTGATTGTAAATTAGTAATACCTTCTCTTTCTAGATTCTAGTTTGGACAAATTTATTTTTTAAACTTGGGTTTGTTTTAGAGAAATGTAAAACTAAATTTATTTTCTTTAGAATCTACACAAAAAAGTTGCAATTGGATTTGATTGTTGTGACCTACTTTTTCCCTTGACAAAACCTACCAAAAAAACAATGATCTATTTTGGGCCCAAGAAATAGAATTGATAATCCCTAACCCTTAAAAGTGAATATGTTACTAGTGTTTTCACACCAACACGTGCAAAAGTGCATCTACAAAGGGTTTTTCTATCCTCAATAGAGTTTTGATGGAAAAAATAGAAAACAAACAAACAATAACTAAAATGAATAATCTAACTAGAAGGAAGAAGTAAATATATGACCCTTAAGGTGTGGATTTAGAGTAATTACAACAAATGCTTTATGGCTATGGATTGTGATTTTGGGTAGATTTTATTGGTATGGGTCTTGATTTGTGCATTTAAGATTTCCTTGGGATTCTTTAATGGAATATCATATCATGGATATCCCATTTATAGAATCAAGTAATATTCTCTCAATAGTTTCAACATCACTCTCTCCTCTTCTCTAAGTAGATTTTTCTAAAACATTAGGTACAAACATTGATACCTTAGTCCAAATTTTTGTCCATGGATTTGAAGTATAGATGTTGACACAAGATTTTCTAATATTTGGCCTTAAACTCAAAAACCAAAAATTTCTTAGTGTGCTTTTCAACCATATAAGTTTTTCTTCTAAAAGTACATGATGTGAACATGATAAGGCTAACCCTAATATTGATATAATCTCCCAGTAAAATCACTAAAATTCCTTTTAAATTTTATAGAAATAAATTTCTCACCCAAATATGGCCTTCCTCGTCCAAATATTGTAATGACAGATTCAACTTATACTCCTAGTAATACATACACATGTTGCACTTTGAATGTTAGATGGACCTTTCTTAACCATATATGCACTTCCACTTACCCACCAAAGTCATATTGTGGAATCTTCATCGGATTGTTGAAATTGTGTATGTGATGGATTTGTATCCCTAATTATTTTAGAAGGGTGTTCACTTTCATTGCATAAGGGTTTAGCTCCCCTTATTATGTAGATCCCTCATGATTAGAAAATCAAGGATTTAGTCCACGGTTACTTTTCCTAAGTCTTGTGGTTGCATCGTCTTTGTGATTTAGTTTGAAAGAGTATTTCATTTTTCATGTTGTTTTCACTTTTGAGATTTAACTTTTGATATTTATTTTTATTTCATTTCATTTTTTATAAAAATAAAATAAAATAAAACGCACTCGAAGAGAAAAAATTCAATCAAATTATGATACCAACTTTTTGCATTCTTTGTAACCAAATTGAGGTACTAATGCAACATAAATATAAAAAGGAAAATGGTAAAAGAAGACACAAAGAAACAATGGGAGCATTCCAACACTAAGGGGCATATTGCAACTTCAACCCTAAGTAATAGTGGAAAACGTCTTCACTCGCACCATACGAACGGTTTATTTATATTCGTAAAATGAGACATTTAAAACAGAGAAACCCTATTCATATCAATAAGGTGATATAAAATCTAATATAGAATTTACTAAATACTCAATTCATTAATAAAATCCATTAGTATTGTATTGGATATAGTGCTCTTACAAATATAACATTTTTATGCTATATTATAAAATTATAAGCATATCCACAAAATAAGTTATGTATAGGGAATCCAATAATTTAAAAAATAAATAAAAACAATAACATTTGTTTTATAAAAAAAGTTTTGGGTGTATTGTACAATTATGTAATACTAAATTTGAAGAGTTTAAAGCCTTTTAGCAAAATGGTAGTTTTTTTTTAACACAAATAATACCCTATTAGTGTTATTACTATAACATTGTCATGTATATGTCCTTACAAATCGATTCAAAATAAATATAACATGACAATACATGTGCTTAAAAGTTTTAAAAAATAATGTTATATGGTCAACGAGGCTTGTTTTTACTTTTAGTGCTCCTTATTTGATTGTCACTAAAGGGATACATTTTTTTCTAGTCTCATATTTAAATTTGGTGGGATCAAGGTGCCATGTCTTCAATTAAATAATTTTCAAATAAGATTATTTGCAAATAATGTTTCACCAACCTACTAGTTCCCTAGGTTGAGATGGAGACATAAATTTTGTAATAAGGGGCTATGGGACCCAAAAGGACTTTAGTTTACCATATTCACATTTAAATGGGTCACATAAATGATAGATATTAAGAAAATAAGGTGGCATGGGTTCATGAAGACACTTGGAAGCTTGTGGATCCTTTGGGTGACTAGATTCCCCACGCACTTGGAATGATATTAATCAAAATTCGAACACATGGGTAATGTAATGTTATTGGAGGGTGATGTGGTGTAAAATATAATATAATTAGACAAGTAATTCTAATTGGTAAATGAAATTAACTCCCATGGAAGTGGCAAAGACTAGAAGACAATGTGTGTCACTTGGAAGGAGAATCCATGCACTCTATGACAACAAATGATAAAATATTCTATGACAAGTATGAAAAATTCAAACTTGATTGCATATATATGACAAATATGACTTGATAGGTCTAAAAATAGCCACCAAGAGTTTTACTTTGGGACTTGGGTGCAGCCATTTGAATTGGGGAAAGAATTGGAGCATGAAGAGGAAGACAAGTGACATGAGGTTTACTAAACCACTAAGATGAGTTGGAGGAATCCCATGGAGGGAAATTAGACCTTAGGAGGCCTCATGAAGTTAATAAAAGGATGTCATGAGGAAGGAGAATGTATTTTTATCATTTATTAATTGTCCTTTGGAATTTTGGAGAGATTTTGTTTGTCCATTGCACGGTGAGTGTTCACTCTCCCTTCTTGTGAACCAATTTCAAGGGAGTTGGATTCCTTTGCAAGTTAGTTGATGGAGAGGCCATTCTTGTTAGTTTTTCAACATTAAGCTAGCATTATTAGGATCTTTAACTGAGAGAATAACAAGTACAGCAATCAAACACAAGAGACAATGAACACAATGTTTTTCCTCGAGGAAACCATAAAGGAGAAAACCCTGCAACTTCCTCAGAGATAGAATCAACACCAAAATAGTAAAAGCCCCAAAACAGTAAGTGATCTCCCGACAGTAGTAATCTTCTTCTTGTCTAGCCCCAGTGTCTTCTCCTTCCTCAACTATGCGCTACACTTGAGTGTGAATGACTTGTGTGATAAATAGAGACTCCAATTCTCTATTTATACTAATCCTAAAATGACTAAAACCCTACTAGGGCGGACCTCTACTAGGAGAGTCTAATAACCCTAGTGCCCCGGAATTGCGGGGACTTTAACCCTTAGACAATCGGAGGGTTTCCCACTATGACTTGACATGACTTATTTAAACAATTGATCCTCCCGATCGGAACATCGAGGCATGACAATATGACTCAATTACATTATAGATAGATCCCAGAATAAACATCGGGTTACAATGCATAAGATACATAGATGAATACATTCCGAAGTTACAAATACATCAACACTCCCTCTTAACTAGGAAGGTATTCTTTCAACACAATTTTCAGCACTGGTCTTCTTCTCTGTATCAACTGGATCATCTCGTCATCTGCATCTCAAGTCTTCAAGTCATCTTCGTCTTCAAGTCATCTTCATCTTTTAGTCATCTTCATTCTTCGAATCTAGATCATCTCTCGATCTGGATCATCATGGGACATCATCACTGGATCTGGATCATCACTCGATCTGGATCATCACTGGATCTGGATCATCACTCGATCTAGATCATCACTGGGAATCATCACTGGATCTGGATCATCACTCGATCTGGATCATCACTGCTGGATCATCATCACTGGATCTTGGTCATCACTCGATCTAGATCATCACTGGAAATCATCATCACAAGTGCTATGTCATGATTCTTCTTATCACGGGAAGTTCTACAAATCCAGCCATTTTTCATGCTGGTTGTAGGCATAGCCTCCATGTAGGTCTTCCTTCATCGCTTATATATGACACTAAGTCAGAATGGCCCACCCAGCACTTACATATGACTTACTCGTCAGAAAGACATGCCCAGCACTCACATCTGATCATGTAGGAACCAATCCTATAATCATATCAGAAAGGCCCAGCACTCACATTCACCAGCATGATAGGAACTCAAACTACTATCATCTGTGAAATGGCTCAGAACTTACAACCACCAGCATGATAGGAACCCAAACTACTATCATCTGTGGAAAGGCACAACACTCACATCCACCAGCATGGTAGGAACTCAAACTACTACCATTTGTGGAAAGGCTCAACACTTACAATCACCACCATGGTAGGAACTCAAACTACTATCATCTGTGAAAAGGCACAGCACTTATAGTCACCAACATGATAGGAACTCAAACTACTATCATCTATGAAAAGGCCACTGCACTTACATCTGATCATGTGGGAACACATCCCTTAGTCACATCAGAATGGCTCTCAGTCCTAGATTGAGGATCCCTGGTACCTCACCAGGTAGCTCCATTCAAAGAATGGCAGTAGCCCTTATATCTGACACTAATTCAGAATGTCTTAGCACTCATATCTGACATGGGAGGAACCTAATCCTTGATCCATGATAGAATGGCTTCAGCCCTTACATCTGATCAAGTGGGAACAAATCCCTCTATCACATCAGAATGGCCATGCACTCATATCTGATTATGTGAGAGAACATCTCATGGTCATATCAGAACGGCCCTCAGTCCTAGACTGAGTTTTCCTGATACCTCACCAGGAAGCTCCATTCTAATAATGGAAATATCCCTTATATTTGATCATGTAGGAACCAATCCTACAGTCATATCAGAATGGCTTAGCACTCATATCTGTCATGGAAGGAACCAATCCTCTCACCATGACAAAATGGCTCAACCCTTATATCTGACCTGCTCGTCAAAATGGCTATGGATCTCAGCACTCATATCTGTCATGGAAGGAACCAATCCTCTCACCATGACAGAATGGCTCAGCCCTTACATCTGACCATGGAAGGAACCAATCCTCTCACCATGTCAGAGTGGCTATGGGACTCATCACTTTCCCTTGGAGAAAACCTTGATCTGGAGAACACCAAGCTTCTCCCTGAAGTACTCGAACTTCACTCTAGCCAGTGGCTTCATCAATACATCAGCTATCTGTTCCTCCGTCACAACATACTGGAGCTTCACTGCTCCCTTCTGCACCATATCCCTGATATAGTGATACTTGATCTCGATATGCTTCTACTTGTCATGGAACACTGGATTCTCTGACAACTTCACACAACTCTGGTTGTCACAATGTATACAAGTAGCATCCAACTGGAGATCAAATAAATCAGACATTAGCTTCCACAGCCATACTGCCTCACAACTAGCTAAACAAGCTGTGACATACTCTGCTTCAGCTGTACTCAGTGCCACACAGGATTGCTTCCTACTAAACCAAGAGATCACACCTGATCCCATACTGAAGAAACATCTTGAAGTGCTCTTCCTGTCGATGGCACTACCTGCCCAATATGAATCAACATAACCCTCTAGGTTAATCTTTTGAGTTGCATCATACTTGAGCCCATAATCAACTGTACCCTTTAGGTACCTCAGAATATTTTTTGCAGCAATCAATTGAACATTTCTCGGATCTGTCAAGAACTGGCTCAAGGTGTTCACAGCAAAGCAAATGTCTAGTCTCGTGTTTGTCAGGTAGATCAATGACTCAATCATCTGACGATACATCGAAGCATCAACCGACTCTGATGAAGCATCACTCAATATCTTCAGGTTTGATGCCATAGGTGTGGCCATAGTCTTGCATTCCATCATCCCAAGCCTCTTCAGGATCTCTACTGCATACTTTCCTTGTCCAAGGAATATTCCATCCGTACTCTGCCACACTTCCATACCTAGAAAGTAATGCATCATACCCAAGTCCTTCATCTCGAACTCAGCAGCAAGCTTTCTCTTCATATCAACAATCAACCCATCTGTACCTGTCACAAATAGATCATATACATATAGTAGAAGCATCACTGGGTTGCCATCTTCAACCTTGTAGTAAAGGTTGGAATCTGCTTTACTCTTGGTAAAGCCCAAACTGGATAGAAAGCTGTCAATTTTGTCATACCAGGTCCTGGGTGCCTGTTTCAAACCGTACAAGGATTTCTTCAATCTGCATACATGAGACTCTCTGTCATGTATCTCAAAACCAAGTGGTTGTTCTACATACACTTCCTCTTCTACTACATCATTCAAGAAAGCAGTCTTGACATCCATTTGGTGTATTTTCCATTTCATTACTGTAGCCAGAGCAAGTACTGATCTGATGGAAGTGTTTCTGGCTACAGGTGCAAAGGTTTCTTCATAATCTATTCCTTCTTTCTGAGAGAAACCCCATGCCACAAATCTTGCCTTATACTTTTCAATGCTACCGTCTGCAGCATGCTTGATCTTATAGATCCATTTGGAAGTTACAACTGACTTCCCTTCTGGTCTTGGGACAACATCCCAAACATCATTCTTCATGATCGATTGATATTCTTTGATCATAGCATCCTTCCATTCTTTCCGTTCTACCGCTTCTTCATAACTGGAAGGTTCTTTATCAATGAAATCACATAGTAAAGCTACATACCCAGAGCAGGATCTGGTCCTCTTTCTTTCTCTATGGTTCTCTTCTGGAACCCCATATCTTTCCCCACCTTGGATAAGTTCTTGTACCCAAGTAGGTTTCCTCTTATGAGGATTCTTCTCCAGAGGTGGATCTATAGGTCTTTGTGGTTCTTCAAATTCTCAATCTTCTTCTTGAGCTTCTTTATTCATGGTTGTATCATGAATTCTGGGTGCTTCTGCTTCTTCAAGTTCTTCAGCAGGTATCTTTATGGATTTGTTGTAAGTTGTGTCTTCATCAAATCTCACATCCCTACCGATGTCAATCTTCTTGTATCTTGGGAAATAGATTATGTAAGCCTTCGAGCTTTCAGAGTATCCCACGAATATACCCTTCTTTCCCGAAGGATATAATTTTGTCATTTTCTCCTTTGGGATGTGTATGTACACAGGACAGCTAAATATTCTGAGATGGTTGGCTTCTGGTTTCTTGCTGGAGAATACTTCTTTAGGAGTCTTGTTCTCAAGTACTCTATGTGGAGTATGGTTTTGTACATACACCGTTGTTCTGGCAGCTTCAGCCCAAAGATGCATAGGAAAATCTTGATCATGAAGCATTTCTCTTCCAGCTTCCATGATAGTTCTATTATCCCTTTCTGCAACCCCATTTTGTTGTGGATTATAAGCAGTGGACAACTCCCTCTTAATCCTTGAGTCTTTGCATAGCCTCTTGAATTCATTTGAAGTGAATTCTCCGCCATTGTCTAATTGAAAAGTATTGATCTTATTTTCAGTATGGTTCCCGATCAGGGCTTTGAATTCCTTGATTTTGTTGAATACTTCGTCTTTGTTCTTCATGAAGTAAACCCATGTCTTCCTAGAAAAATCATCAATAAAAGAAACATAATATGCATACACGCTCAGTGAGCTTGATGACATAGGACCACATACATCGGAGTGGATGATTTCCAAGATTCCTTTTTCTTTGCTTTCACTACTTGGAAATGTCTTCTTTGTGTTCTTTCCCTTCGCACATCCTTTGTAGACCCCATCATGTTTTGCTTGGATTTCTGGAAGACCTTCAACAAATTTGCTTGAAATAGGTAGTGCTCTGTAATGCACATGTGCAAGACTTCTGTGCCAAAGTTCACTTGGCTCTACTGTATCATGGACCATTGCTTGTTCTAGATGGCCCTTCAATTTGTACAATCCTCCTTCTTGTTCTCCAATCACTACTGCATCATCGATAGTATTTACTCTAGGCCACATAATGACTTGACCATCTATGAATGCAACCCTCATTCCTTTTGCATCCAATGCTGATATGGAGAGAAGGTTCTTCTTGAGTCCTGGTACAAACAATACTTCCTTCATTGTTAGAGACTTACTAGAGTCTAGTTTATATGAAGATTCCCCACTACCTTTTATTGGATATTGGTAGTCATCTCCTAGTTTCACCTTGTGAGGTGATTCATGTTCTAATAGTCTTACAAAGGATTCCTTGAATCCAGTCATATGTTTGGAAGCCCCACTGTCTATAATCCAATCATCACTGCCATGAGTAATGTTACTTGTGAGAGCAGAAATCAAAACATATTCATCCTCGCTTGAAGAATCTTCCCTTTCATATCTGGATCTCTTCCTGGATGGTTCATCATCCTTTGTAGTATGAGCATGATGTCTTATTTTCTTCCCCTTCTTCTTATGAGAGTGGTTCTTGTTCTTAGGACAGTCTTTTGCAAAGTGTCCTTTTTCATCACATGTATAACATCTCAATCTAGATAGGTCCTTTCTATTATTATCCTTAGAATGATAGATCTTACCTTTGGAGTAATGAGTATTTCTTCTTCCCTTCTTGGATTGAACTGTGAGGGCTTGATATTCACTTCCCATATTCTCTTCTCGGGCTGCTATCTGAGCTTCTTCTTGAGAACATTCTTCCCATAGTCTGCTGAACTTGACTAACTTCTTTCTTGCACAGATTTTTTGGATGAAAGAATCCCATGACCTAGGAAGGCCATTCAAAGTAGTCATCACAATCTCTGCATTTTCCACTTCTTCATCAACAGCTTCTAATTGCTCCTTGATCTGAGAAACCCTTGTGAAGTAGGACTGGATAGTCTCTGCATTCTGAATCTTCACATTCTTCAGCTGATTCCTCAGAGTCATCTTCCAATTTATATTCTTCCCTTCAAACAACTTGGTCAGGGCATCAAACATAGCTTTAGGTGTCTTGAGAGAGGACACCTGTGGGATAAGGTGATCCTTGATAGAATCAGCAATGATCCTCTTTTCCATAACCATATTCTTCTTATGTAAGGCCTTTTCCTCATCTCCCTCTGGAACTAGAACCTCCTAGTGAATGTAGGAGTCTAATTCATTCTCTTCCAGGACCAAGGAGATCCTATACTTCCAGGCTCGGAAGTTATCAGCTCCCTGAAGCTTTTCATCAAACTTGGTATGGTGAGACATCTTAACTTAGAACCTCAAATGGAAATACAAAAGAGTTTAGATCTTACCAGGTTCAAGATGTCGGATCTGAAACTTGAGCTGAAATCCTGTAGAGCTGGTTCAGGAGCAAATTAGGGTTTTTTTTTCCGGAGTTCTGTCTACCAAAATGTCTTGAAATTTGTCCCTAACTTCAATTTTGGGGAGGAGATCAATCCATGCCTGGGCTCACTAAAAAAATTCTCTTCTGTGAAAAGCCCTAATTTCCGGCAGTAGTGTCGGGTCCAAAACTGGAAAACCTCAAAATTGGATTCTGCTTCGACAGAACGATGCGCACTAAGGAGAAGAGTTATTCCACCTTACTTTTGCTGAAAATTTGTGGGGGAATATCCATAAACTAGGAAACCCTAGTTCCCGCAGCTGCACAGTGTCTTCTGCTCAGGTTAGCTCTGATACCATATTAGTTTTTCAACATTAAGCTAGCATTATTAGGATCTTTAACTGAGAGAATAACAAGTACAACAATCAAACACAAGAGACAATGAACACAATTTTTTTCCTCGGGGAAACCATAAAGTAAAAAACCCCGAACTTCCTCAGGATAGAATCAGCACCAAAATAGTAAACTCCCCAAAACAGTAAGTGATCTCCCGACAGTAGTAATCTTCTTCTTGTCTAGCCCCAGTGTCTTCTCCTTCCTCAACTATGCACTACACTTGAGTGTGGATGACTTGTGTGATAAATATAGACTCCAGTTCTCTATTTATACTAATCCCAACATGACTAAAACCCTACTAGGGCCGACCTCTACTAGGAGAGTATAATAACCCTAGTGCCCCAGAACTACGGGGACTTTAACCCTTAGACAATCGGAGGGTTACCCACTATGACTTGACATGACTTATTTACATAATTCATCCTCTTGATCGGAACATCAAGGCATGACAATATGACTCAATTACATTATAGATACATCCTAGAATAAGCATCGGGTTACAATACATAAGATACATAGATGAATACATTTCAAAGTTACAAATACATCAACAATTCCAGCCTCTCATTGGATATTAATGAAGGAATTTTATTTGCAGGTTGAATGTCCATACAGTCTAATTCTCATCTATCTCCCTATTCTCTCACTCCTCCTTCTCCATTCCCCCACACTATCATTTGATTGTGCACTTATTCGAGTGGTACTTGCACTTTGATGAGGATATTTGATGGAAAAGATTGGGTATATTATGCATGGATCTATAATTTCATTTCCATATTCTATTTATGTCTAAATATCAGAAATACATGTATGAAAATATCGCATTCCCATGCTCTTCAATAACTAGTTTTCATGGATTTGGCTTCAATATTGATGTAGCTTTATATCATAATTGTATCAGGAAATCTATATGAGTTTGATTATGTTGAGGAAGAAATATATTATGTAATGCTTTGTAATTTCATTTGCATGTGCTATGCATCTCAAAATCCAGGAAACTCCTATGTGAAAAGATTGCATTCCCATGCATGATTGTATCACTAGTTTTCATGGATTTTGGCTTCAATCTTGAAGTAGTTTTATACCATATTTGTATTAGGGCTCTTCTCTAAGTTTGAAGATGTTATCACAACCATATATGATGTATTAATCTGTAATTTCATTTCCATATTCTTCATGTCTCTAAATCCAATAAACTAATGTGTGAAAATTTTCCATTCCCATGCCATTGAATCACTAGCTTCCATGACTTTGGATTCAATCTTGAAGGACTCCTGTATCATATTTGTATGATTTTTTTATTTTTAGTTTTATGATTTTGGGGAAGACAATTGTATTATGTATATTACCACCATGTTTCCTATTAATATTAGGAACCATATATCCTACTTTTCATGTGTCAAAGTTGAGAGAGTAATGGAATTCCCCTTAAGCAATTTCCATGAAAGTTACCCTACAAATATTGCAAATAATAATATGTTTTAAGAAATTCATAACCATGATTAATTAAATCCATTTATGTCTGATACTCATTTCATTACTCTGTTCTTAAATTTTGCAATTTTGTACTTGAGTTGGAGAGTTAGTTTGGCCTTCACCCTTGGGGGGATTTGAACACAATTTCCTAGTAAAATTGAATTGTTTCTCCTTAGCCCAAAACCATGATGTAGAGGCCTAAATTATGATACAAAGTGTCCATATACAATTTTGTGATGTTTTAAGAGTCACCATACCCTTACATTTAAAATTAGAGACCATTTGGAGTCATTTGGAAGCCCCTACGGTCTTGACTATGAAATCTCAAAAATTGCCCGAATTGCACTTTTCTCCAAAATTCCAAGTAGGGACATTACAGAAGGGATATATTGACTCTATATCCTAAAGGAGGGAGAGCCATATTTTTCTATAAAAAAATCCCAACTATTCCACTGCCCTAACAAATCAATCCCCCTAGGATCTCATAATTTCTTTTAGGTCATACTACTTTTGTCACAATGAATGCATGAAAACCTTCATATCCGCCATACTTATAAATATCTCCCTACTCTCATTTTTCCATTATTCTTACGAATAATTTTCCCATATACATATTTTTCTAATTGTTAGAGCATTAATCTACCTTGGTACCATGGTCTTACACCTAGGAGGAATTTTCATTTGTATTGTACTTATGTTATAAAATCCTACTTAGGTTATACTGATTAATCTTAGTCAATTAGGTAATTTCTGGCTCATTAACTCATAGTTGAGGGGCTCCACTTTGATCATCATGATAGTTGAAGTGCTCTACTTTGATAATTATGTCAACCCAGGTTCCCTCGTTGATTACAGACCACTCCTTATCCATTAATTCATGGAATATGTTTGACTATGGGTGCCAATGCTTGAATGTGGTTGTTTCATGGTATTCTTAGGCATTTATTGGCTCCTAGAGACTCTCCCAGTCACACATGTGTTCACCCATTCCTAGCATCCCTTCATTTATGATCCAACATGCCTTCATACATGTTCACACTTGCATTTGTGACTATTTGGTATGGTTTGGGAGCCTATTGATCAACCTAGGGGGGTTTAGGAGTCAAATCCTATCCTAACACTTATATGCATCTAGATGGCCTCCAAGGGATCATTAATTTTCCCCATTGTATTATAATTATGTACCATTCAGATCTACAAGTTGTATACTAATAGAAAGATAATTTATAGGCACCATCTATGTGTGTTATTTTGTTCTCTTTTATTATTATCTTGCATATTTTGTGAATAAATTCGATTGTGAATATTGTTCTACCTCCTAGATCTCACTATGAAGTAATTATCACATGGTATAAGATATTTTTGGACGTGAAAATAAAAACTAAAAGTGTTTGAGTTGTTGTTTAGGGAATTTTCCAAAAAAAATGAGTGTTTGCATTGCACATACAACAGTGTCTTTGTCACACATTACGCAAGCAGAATGGAGAATACTCGTGTATTTCTGACCCCATTCAACTATTTTGAATGGAAGGACAAAATGGTGATCCAGCATAGGTCGAAATGCATATATAGAGTCACCATCGGGACTAAGACCGAGCCCATCTCTACTGTGGAGAAATCAAAGTAATTCAACAAACTTGATGAGGCATTTGGTATGCTTTGTCTTGGCACTTCGAGAGACCTTCTCATCCATGTATAAATTATTGGCACAACCAATGAATTTTTTCTCCAGATTGAGTCACTCTTTGGGAATACCGATGAGATGAGAGGCCATTATCTCGAAAATGAGCTAATCTCACTAAGTACAACTAATTGTGAGACAATCCAAGAAATATTCACCAAGTTCAAAGAGTTGGTGCTTCAGCTAAAATAGTGTGGAATAGAGAATAAACATTATCATATTATATTTTTTATCCTTTTTAAGTTATGGCATGAGTATTCTGTGTTTGTTTGACATTCCACTCAAGCAAGCTCACGACTAGAAATTGGAGGATTCCTGCGCTAGCAGACTTCATGGATTCATCGACTCAGGAGAAAGACAAGTTAATGAAAATGGGTACCATAAAATCCACAAAGTATCAAAACCTTGGTGTTTGTGTGTAAAATAAATCCAAAGGAAAGAAGAAGTCAAGGATTTGAAGCAACAAAGAGAGAATGAGAAGAAGCATCCAGATACAGAAAGCTCGAGTTTAATTGATGAGGATTTGAGATCTGGGAGGATGAAGAAAAAGAGAGAGAGACCCACATGTGGTTATTGCAAAGTTTACATCATGAAATATATGTATTCATAAATAATATGGACATCATGACCAAGCTCCTTGAGAAGAACAATATTGATGTTTCATATTTTGCAAGAAGATGGGAGCGCAAGCAAGAACATGGTAAGCTTGTGCATGATTTGTGTGCATGGTAGAAACTCATTACTCATATCTATGTTTCATATTTCATTTTTTTTATTTACATTCTTATATATCAGAATCTGAAACATCCATCCTTTCCTTGGAAGAAACCCCAAACAGTTCACCAAAGTTTCCTCCAGAAACTAGTCATTTTTTACTAGTTCTCGATGTGTCTTCTGAAATCTCTTTCCCAATTCATCCATATCCTTCCTATTATGATTCTTAATGTGATATAAAAAATTATATACATCCTATTACAGTCATAGACTCATTTCCCCATCCATTTTATTCCCAAAATACCCAACAACCCTCAAGTTCACTAGTTGGAAAATTTCAAAATTGCCTAGTTTCCAATGCTATGTCACTAGTGTATGTTGCTTTTATGTATTGTATGTCATTCATTGGTTGTAAATCCATGGATTGGTCCTTCATGGGGATTTTTTTCCATATTTCTAGACTTTATCTCACCACTCATGGTTCAATTTTCAAATCTCCAGACCATCTAGGTTCGCTCAATTGTCAGTGTGATCTAGTTTCCCACTCTTCTCCAACTATGGACCCATTCGCTCATGGAGACACCATACCTATGATATTTTATTCTGTATATGAAACATATTTTGATATTTAAGAGACTCATTATCGTTTTTATAGATTTATGAAGGTGCTTCATCAAATTGGGAAGAAGATTCATGGTTTTATTCATGATATGACTACTACACGTGGCAAATTTTGTTGAATCTTTTTGATGTTATTTGAGAAATAGTTTGCAGAGATATATTTTCCATGATTTATTAGGCTTCTATATGAGAGTATTATTGTAGAAAAATACATTCTTATGATGCTCCTCCATTATAAAATGATGACCATCAAGGGCCCTCTCCACGTGATCTTTTTCTACAACACATCGATGCATGATATTGGCATCCACAACATCTTCACCCAGTCCATCAACAAGAAGTTATTTAAGTTCATTTAAGTGAAGAATAAGAACTATTGAAGAAAATATTTATCATCTTTGTCATGTCCATTCTTGAGGGAGGATTTTCTCCATGAGTTTTTTCCTCTTTTCTCGTTTTACATGGAAAAATAAAAAAATGTTGTTGTAAGAGGTGACTTGAGCCTTAGTTTCCAAGGCCTCAATCAACATTTGGTATGATTTGTACTAATTTAGGATTAAGGGGGGTTGTTAGAGCATTAATATACCTTAGTACCATGGTCTTCCACCTAGGAGGCATTTTCACTTGTCTTGTACTTATGTCATATGATCCTACTTAGGTTATACTGATCAATCTTGGTCTATTAGGTGATTTTTGGCTCATTAACTCACAGTTGAGGTGCTCCACTTTGATCATACTGACAGTTGAGGTACTTTAGTTTGATCATTTTGTAAACCTAGGCACCCTCATTGATTACAAACCACTCCTAATCCCTTAATTCAGGGAATTTGTTTGACACAGGCTCTAGTGTGTGAATGTAGTTCTTTTGTGGTCTTCTTGGAATTTATTGGCTCCTAGAGACTCTCCCATTCACAAATGTGTTCAACCATTCCTAGCATGCCTTAATTTATGGTCTAGGATGCCTCCATACATGTTCACACTTGCATTTGTGACTGTTTGGTACGGTTTGGGAGAATATTGGTCAACTCAGGGAGGTTTAGGGGTCAAACCTATCCTGACACTTCTATGCATCCAAATGGCCTCCAATGCCTCATGAATTTTCCCCATTGTATTATAACTATGTTGTACCATACAAATGTACAAGTTGTACACTAAGAGAAAGATCAATTATTGACACCATCTATGTGTGTTATTTTTTTCTCTTTTACTGTTCTCTTGCATATTTTATGAATAAATTAGACTGTGAATATTGCTCTATGTCCTAGATCTCACTATGAATAAATTCTCACACTAACAATATTTACCATGAAATATTTGCATCTTAGACATGTTTCTACCACAATGTTTCATTCCCTTTTTAACCAGTGCTAGTTTCAAAGATGATGAAAATTTTATTGGCACAATGGATATGAACACAGCTTCCATGAAATATGTGTAAACATGAACTTGGGGAGTTGAATATGCTTGAAAAAAGAACCTTTAGTCCTTGACTCAAGTCACAACACCTAGCCCATTCCACCAAATACACAACACCAAGACTTGTAAGGGACAACACCAAAATCTTAATGTCAGAAATAGACCTCCATTCAAGAGGAAAGCCTTTTCCATAAAGATTCTCTTCTCTTGGTGCATAAACCTAAATCAATAATAACCATTACCAATATCCAAAAATCAAACTTAATTACAATCATCAATGTACTATTACTATCGAGAAAATTATATGATAACTAATTCGACAATTAAATTTTCAACCCGTGAATCGTAAGCTTTGAGGTGTCGTCAATGCGTGTGTAGGGTTGAAGGTTAGCCTAAATTAGTATAACCCAACCAATATAATTCTTATTAAAGGAAATCCCTACATTAAAACTATCATCTATTATCTAAAGATATGTAGTATTCCTGTAAGAATTCAAAATATCATTGAGTTGAAGTCAAGTTTTACGATTCAAATTCAAGATATCTCTTATGACTTAATAGTTTACAATTTATGAGGTTTACTACAGTCATAAAGATCATTTTTTTCTCTACTAATTCTATAACTATAATCTATGAGAAAATAAAATTCAAATACAATGTTCATATTTATTCCTATTTGTATAACAAAATGCAATAAAGTATGTTTCAAGGATGAAGTAAGCAAAGAGAATAATGTAAGATATGACTACTAAATGGTAATGAAATATTTTAAGAAAAATTCTACACTAGATGATGTACAAGTGAGGGAAAAGAACATCAAAATTTCTAAAGAAATTGAAATACTAGGTTAAAACGATCAAGTGAACTACCAATTTTTTTACAGAGAAAAGCTGATTGAAGAGGGAAGAATCGCTATGGTATTCTAGAAATACAAATTATTGAATGAATTCTAGGGTAACTCTAACATTCAAACTAAAACTTTAATAAATATACCAAACAAAATTGTAGAGCAAAACAATCTGGAAAAAGAAATCGTTTATGAAAATAAAAAAGAAATTACTAAAGTGAATTCTAGGAAAACCTAAACTACACCAGCGCTACAAAATTTAAAAAAGGAAACTAGTCAATGAATTTGAAAAGGAAAATTGTTATATACAGGATTGTTATCAACCAAAATGGCACTTCTCTGTGTAAGTGTTGACATGCATTATATGGACACACAAAAGGACAATCAGGATTGAAGTGGCCAAAACTCTATAGATGTGAATGACCATTGATACATGATATCTAGACCAGCTTGATATATTTTTATTCTGAGTCTAGGGTTGCACACACGACTATGTGCATTGCAACTCATTTGTCACACACAAATATGTGCATTGCAACCCGCGTGTACCTTGCACACGCGAGTTACCTTCGAGCAACAAGCGTGTCATACACGCCTTACTTAACAAATACTTGCGTGTACTTTATTTCGACATTAAAAAATATAAATCGTGATTATATGAGATTAGTTGGGAATTAATCCATAACTATCCCAACTGTCTCAAGCGTCCCAACCTTTGAAACCACTCTATTTCCCAATGTATAAATAGAGGCCTTAGGATGGGGCTAAGAGATCAATTTTGGAAGAGAAAAGTTATGCTGGTGGTATACCTTCAGAGTCTTGGAGCAAAAGAACTCATATTCCTTTGTTGCAGAGGAGTCCTTGTGCCAGAAGCTAGGTTGTATTCTCACATATTTACTGTTTGTCAATAAAGAGAATTCTTCTTCCAATCTTTGCATTCTGATTTTCTCATGTATATTGGTTAATGAATAATGCTATTTATATTATTGATATGTGTTTCATCTAACCTCTAATATATATATGTATGAGATATTGCTTGAAGAATTGGCTCTTTGCAGGTGAAGAGAAGCAGCCCTAGAAGCTTTGGAGAAGGTGGAAGCGAGAGAAGATCAAGCTTGGATCAACTGTCATAAACCGGGTAAGTCAAACTCTCTTTCTATTCTCCTTTCATTTTTTCTAAAAGTTGATTTTCTGCAAGTCTAATAGTACGTTGGTAACCCCAGAACCTAGGTTACAAGGGTGTATTGTCCTGTACAATAGAACTCATGGCTCCGCTGGGGAGTCCAGCCTACTGTGGGTTCATCCTATAGGTTCCCTTTACCAATGTTTGTTATGATTCTGATTCTAAGTGTAGTCCTTTTTATCTTGCTTTTGATTTATAGTAAAGTGTGCCCAGAAGTTTGTGCTAATATTTTTTCTTTGAAAAAAAATTAGTAGTACACACGAGTTGCTGTATAAGATAGTCGTGTATATGACCTTATACACAAGGGTCACTGTATAAGATAGTCATGTGTCGTACATAGGTTTCCTGAATACACAAGTGTGTGTGCCCGTTAGCAGTATAAAAATTTCATAGGGTTTTCTTGTCCCTGTCTCTTTGGATTTTTTATTTGTTTGGAATTCTTTTGCTTATGGCATGGTTCTGTGAGTCTGAAGTCCGTGTGTCACACCTTTTTCTTGTTTTTTCAAGCCTTTGAGTTTTTGTTTGATCTTCTTGCATCTTCTGAAGTGTAGGTGGCCCCCCTGTTTGATCTGTAAGTTCGAGTTCTTGTGTCTAGGTCAGTGATCAGAGCCTTGGATGCTTTATACTTTGTACTGCATTTTGTAGTGTCAGTTTGTCACTTGTTCTTTTGTGAATCTATTGGATTCTTTGGGTTAAATTTTCTCAAGTCATGTTTTTTCCAAGTCTTCTTCTTGAATGGTTGAAGTAAGTAATTTTGGGTCCTTTATACCTCATTTCACTTTTTATATTCTTTGATTATTCGAACTTGCTCAAAACGTGCATTCAGTTGCATTATAGTTTTTGAAAATTTTGAAAAAAGTGAAGAAAAACATTTTATACTTTTGCATTTAGTTGCATTTAGTCGTTTGTTTTCAGTATTTTTCAAATAAAATTCAAAAATTATAAAAAGAAGTCTTAGTTTTGTCTCATTTAGTTTTAAATTCATTGGCTTCTATTTTGCAAAAAGAAAAGAAATTTGGTGTAAGTAGTAAAAATTTACTTTGAAATTTGCTTTATACATCATTTTGCTTTTTCTTATCGAGCCTATAACACCACATTGATTCACGCCATTACCTCTGACTAAAAATAGCCTTCTAAAATGAACGATATAATTTAAAAATTATTAGTAAGTTTTATTTTATAGTCTCCTACACCAACTAGCTTAGGATATACTTGTGGAATAGGGAGTTTCAACTCTCCACAAGTGTTTAAATTTAGATGTAGTTGGCCAATCAATAGGTAAATCCTCTTCTATGTTGATTGTATCTGATTCGTTGGACCTCAACTTGTGTGAATTAAAAGTTTGTGTTAAAATAATGCGTTCAGCAGGTTAATTAAATGGAACAACATTAACAGAAATTAAATACTGAAAACAGATGGAAAATGAACTGATAAACAGATATAAAGAGGCACAAAATCAGAGCGTCGCAAACAGAAGTTGTAAACGAAGTTCACCCCCTCCACTGGGCTATGTCTCCGGGTCCCTCTCCAATGGGTACCGATCCAATTAATCTTTTTAAAATGGTACAAAATGGTTCTGGAAACAACTTCAGCAACTGTAAACAGAATGCTGTACAAAATCTTTAAGACCTTTCTCTCGAAATTACAATCAGCATTCAAAGATAAAGAAAGCTAAAATATAATAGAGAATGTCGACTTCTACAACACAGCATCTGGACACTTCGTAGCAAAAATGATCTCTAAGCTTCTCATAACAGAGAAACAATACTCTGCACTCCCAAAACAATCCCCCCACTCTCGGTGGCCAACCTCCTCTATTTAAGAGTTCAGCGGGAGGGATAAGTAATCGATTCGATTCCATCCTCTCAGCTGCTATCTTTTATTATTATTATTATTATTATTATTATTGTTGTTGTTACAACCATACGTTGAACCATGCAATTCGGCCAGGTCACTGCACAAGCATTATGTTACCACGATGTTCCATATTCCCGAAACGTGGCAACTAACTCCACGCATAGGTTGATTCACAACATGTGGCAATGAACGTTACGCACATATGTTGCACCATACCATAGCATCACACGTAATGTAACCGTTTGATTTCACCACTAACTTCGCAATGTCGCAGAAAATCTGTCACAGCAGTGTGAAAGGTCTGTCGCAGCTAAATCCGTGTCACAGCTAAATCTGTGTCGCAGCTAAATCTGTGTCGCAGTTAAATCTATGTCATAGTTAAATCTGTGTCATAGCTAAATCTGTGACACAGCTAAATATGTGTCATAGCTAAATCTGTGTCACAGCTAAATCTGTGTCACAGCTAAATCTGTGTCATATCTATGTCTATGAGTTAAAACATATGTTATGTTCTTTGAACCATAGATTAAATACCATTGTACCATATTGGATCAGTTTAATTTTTGAAGATGAATAATC